>BLKR01000015.1:872500-1330594 GCA_011170035.1 Teleogryllus occipitalis
CCGAGGGCGCGCTCCAGGCGCCCGGCCAGGTCGGCGGCGGCGCTGCGCGGGCGCGCGCACGCGCCGGGGGCGGCGGCGGCGCAGTGGGCATGCACCAGCGCGCCGGCCGCCAGCAGCGTCCGCGCGCGCGCGGTCCCGCTCACCAGCGGCTGCAACGCAACACACGGCGCGGCGTTGAAGTCGATGGTGTCAATTGAACTCACCGTGAAGGCAGTTATCTCAGCTATGATAAAGGAACGAACTAATAATAACAAAGGTTCCGTTGGAGACTCATCATGAAGGCGACTAGTTCAGCTTTGAGGTTTGGAGGCCAGAACTAAAGGGACTCACCGCAAAGGCGACTAGTTCAGCTTCGAGGGATGGAGGACAGAGCTAAAGGGACTCACCGTGAAGGCGATTAGTTCAGCTTCGAGGGATAGAGGACAGAGCTAAAGGGACTCACTGCGAAGGCGACTAGTTCAGCTTCGAGGGATGGAGGACAGAGCTAAAGGGACTCACCGCGAAAGCAACTAGTTCAGCTTCAATGGATGGAGGAAAGAGCTAAAAGGACCCGCCGCGAAGGCGACTAGTTCAGCTTCGAGGTTTGTAGGACAGCTAAAAAGACTGACCGTGAAGGCGACTAGTTGAGCTTCGAGGTTTGGAGGGCAGAGCAAAAGGGACTCACCGCGAAAGCGGCGAGCTCCTCGGCGGAGGGCGCCCCGTGCAGGGCGCGCGCCGCCAGCCATGAATCAACGTCGTCGGGAGCCAGGCTGCCCGTGGCCGCCAGGTGGGTGAGCAGGGCCGCCGCAGCGGAGGTCCTCGCGCCGGGCAGAGTCTCCAGCAACAGGCGCCTGCGCACACGCCGCCTCTTACTCATCCACTCTCAGAAGAAATGTTGCAAACTTCTACACACGTGGAGGGTCGAAAATGGTCGTTTTCCCTCTAAGAAAATGCAGTGAGCTATTGCATGTACCGAAGTTACACTTGTGACATTTGCTCCTATGCGTGGCGTGTAGTGCAGTGATGTGAAGTTGAGGGAAACGAGTGTGTCAGAATCACATTAAAACGTGATTGGCAAAAGTGATTGGCAGTATGGTGAGGTGAGACGAGGTGAGGTGAAGTGAAATGAAGTGAAGTGAAGTGAAGTGGAGTGCTATGGAAGCTTGCACGGTGAAATGTTTATGTTAATTTGTAAAGTGTGTAAAATTTGTAAAATTTTGTATAGTTGTTAAGTTCTGTAATGTTTAGTTAGTGTATTCTGCCACCAAGTTCTGGAACTTATTTGCAGAATTAGTAATAAATCTATCTATCTATCTATCCATAGCTAGGTAACCCATTATGCACTGATGTTCCGTAGCTACCTGTAAACTTCTTGACTGCGTTAGATCGGACCTGCAGAGCAGCTATGAATTGGATGTTTCTAGCATAAATCACTTAAACCATTCTGTTACATGACTGCGGCTTGTTCGCATACTTTCATTCGAGCACACACGAGCAATCATGGATACTGAAGAAAATTATTAAATATTAAACAATAAATCTTACATTTAATATCTGCCACATGAGATTAAACTCCAACTAAACTTACATGGCCACTGCATTAGGCTTAAAAAATATTTCAACAAAAATCCAATAAAATGCTTTCTGGGGCAGTAGAAAATTTCTGGAATGCTAGACTCTGTTGTCAAATCTCTGATAGTTTTCTTTTCTTTAAGCCCACTTATAACCTGCAGCGTAGTAACCCGAAAAACAGTATCAGTACAATTACCCACTTTTGTATCTTTCAGAACTACATTGCGCCAGTTACCTTATTATCACACTTGTTACTACCAGTGCCAGATCTTAGTTCAAATAGTCCGTGCATGCTTCCGTACAGTAATTATTGGTACTTTTTGCCATCATATTTGACTTATCTTTAGTTAGTCCTGAAATGTACACGTATTATTTTTTCTTTTTCTTCTGAATGTTTTGTGTGTTGTATATTTCTTTACGGACTCGTACGGTTTGTATTTTCTTCTGTGTGCTGTTGACATATTGTACTTGTTACATTCAATAACAATTATTTAGTGTACTCTACTCATGTGTGAATTGGTTTGTAAATTATATTTTCCATCGTACTAATATATAAATCGGAATGGATTCCAATCCTTTCACCGAAGTGAAAAGCGAAAGGTGTAAGAATAAACTAATAAATGGATCGGATGGAATAGGACGAAGGATAAAAGTGTCTGTGGATCAGTGATTTGCATGCATTAAACCAAGTTGTGTGAACTTGATGAATTGTACTGACGTTAGAAATATTCGAAATGGTGTGGAATGGGTGTAAATTCAGTGACGATACTGTATCTTCAAGAAAATAAAAGAAAGTATAGTTAATAATAAAAAAATCTAGAAAAAATATATGGGGTGAAAAAGATATCAACCACAATAGTATACAATGTAATTATAATGCGATTACATGCATTCAGACACGTTACGTGTCTGAATACATAAGATAAGAATATATATTTTATCATGGAGTACCACAAAATCTCAGCTGCCACCACAGAATTTAAAAAAATCTAGTATAATGTAATTAAGGGATGACAGAATATTTTATGTTCATTTCTACATTATTCCTGAAATAAATTTCAATAAGAAAATAGCATTAATGTTAAAAGATTGGTCGAGTGGTTTAATGCAGTAAACTAATTACAATCAGTGAATGTAAAAAGGGATGTGAACTTTAAATACTTATGCTAAGAGGATCTTTAAACAGAGATGCGAAGAAGGGATGAAAGTTAAAAGAGTGGGGAGCGACCAGTCAAAAATATAAATTACATTACTTCCATATCATACTAGAGATAATTAATTTCTTTCTCGTTGATATTTTAATATAAAGAGACAAAGCTGTTTACTTTAAGACATTATTACTTGAGTTAAAGAGTAAAAGTAAACTTGGATCCATTAATACATTATGCCAAAAATGAACGTCCCTACTTTGTTGAGACAAAACAGGACGTTATACTGCCTCTGTCCAGTATCAGATTTATCAGGATGCTATTTACAAACAATGCTTGTGTAAGTCACGATTACGCGCCAGAATTCGATTTACGTTCCCTAAAAGCACCTCTGCCGCCTTTTTAAGTCAAATTACGCTTTCTCAGTACCTGTTTGTAGCGGGTCGGAAACTGCCATAAGGGGAATTGGAAGAATTAAATTATTCGCAGCAATATATTAGAGGTACAACGATCGCTCATAAAGCAAAGATTAATAACTATCTCATCTCATGGCTGTTTACAAATGTAGTCATTGCAGTCCTCGAAAATTGACCTCATATTATTTAGTAGAAAATCAATG
The DNA here is from genome assembly GCA_011170035.1 of Teleogryllus occipitalis. Classification (NCBI taxonomy): domain Eukaryota; kingdom Metazoa; phylum Arthropoda; class Insecta; order Orthoptera; family Gryllidae; genus Teleogryllus; species Teleogryllus occipitalis. Next base: position 875,819 of record BLKR01000015.1, read on the forward strand.
AAATGTCGTTGATTCGTAGCAGTATATTAGATTTAAATTTTAATTTTTACTGCCTGAAAGGAGGGTAATATTTAACATCGTGGCTGTTTTGTGTTTCTCTCTCGATCACATACAACTTAAAGCAATCACCGAGGATTGATGTTCAAAATGCGATACCATCCATTTCCAGTTTGGAAATGATACGAACTACACAAATTGACTTCAAAATCAAAGGGTTATAAAAACATCGGCATAAGTGTATAGATTAAGCATTAATCGTCGCCGACGTGAATGGCGATTTTTAGAGCAATCGATTTTTTATTTCATATTTGAAGGAAAGTTTTGTCTCTTTTTGCTTTCTCATCCTCTTGGCAAGTTCCAACATGTTAAAATATGAAGTTAACATGTAATTTTTGTAGCTAATTTGAAACAAATTATTGTAAAAAACGAACAGCTAATGACAGAAAACTGATTCTTCCATCCACTGAATTAAAACATTCTAATAATTTACTACAAAGTTGTGAAAAAAATTTTGCTTCTATTTACCCTGTACTGTATTTTTCATTGACTTAGTAAGACAGATGAAACACATGAGCGTCGAGATGTTTCAGTTAGCTCACATTCTCTTCGGTTAACGACCGGAAGAGCCCTCTCAAGAAATGTTGACCGAGGTCATACTTTGAACTGAGTCTGTTGATAAGAATTAGTATACTGCTATGACAATTGGGGTGACTGAACTAGGGAATGATAGTTAAGTCCCGATAAAACGAAAGAACGTCGACGAAAGAGCGTAAACATCCTACATGATAAATTTGTATGACATCTAATACGAATCATAATGCGAAATAAATATTCCATCCTTGACGACGACGTCAGACAAAAAATGTTTCATAATCATCTGTCGTGTGTGATCCATGAGAAAAAACGCATGCATGATTTTTTACTTTATCGCCTTCCTGCGCACTTTTGTAGAAAAAAAAATATAGCAACGCTACCGCAGAAATTGGCTATTTTTCCACAGAAAAACTCGTATTGTATGCCCCTGATACCCAAAAATTTAGATAAGTTTTGATCCTATGTGTTGTAAATTACTTCTTCTAACATATATCAAAATCGATGTTCTTTGGGTCTTTAATACCCAAACATTCATTGACAAAACGTCTTTGTTTATATAGGTTTCTCAAAAGAATTCCTCAACATTTATAGATTTAAGATATTTGAAGTAGTAAATTCCGTGGTGGCAGCAGAGATATCATGGTAACCCATAATTGTTAATGATTGAGAAGGTATGAACCACAAAGTATATTTAAAAATATATTTAGTATTAAAAATTATTAGCCATGTTTCGAATTTTATCCCGTCTTTAGTGGCTCTGAGTCCCATAGATTAATCATGTGAGACTTAACTCCACGCCGTCTTGTATCTGTGTAGTACTGTGACTGACTGACACCATCAATTACAGTTCTGTCGGTCGTGGATGTTTGTTAGCGTTTCCAAATAATAGAGAGTATGATGAAAAGATTGATTGCTTGATTGATTAACTGATTTATTGGTGTATCCGGGCGCGTCAACTGGCAATGTCATTGGTATCACATGTTGTTTGTTGTTTTTTTATCCCAGGAGGATCTTCTCCAGCTGAATGGTGAGATCCCGTGCAGCGGTGCAGACCTACCCGTCGCATTGCAGGGGTTTCCCTAACCAGATATCTCCCAACAGCGTGCCACCGCCACAGCAGGGAGCTCTAAGCTCCCGACTACTCTCTCGTCATGTGTGGCACTGTAGTGCATGTAAGTATAAGAGTGTAATGTAAGGGGTGAGGATAGGACAAGGAAAAGGAAAGATCGTGCGCGGTCAAAGACTCGTTTGGTAGGGTACTGCTTCGACATTCACCTGGTGTTGATAAGAGATACCACGTAAATCAGAGCAGCCGGCCGCTAGAATTCTCCTCCAGATAGCGGCTGAACTCGACCAAGCTACAGACGACTCCGGTTATAGTGAACTCGGATTCGATGAACCCTCGGATATAGTGAATCTCGGATATATATAATATGATTGAATGATTGTTAGTGATTCCGGACGCGTTTACTACTGAGGTAATTAGTCCTGTAAGTATAGTGCATGTTTTCTCATCGTGAAGTGGAGGTGATCTTCCCCCACTGGATGGCGACATCCGACGCCGACCTACCGTCGAATAGCGCGGTTTTCCACAACAAAGTATCTCCCACCAGCGGGGCACTGCCCCAGCCGGGACATGCTCTAAGCTCTCGACCGGTCTCCCGGAATATATGCTAGTGTAGTGCATGTTAGTGTAAGTGTGTGTGTGTAAGGGCAGAGGGTAGGACAAGGAAGGGGAAGGAAAGAGCGCGCGGGATCCGTGGCCCGTTTGTTAGAGTACTGCTCCGGCATTCGCCTGGGGTTGATCGGAGAAACCACGGAAATCTACCGATCAGAGCAGTCGGCCGCTAGAATTCCCCTCCAGACAGCGACTGAATTCGACCTAGCTGAAAAACTCGAGTTGAAAACTCTGTCATCGTGGGTACTGGCACCTTAGCGGCTCTCGCGCTCGGGTGATGGAGAGGGAGTGGGGGTGGGGGTGGGGGTGGGGGCGGGCGCCCACCTGTGCGCGTGCAGGGGCTGTGTGCGCCGGAAGAGGCGGTCGAGCGCGGGAAAGTCCGCGCGGCGCAGCGCGGCGGTGAGGCGGCGCAGCAGCGCGGGCGCGTCGCGCTGGGCGTCGGCGTCGGCGTCGGCGTCGGCGGGGGCGTCGGCGACCGCCGCCAGCTGCTGCAGCACGGCGAACGCGTCCTCCTCCGCATCCCCCTCGTCCTCCCACACGTCTTCGTCTTCGTTATCCGCTTCCGGTTCGAACTGCAGCGAGGTCCGCGGACCCGCCGGTACAGTCATGGCCGCTGCGAGAAGAAAGCTGAGTAGTTGTGTCGTTGTAACAAGGGTACAGTTTTTTAAGTGATTAGGCGAACAGAACGCCTAATCACCTGAGCCTCGCCACAAATAAAAACAGTGTTATTATTATTATTATTATTATTATTATTATTATTATTATTATTATTATTATTATTATTATTAGCCTGATTTAATTCCATTAAGGGCAAAGGCCTCCTGCATACAGAGTGGATGATTGACTTATTTCTAATTCTTACAAATATTGTAGTTTGGTGTATATTATTCGCTAGTCACTTTCAGTTATTCTGACTCTTTTCTAAACTTTCTTAACATTGTACACTTCGTATCACTTTTCGTTTCTTACTCTCCCTAACTCAATTAACACTTTTTTATATTTCCTAACTCTTTCTTAACATTGGCGATAAACTCACTTGGACTGGCTCTTTTTTTCTCAATATTAGTTATCGATGTTTTTATCACTCTGTACCTTTTGGTTGGTTCTTATCATTTTGAGTTAGCCTCTCTCTGTACTTTTATGTTCTATAGTCTTACGTGTAGGTTCTTTCCACGCTTCTTTCATGCTAGTCTTGACCGCGCGTTACTAAGTTCTTACTTGAAGATATCACCTTTTCCTGGTTGTTGCCTTTCTGGATCAAAGGTTTAGTGAAACGGAAATGTCTCCTAAGTCCACCGTAAACTTCTTATGCGGACTTAAAGCTTTAAGAAATGGTGGCGAAACCGACCATAAGAATGAAACGTAACGAGTAAACATGCATGCTTTCGAGAAGAAATAAAAGTGGTCATCTTCGTCAACATATTAGTTGTAATTAGTAGTTGTCAACTAATATGTTGACGAAGATGACCTCTTTTATTTCTTCTTATAGGAACGTCAACAACACCACATCAGAATTCCCACAACGCATGCTTTCGCTCACCGTCTTCAGCGCCGAGGGGGATGTCCGAGGTGTTGACCAATTGGAGCGACTGTAGGGCGTGGGCGGTGGCGCCCAGCGACGTGGTCGGGCTCACCTCCACGCTGAAGGGCCTTAAGGTCTGCATCTCCCTGCACGAGGCGTCTTGCAGCACTCCGTCCTCGAAGCGCTGGTTGCAGATGAGCTCGCCCCTGCAACGCCACGCCCACCGTCCTATGGAAGCCTCCGCCAGCGCCGCAACTGCTCTGGACAGTAGTCCCGTATGTACACCCGCGGAAAGATGAGATTTCGCGTCGAAAATGGTTTGGCCCGAGATGTTGATGGCGATGGAAATCCCTACATGCCGACAGCGATTCTAACTAATTTTGAAAACTACGCTCTCTAGACCGAACTATGCAGATTAAATTTATTTGATTGGAGAGCGCATAAAATATTTTAACGTTCATTGAGAGCTAATAGTAGTGGTAGATTTCCGTAATTCCTGCCCATGAACTAAATTTACATTAATTTTTGTGTACGTAATGTTGCTTTTACGTTTCGTTAATAAGAAAAGGGTTGTTATAAGAGAAGAGGTAGGTCTGGCAATGAATGGCTGTGTCAAAGTGTTGACCGGGAACTGGAGAAATGGTGGGCTCGATTTTGAGTGTGGGGGAAATTTTCTTTCTTTTCATAAACTCCAAATTTTATCGTGTGCAAGCTAGTTTCTCTAAAATACACGCTTTTCGAAACGCGCTATAAAATAAATTTACAGAACATACCACTGTGTGAAATACATAAGTCACCGTTGCCTGATGTCGATACTTACTGCAAGGGAGATTTGGCTCCCGCAGCGGGCAAAGCAGATCCAGCGGGCAGTGGTAACACGACATTTGAGCGATGAGCGCATTGACCAGTATCCTTGGACCGGTAAAGTTTGAAGGCATCTCCTCCTCCAATGCTTGCGGAGTACTTCCTTTCGTAATGAGTTAGACAAAGGCCAGATATATCACGCTGCAAGAAAAAACACAACACAAGTAAATTTAATATCAGCTGCAAAAACGGAAGGAGAACAAGGAAAGAGCATCAAGAATCCGGTAGTGTGACAAAATGGTACCCATATAGAACGCAGTTTACGGTAAATAATGTAGATGTCATTTAAATAAATGCAAAATCATTAATTACATCTAATACAAGTTGTGATATTGTCTGTTTACACGCGTGTACCCTGATTTGGTAAACCCAATATCAAGAAAACTCGTGCCTAATGTGATAAGTCAAGAATCCTGGGTTTAGTTTTTATGATAGAACCGGCATTCAACGTTAGTAATTATAGCACTCTTCGCAAACTCGAAAGTCGAAGAATACGCGTTATTAGGACAACCGATCAAGAAAATTGGATATTCCTTGTTTGATGTCATAGCGCTTTGCAGATGGACATGGCCCCAAACACAATATATGAAAAAGGTTTGAAGAGGGCATTTATTTCCTGCTATTATTGTTTCAAAAAAATCAGTAGTCACTCTATTATTTTACTGACACTTTCTGTATTATACCGTAAGATTCCTTTTGTAATTGCATTTACTAAATGATTAATGTGGTAATTTTCCCCCATTTTTTTGTTTAGACATAATGTACTGTATGTCAATTACTATCTGTTATTCTCATTTAATTGTAAAGCTATACTATAATATGTACTATGGGTTCCCTACTGATGTCCTCGTATCTTCTTATCCTTTTCAGTATCATTTCTTCCTTTTCTTCTCTGGTCCACCTCAATCAGTTGTTTTTCTTCCAATTTCCTTTTATGTTTCACTCTCAACTTTAATATACGAGGAGCAAACAGTCAAAACGTGACAAGTCCACTTCACTCTTTTCTAATGAAAGTGAAAAATGTAGCACCAAACATTACACTTTTCAATACTGTCTTTATCTCAACGAATAGAGTACTACTTAATGAATTGTAAGACATCTTACATTTCTTTCTGGAAATACAATTCTAGTTAAAAACAACAGAAGAACTCAATTTTTTACCAAATGGACTTGTCACTTTTTGAATGTTTGCTCCTTATATTTTGTTCTCGATGTTCCGCCTTAATACGCCATCCTGATTGAGGTTTTTTCTGGGTTTACTCAATTGCTGAAGGTGTGTGCCAGGATGAATAGTATCTCATCTCAGAGGTAAATGTAAAATATACCTTCCTTTGTTCACTGTTCACCATTGAGACACTTCGGGTGTAAGTAATTGGTCGAGGTGGCTAAGTGAGTGTGCTTACTCAGCGCATCGGTCTGAAGAGTCACGGGTTCGAGTCCCGCTTTGAGTATGGTGGTTTGTCCCTATTCTCTCATGTGTGTGCTGTCGCGGAGGGCCACACGTTCTGCTGACTCCAGATCAGATGAGCACGCAAGTTTGTTGGTGCTTATACTTGGAGTTTCTTAACGTGGCGTCTCAAGGCCACGCGCGAAAGAGGGAGAGAGAAGGTAGACTCCAATAGGGAGCCAAAAATCGGAACTGAAGTGACGTTGCGACTTCCCATAGGAATCACTACAGTTCCAATTTTTACGGCTCCCTATTGGAGTCTACCTTCCCTCTCCCTCTTTCGCGCGAGACCTTGAGATGCCACGTTAAAAAAAAAACAAGAATAGAATGTGTTCGAATATGAGTCCCATTGGAACGTAAAGGATAACCGACAATCCGCTGGATAAAAGCCTCGTATCAGTACGTGCTTGTCGTAATAAAACATATCAGTACCTGCCTGTCACTATAGTACTTCACCATAGACCTCCCAAAGAACAGCCTTGGACCGTCGTCACCTCGAGGACTTGCCCAGTGATGTGCAAAGTCTCACTCACAATAAAACGCCGACGTAATCGTAACCTAAGCACTAAAGCTTCGTGCTAAGTTATTTGGTGAAGCTGTTAACAATGGCAAACGTAGCCGTTCACGTGTCACTGTTAGAGTGTCACGTTCACCTTCACGTGATTTGAACAAAACACTACAGTGTACCGAAGCAAGATCCAAAATTCTAGTGTTTTCGTTAGGCGGAGGCTATTGCAGTTTTAAAATGCTTAAATTGCTATTTGTCATTATTATTTTCATGAAACGCTCCATACAAGCTTTCGTCGCGGCCATGGTATACGAAATAATAAATTTCACCCAAGCACGGCCACGCCCATTGTATTAAAAGTCGCTCGATTGTGTTGAGAATGTGCATGCTGTGTGTTTATTGTATATTATGTCGGTTTTCCCCACTTAGTCATTAATAGACCTTTTCTTCTCTCACAACACTTTACCAATAGCAAACAGGAATGAGTCGGCTCGGAGTGGGGTACTTGTACATAGTATGTTCATCACATCTCGTGGGGTGTCCCACTTTCAAGATGATGTAGCTCCAGTGCCTTGTTGGTTTCTGTTCTGTAATTGCAAGGTACATGTAATTATTTACTTCCATGTTTATTTTATCTTCGCTGCATGAACATAGAATAGGCTTTTGGTTAATTAACACGTTCGTTATGATAGGTCTTTTTTTATTTTTTCTGATTTTGTGTCGCTTTGATGACGGAAATATATTTTCCGAAACGTTGACAAATAACAATTTAGTTTAATTTTTCCACTGACCAAGCCCATAAACCAGACTGCTGTATATTATAGTCATTAAGAAATCTTCATTTATTATTATTATTAATTATTATTATTATTATTATTATTATTATTATTATTATTATTATTATTATTATTATTATTATTATTATTTGCTGATTCGGCCCTGAGGAAGACCACAACAGCGTTCGAACACAGCCTTCGACGCGACGTCACCCGGACAGCCAAAATCATTCACAGACTAGCCCTGAGGAAGACCACGACAGCGTTCGAACACAGCCTTCGACGCGACGTCACCCGGATAGACAAAATCATTCACAGACCAGCCCTGAGGAAGACCACGACACACAACCTTCGACACGACGTCACCCGAAGAGCCGAGATCATTTCCGAGGTGCCTGTCGTAGTTTGCGCTGCTCACCTCGAGCACGTGGTGCACGGGGCCGCGCGCGGCGCGGCCGTGGCTCTGCAGCGCGGACAGCAGCCCGCGCTTCACGTTGAGCGCCCAGCGCGGCTCGTCGGTCGCCGGGCACAGCGCGTCCACGCGCCCGTCGAAGTAGGAGAAGGCCAGCGGCCGGCGCTTCAGCAGCTGCGAGAGGCGCTCGTTGGACGCCCACGCGCCCCGCTCCGACGCCGGCTCCAGCACCTCCGCGCGCACCAACTGCGCACACACACACGCTCAGCGCCAGCGCAATGCACGCTACAGGGAATGGCGACCCCAACATAGTCAAGTAGAGACAGAGAGAGAGAGAGAGAGAGAGAGAAGATTGAGGAGAGGAGGAAGAAAAGAGAGGAGAGAGAGGAGAGACATAAGAGAGGAGAAAGAGAAAGGAGAGAGAGGATAGAGAAAGGAGAGAGAGAAGAGAGAGGAGAGAGGACAGAGAGGAGAGAGAGGAGAGAGAGAAAGAGAGGAGAGGAAAGAGAGAAAGAGAATCAAAAAGAGGAGTGACGGGGAATGAAGGAGATTTATACAGTGTTAGTCATTAAAAATTTCCAACTCGAATATTTTCTGAACGGTTCAAGGTATTGAGATGGAATTTTCACAAAACGATTCAGGACATAGGGTATCATCAGTGTTAGTTAACAACTTTTCAATAGCAGTTTTCTTTTAAAAATATTAGAGAAAAATCATTTATTTAATGGACCACTACACTTTTTACACGGTTAGATAGATCTTGAGCCACGCTCGCGCAAGACCAAAGTCCAGTAGATTTCCGAGCAATGGTAGGACATACAGAATGACAGTTTTGTAAAGCGATGAAATGAATAAGAGGAGGAACAGGGAATGAAGGAGAATTACGAAGCATGTTTTTAAGTAAGTACCGTATTGATATTAAAAATTAAAAAGTGCAAATTTTTCAATTATTTTGTACTTTTTTATAAAAATAATTCTGTGGATAATTATACTTTTCAACATTATGACCGCCAATATTAAGGCATTTATATCATACACCAGTTTTCTAATTTTTGACTTGGCGTGTCCTTGTTTTCATTACCAACACTCAATGAAACTAACTCATAAAGACGATATCGTACTTGGTCTGTTTTCTCAAACATTACATAAACTTTCAGAACAAAGTCTTCAGTAATGACCGAATATCGCCCACTCCCCTCTTCATCAAGAACACTAATTAGTGCGGCCATCATTAAATGCTCTAACCCATTTTCTTTCCATTCCACTGGATATAGTATTTTCTCCGTACGCTAATCTGCTCATGAATCGCGGAAACTTTCATGCCTTTTCCATGCAGAAAACGAATAACAGTACTTATATCACACTCATCTGGATTTTTCATTGTCAGAGACATTTTGAATACACACAAACAAACGTAAACATGGGCGAATGCTTCCGTACCGGTGTCATTGAATAACTAACAGATATAGGTACTCGGCTCGCAAGTGCAGAACGGTGATCGCAGCGCTGAAGAAGTCATGTTTAAAAACGGTACTTACTTTAAAATTACACCTCTTATATAGAACTGCCAGAGAACTAAAGAAGGCGGGAGAGTGAAAAGTGAGGTACGCACGTGCAGGCGCATGCGGCAGTCGCTGAGGGCGTCGATGGCGGCGGTGGCCTTGATGCGCAGGCCGGGGGCGTCGCGCACAGACACGTCCACCACCGTGGAGCCCAGGACATCGTACTCGTACACGTAGCGGCGGCCGGGGCGGAAACGCAGCGTGGCGCCCAGCGCACCCTCCGCCCCTGCACATGGCATCGAAGGTTGCACACGGCTGTGAGCCTCCCACGCTACAGCGTTATTACACATGGCGGTGTGCCTCCTCTGATAGAACGTGATTACACATAGCTGTGAGCCTCACACGCTACAACGTTATTACACATGGCGGTGTGCCTCCTCTGATAGAACGTGATTACACATAGCTGTGAGCCTCACACGCTACAACGTTATTACACATGGCGGTGTGCCTCCTCTGATAGAACGTGATTACACATAGCTGTGAGCCTCACACGCTACAACGTTATTACACATGGCGGTGTGCCTCCTCTGCTACAACGTGATTACACATAGCTGTGAGCCTCCCACGCTACGTTATTACACATGGCGGTGTGCTTCGTGATTACACATAGCTGTGATCCTCCCACGCTACCACATTATTACAGATGGCGGTGTGCCTCCTCTGCTACAACGTGATTACACATAGCTGTAGCCTCCCACGCTACAACGTTATTACACATGGCAGTGTGCCTCCTCTACTACAACGTGATTACACATAGCTGTGATCCTCCCACGCTACAACGTTATTACACATGGCGGTGTACCTCCTCTGATAGAACGTGATTACACATAGCTGTGAGCCTCCCACGCTACGTTATTACACATGGCAGTGTGCCTCCTCTACTACAACGTGATTACACATAGCTGTGAGCTTCCCACGCTACAACGTTATTACACATGGCGGTGTGCCTCCTCTACTACAACGTGATTACACATAGTTGTGAGCCTCCCACGCTACGTTATTACACATGGCAGTGTGCCTCCTCTGCTACATCGTGATTACACATAGCTGTGAGCTTCCCACGCTACAACGTTATTACACATGGCAGTGTGCCTCCTCTGCTACAACGTGATTACACATAGCTGTGAGCCTCCCACGCTACGCTGTGAGCCTCCCACGCTACGTTATTACACATGGCAGTGTGCCTCCTCTGCTACAACGTGATTACACATAGCTGTGAGCCTCCCACGCTACGTTATTACACATGGCAGTGTGCCTCCTCTGCTACAACGTGATTACACATAGCTGTGAGCCTCCCACGCTACAACGTTATTACACATGGCGGTGTGCCTCCTCTACTACAACGTGATTACACATAGTTGTGAGCCTCACACGCTACAACGTTATTACACATGGCGGTGTGCCTCCTCTGCCACGTGATTACACAGAGCTGTGAGCCTCCCACGCAAGAACGTGATTACACATGGCGGTGTGCCTCCCCTGCTAGAACATGGCGCCGGCGTACACTTCAGTTGCGTTTTTTTTTCCACCCCGGAAATTCCATTAATGAGACACCGCCTCAGCAGAACAGCTCTAAGTTCCCGTATGATCTCCCAACGACAGTGGTGGTATTCTGCATGCAAAATTAAATGTGTGTGTGTATGTGTGTGTGTGTGTGATACATAGAACAAGGAAAAATAGATCGTGTGCCGTCTGTGGACCGTTTGTTAGACCTGATGTTGATTGGAGAAACTATGGAAAAATACCAATCAGAACACCCGGCCACTAGAATTATCCCCAAGACTGTGGCTAAATTCGAATTGCTAAATAGCTAGGGTCGAAAGTCCGCCACCAACTAGACGAGCCCTAAGATCTTCCGGTTCAAATTGCTGAGAGACAATTATAATTCTGCCCCCGAACCCACCCGGAATAGAGCGTATAGAGGTGAAAACCAAAATAGAGCCATTTTGTTATTAAATTATAGTGTTTTATTTTGATCTAAGGCTATCTGCTGCTGAGGTTTTTAAATAATTCGCCAAGATAATGTCTAAATCTAATAATGTGCAAATAACATTTTTAAATAAAGATGTTTCTTGTCAGGTGGGTGTGGGTTGCTTTTAAATTATCCATATTTCTATTTTTATTCCCATCTGTATTTGCTTTACATACTACACTTATAATATCTTACATGATTAAGGGTTCCATAAATCCATTTGGCAACGCAGATGGTTGCCATATTTGGAATCGTATTAACTGATGCCCGCATAAAATTGCGGCACTTGAATTAAAGGCACGCAAAAAGGTTCATCCTCTTAAGGGGCCTCTAATGTCTATTAATTTTATTTGTATTTCAACATTGTATTTCTCTAATCCTGGATTATTGAACATTGGGGATATTCAAATGTTATGGTAATGCGTGGTGCTTATAGTCTACTTCCACACAAATGAATGAATCAGGTTTGATCTCTTTTTGTCAAGGCACGTGTGGGAAATCACATGTATCGAAGCTGCACTTGTCGCATTTGCTCCTGATTGATCAAGTAAAAAAAAATCATGTAGATGTAGATTCCACGGATGTCGATAACAGCTTACCTTCCTCACCCGTGAAAATTGTATCAAATCAACTAGGATAGAATGTGGTGATTTTACATTAATAACCTTTTTTATTGTAAGGCTATTCCTATTTCGGGTTTCCATCAATCATGGCGCAAAGAATATCTCGTTGAACGATGGTCTGTTAATACGGAGGCAAATATTATACCATATACTTTTATACGAATTTAGTATCATATGCTACTTACGACTGCACTCTGTTGAGCATTTCAAAGGTCCATCCGGTACTGAAGAGGTGTTAAAAGTGTCTGAAGGATTATTACCATTTGTGACATCAGATTCATTTATAATAGTTTCTGGTGTCGTCGCTTCTACTCGATCTGGAACAAGCAAAACATATTTGCGATGGGAATGCGTAGTCGAGACAAAATTCCGTAATCTATTCTGCTCATTGTCAGAAATATTCAACTATGTTACGAGTGTATTTACGACCTCTTATACGTACTGTGTATGGGAAATACACATATAGTTTAAAGTTAATAAATTCTTCGCGAATCGATATAGAGCTTTTAACAGAAATACATTTTTTTGTATTAATTTGCCCCTAATTTTAAAAAGTGTTATAAAACTGTATTACTGAAGATAGATTTTTTAAGTAATTTCTTTTTCATAATTAATGTCATGTACAATTTCACTTCGTGTGAAGAGCAAGTATTGTAATCGTGCGCCAAAAATGGTTGATTTTTAGACTGAATCACATTTATTGCCGAATCTTACTACCGAAAAAGTGGATAAATCATATTCACACATGTTGAAAAATACTTCCTCTAACCCGTTGGATAGTCAGAATTCATGTTTATGAGTTACTCAAGTGCTATACAGGGATTACCTAACCGTTCCCGATAATTCGAGCAAGTATGTGTCGTTGTAGCACCTCTACTTTGAATTAGTTAAAAGTGTCTGAAGGATTATTACCATTTGTGTCATCGAATTCGTTTATAATCGTTTCTGGTGTCGTCACTTCTACTCGATCTGGAACAAACAAAACATCACATAATCAGTTGCAAAAAGACTTTCTCATAATATTTGTGATGGGAATGCGTAGTCGAGACAAAATTCCGTAATCTATTCTGCTCATTGTCAGAAATATTCAACTATGTTACGAGTGTATTTATGACCTCTTGCACGTACTGTGTATGGGGTATACACACATAGTTTAAAATTAATAAATTCTTCGGGAATCGATATGGAATTTTTAACAGATAACTTACTTCGTATGAAGAGAAAGTATTGTAATCGTGCGCCAAAAATGAGTGATATTTAGACTGAAACACTATTATTGCCGAATCTTACTAACGAACAGGTGGATAAATCATATTCACACATGTTGAAAAATACTTCCTCTAACACGTTGGATAGTCAGAATTCATGTTTGTGAGTTACTCAAATGCTATACAGGGATTACATAACTGTTCCCGAGAATTCGAGCAAGTATGTGCTGTTGTAGCACCTCTAGTTTAAATTACGTTTGTGAAGTTTGTGGGTAATACGTACCAAATTCAACATTTAAGATCCATCCAATATCATTGGAATTTGTACTTTTCGTCTTTTAAACTATGATATTCTTATCTGTTGTGTTTTCTGGCGTTTTCCTTGTTAGATAATTTAGGACCAACAAATTCTGGGATTTGGATTCAGGTCGTTTTTCGAATTATATTTTTTGAATGACCGTTTTGCCGAATACATGGCCAAAATTCCGAGCCAACATTTCCGAAACTTAATTGAGAGTTATTAATGAAATAATATAATAATAACAACACCAATAATAATAATAATAATAATAATAATAATAATAATAATAATAACGGCGTAGGGAATCGGGGACACCATCGCCCGCAGTACCATCCGGAGGGTATGAGCTGCGCTATCTGAGCTAAATTCAAATCGCTCTGAGCTAATTCAAATTAATTCAGCTAATTCAAATGCCTCTGAGCTAAATTCAAATCACCTGTATCGTCGCCCAAGTAATACCTTCTTTCTCCCATGGTTGATGAAAGGAGAGTAGCGGAATTTGCTTGGTTAGGCGGAAGAGCAAGCCTCATGGCCTGAGTCTCGCCACGTAAGATAAGGCACATTCAATTCAATTCAATTCAATTCAATCAGCCTGGTTTCCTCTACATACAAAGAGGCGCTGACCGCTGTCCTAACCTAGACATCCTCCCTTTCATATTCCTCTCTCCCCCTTCCCGCGGGAGTAAGTGGGCGGATGAAGTAGCTCACTTTCTTCCGTTACCTTAACCCCAGGCATTTTCTACCTGGAAAGGTTTCCTATTCATTCACATATTTTCCTTTCCCATATTCACCCTCGCGTCCAAAAGTCCAACCCTACCTCAGAGAGCACGTCATATCAAGCCACGAGGTAGACGGGCTATGTCAATTATAAACGCCGAATAGGGCAATGGGAAATACCCATAGAATTATGGAGAAAAGTTCAAAAAGTCGTAAGGCCTCGGAATATGAGCCGCTGCCTGGGGAGCGCCAAGGCGTGTGCAGAGTCGGCGATGTACACGACAGCATGCGAGCCGCCGACGACAGAGTTGATGAGACGGACCTCTGTCACTCAAAGAGCTACAGACCAACATCTACCACAACAACCGAACGTGGAATATGCAGAGGACAGCACATCTAGTGCCACTCCAACTGCTGGCTCGTCTGCTCACAGGCGTGAGAAGGCTGCCCGTAATGGAAGGAAAGACAACCGAATAAAATGGACACGAGATGCGAATATTGAAGTTAAAAGAAAAGTTTACCGTGTCAGTCGGTGTCACGAAATTCCACTTCCAGGATACAGACATCACTTCTTCCAGAAATACACTAATGCACATCCAGAAATTGACATAACCGAGTAGAATTTGGTGGATAGAAAGAATATTACAATTCAGAACGGCTATTTGACACCAACAGAATTAGAAAACATACGTCGTGAAATTAGGGATGAACTACAGCAAAATCATCCGGACAAAATTAAATAGAATTACTTGTGCGTAGGCGGTGGATGACAGCAATCTCAACATTCAACAGACAATGACAACAATATCTACAGAAGAACACGGGCAAAACACAGTACATCAAAAATTTCATAGCCTTCTCGAATATTATCGCAATACAGAACCTACAAAAGATCAACCTGTCCTAAACAACATTGGGAAAGCTTCACGTTCACTGAAAGAAGTAAAGGAAGTTTTACGTCAATACATAAATGACGCTTATGACCTGACAAATACATCTTGCAATATACTATCCAGCAGTAACTGTTATCGAGTTAAATGGATAGAAAATATACCAATACATTCTTCAAAAAAGAAATCATAAGCAAAAGACACCACCTTGGATGTTAAGACTTGAAAAAGCATTGATGTACGTGCAAAAGTAGACCTTATTACTGAATATATGAACAACAACCGTTCGAAACTAGTTGTCATGAAAGTTACAGGCATTGCAAGAGGAGCAGCAATTAATTTAACATGCCTAGAGAGTGCTCAGATTCTTCTTAACCTCAGAGATAAATTGAGACAAAAGTTTAAAGCTAAAGTAGTAAGGCTCAGAAAGTACAATGAACTAACCAAGAGAAAAAACAGAAAGAAGTTATTTAGGCAACTGGTACTGGGTACAGAGAGTAGAAATAGAGAGAAAAACCTCACCATAGATGCCAATGAGGTCAGTAAATTTTGGATTTCGTTGTTGACGGAAGCAGGACGGTACCAAGAAGATGCGAAATCGATCAAGAAAATCGAAACCAAGCAGACAGAAATAATGCCAATGGAAATGAGGAGATTTGCAGCTGATTGCAAGGGTGCTAAAGAAGAAGAATAACTGGAAAGCGCCAGGTCCCGATTAAATCCAGAATTTTTGGCTTAAACAACTAGTGTCTGTACATGGAGCTGTAGCAACAGGTTTTTCCGAAGCACTATCCGATCCCGAAAAAATCCTTATCTTTCTAACTGAAGGGAACACACATCTGCTGTCAAGAAGGGGAACTCTTCGAAGCCCGGAAACTATCTACCAGTCACTTGTTTATCTGTATTATACAAGTTGTTCACAGCTGTGGTAAATGAAGGAATCTACAATGACTGCGGAACGAACCGCATTTTGACAGAACAAAAGGGATATGTCCGTGGAACCCTGGGCTACAAACAGCAACTTACCATCGACGCTTTAATACTGAAGCAGGTGCAAAATGAGATGCGTAATCTACATGTATGCTACATAGATTACACCAAGGCATGCGATTCTGTCCCTCACGACTGGCTATTGAAAGTTCTTGAAATTTACAAGATCTCCCCGGGAATTATTAAATGCTTGAAGGCGACGATGATGACGTAGAGAACAAACCTTCATAATGAAAAAGAAAACATTGCATCCATTAACATTAGAAGAGGAATATTGCAACGAGATTCCCTCTCGTCAATGCGGTTTTGTTTAGCCATCAACCCATTATCTGCACTATTGCAAGAAAGCAGTTTGGGGTATTTATGATTTTGGATATGATATTTCTCCTATTACTTTAATTTCCTTACCTCACCATATATTTCAAACATGAAATAATAATTTACTGAATTTGGTGTTTTTGTCATTTTGGTGGTTTTTGTAGCTTTATCTGGAGGGACATGCTTAAAACTACCTGGCAACGTTGGTTGCTAAAGCCATTCTGCGCGTGCGCGCGCTCGCTAAAACTCTTGACTCGGTTGTCAAAACGAAGTGTAAAAATCGGTAAGGGAGGTTTGACGTCATGTCCAACCAGGGTTGTAAGTTTCGAACTACTGTGAAAATCCGACATCGCAAGGATAAAAATCTATCCATATTCTACCAAATTACTGATTGATGAAAAACGGTGAGCAGTTAAAAAAGCGAGCTCTGACATTGAGGTTGGTAATATCAAAATGTGTTTCCACAAGATGTTTAAAACTAAATATCCTTGTGTATAAAAAGTCTACCTCCCGTAAACCATCAATATTTGTAGAATT
Source organism: Teleogryllus occipitalis (assembly GCA_011170035.1). Taxonomy (NCBI): domain Eukaryota; kingdom Metazoa; phylum Arthropoda; class Insecta; order Orthoptera; family Gryllidae; genus Teleogryllus; species Teleogryllus occipitalis. The sequence goes on from BLKR01000015.1 coordinate 892,738, forward strand.
TTTAGAAAGGGGTGGGCACGAGTAAATGCCTGTATAATTTATTGAAAATTTATTTTTTTGTTACATAATCTGCATATTGGGGTCTCACGGACTCCGAATACTTTTATTGTTACAAAAAATTCAGAAAATTACGTATGATTCAAAAGAGTTATTATATTTTATTTTCATTTAAGAATGCATGAAAATAAGAAAAATCACGAAAATGGAATATAAAAAGTAAAACTTATCATATTTTTAACGTGTCATCTTTCGTCAGATTTTAACAGAAAGATTACAAAAACACGTTGAAATCATCTCAATACAGATGAAACAAAAATGTTATGAATTCCCATCGTCACATCCGATAAGCATTATAAGAAGAATAGTATTTCTATTTTATTATTTGTGTGTGGAAATTGTGGAACATTCAAACTATACTTGGGTTTTCGTAACGTGGCGCCTGAGGGTATATTCTTCAAGATGGAATATGGCACGACTTTTTGCATCTCTGTTCCGCCGTAAGATATCGTATTATCGCGACCGTATCAACCAGTGCTGCAGATCAAGCAACTCTACCGGCACGACCGCGAAAGACGGGAAAAGTCCTGCCATATTCCATCTTGAAGATAAGACAGTCAGGCGCCACATTTTGAAAACCCGCGTATACAAACTGAGTTCCAGTAGATCTTAGTTGCACCACTGACGAACAAGCTTCTATCCTCGGCGACGTATTGGCACCAAGAGTGTAGCATGAGGGCAAGTTAACGTGTAATTCAAATTTACGTAAGACGATGTGTGGCTGTGATCAAAAATTTCCATTCGTTATAAATTTGAAAAGTTGTTGGGGTCCGGTAGACACCAGTGTGTAGTTCTAGAGTTATATTATGCGGACTCTGACATCTCATCTCGCACATTTGCAAGAGTTTCAGAACAAACTCTTGTGCGAGCTGCATATCTTTCAGAAGACATTAATATTTGTACAGTCCCCCCTCCAAAAAAGGTACTGTTGATGAATTAAGCTAAAAAGTTTTAATATCGCCCAAAATTCTCCCAGGAAACAACGGATTCCTCCCATTGGGTGAAATATCGCAAAATGCATTTTCTTCCCGCATGTCGAGGCCTTTTTCTGGCGGAATTCTGCCGAATTTGCCACCCCTGTGTCCAACTTGTTGCTACAAGAACGCAGAATGATGCTATTCTCTATTGCTGTTACTTTCAATGTTCCCATACCTTCCATACTTCATGTTTTTCTGGTTTCTAATCTTTCATTTAACAAATCATTGCCTCTGTGAATTGTTACTAACTTCACTATTGTTCAAGACAAGATGAGTTCAACTGAAACGCAATACCGCGAGACTGAAGGTCGAACACAGTTTATGAAAACATTGCTGATAAGGGGGCGATCATGCTGTGGTCGTAGCCCTACATTGAAAAGTATAAAACTCATGTTGATTCTTTTGTCGTAGATTGCGTCAAGAGACGATAACATCCCAAACAGTGTTGCCAGGTTGTCTGAAAAGCGCTGTTTCCGCGTTTCCCAACGTTATTGAACCTTTTCTCGTATCTTCTATTGTTTAGTACTGCTCTGAAGAAACAGTATCATCCTTTCAATTCTTATAACGCGCCTGTATGTGAGAAACACAAGTATAAAAAATTACTTACTTATGAATACCAATTTTATTCTCAACTCTCTTTCATTTAAATGATTGTACATTTATTTCTTCAGGGGAAAACGACCAAAATAGTTTTTGAGACAAAGATGAGAGTTTTTCTGAATGTGATTATTTCTGAACTAGAAAGTTGGGATTCAGTGTTTGTTTGGAGAAATCTACGCTTGAAACCTACAGAAAAATAAAAGAAAGCACCTGTTTCATTTTTCCAAAAATAATCGACGTGAATCTTTCTAATAATAGTCGAAACTAAAAAGTAATGCCATGACCGAAAGATGTAGATTATATCAACTATAATCGAAACTACTATTTTCAAATTCCATGGAAGATCAACATTCAAGATCTCTTTTCTATCTTAATTTACAAAACATGAACAATGTACTGAATTGTGCAAACGTATAAACTAGTTTTAATTATACCAGAAATAAATTCTAAATTACTGATGTAAAATCCTGGTATCTTTCTGTCACGTTTTGCCGCATCTTTTGTTACAATGCGATAAGCTGAATCCACAATGGCGTCAAACCCGATAATATCCAACAGCTAGTGATGTGTCAACAGTTTCATCAAAAGGCGTTCTCGTTTAAGAATAATTGTTACGAATCTTCGCTATAAACAAGATTTTTTACAAAGAAATCGAAATCCTCCCCTCGTTAACCTCGATACTCCAATTGTGCACAGAGCCTAAATTAAATGTTGCCCGAACGAGAATAACTGATGAATTACAAAGGCAATCCTAAGTTTACTAAAAGGTAATCTAATTTCAAATAAAATTGGATTACTTCTATCCTAATATATATTTCTCAGTAAAAGCATCAACTTATTACATTAATATTATTATTTTTTTATATTCTCGTAACAATTTATGTCCAGTTTGGAGAGATGATAAAATATTAAATTTAAACCGATAGAAATTTTTTTAAATTGGTTCTGAGAACCATAAGAGTACTCTGGTTAATTCCCAACAATAAAATACATAAAGAACTATACGTATCTTCTGAAACAACACATTTCACAAAATTATTATCTCAAATTTTCTTTTCTCTACTTCCTTCATCCCATTGGCATATTTTTGGTCTTAAAAACAGCAATATTTACTTATCCGCAGGGCCCTTTTAACAGCTTTGGGATCCCTTGGGTCTACGTTAATTTGAGGGCCCCCTACTATTTCTACTTTCACCGATCCCCCCTGCATTTCAACACAAGTTTTATTAAAAAACTAAACTTCTCATCACTAAGTGCCATTCTCGCATCAACCAGCAACATTCCGTATTATAAATATTATTCAATCATGCGCGACATATCACAGCGTTATGCCAATTATTTTGCGTATAGTTAAATCATACATCACTTTTTTATACGGTATTAAATATTTTTTTGAACAACTATCGGGGGCCCTTGAACATCGGGGTCGGGCCCTTCAGGCCTGTGCGTTAACAGGGGCATGCTCATCAGATGACACTTCCCGTTAAAAAGACCTACGTAATCTCGTCTGTTGCCTCGGATTGTAAACTTGCAATGTCCGTTACTTCCTCTTTATCGGACTAATGATGTTAATGTATTAATACCGTATTTTGTTTAAATAGTGTAAATTACGCATTCTGTTCGTTTAATTTTCACGAAAATACTTTGAAGAAAAATATTCCCTTTCTTACTACTATACAAAATAAATTGATGGTCAGTGATTCGCTGCTCAGATCATAACAGCCATCCGTGTCACCTTTGACACGGCCTATATCAATGATCGGCGACGTTTGTATTATAAGCCAAAGGAGCAAAATGGACGTAAGATTGACGTCTTTAGCGAGAACTTTAGAAAAGCGGTCATTATGCTTATTACTAAAATATGGTCAGGGTCACGGTACTTTAGATTTCCTTGAAACCATTGTCCAAATCGGTCAGATACACAACGACGCTCTCGCGCCGATTTCCAGTTTGCTGAGTCACCCAATCAATCATTAAAAGAGAACTGCAAAATTTGGACAAAAAAAGAAAACACAATTTTGGACTAAAACTAAAAAAAGGACCCACAAACATGGATTCTGACTACACAAAGCGTTAGAGGAAGTCATTTACTATATATAGGGGCACGATTTATCCGCTTTTTTACTATCGGGGTCCGCCAATAAGAGTTTTTCCATGGTGGAAATAACACCATGAGTTTTTCTATGGGAAATTCACCGTTTTCCCCGCAGCATTACAATACTTTTTCTATACTGCGCAAGCAGTAGCGAGAAAGTAAAGGTCAAATCCGTTGGTATGAACACCACAAAACAACAAGATATTAAATTATGATCAATGATTGAAAATGTTTAATTAAATTTCGTTTCACAATTGTTCTGTACCCTTTTCGATCGCAGAAGTTTCAATTGGAATCTTTGTCACACATTGAATAGATCTACCTAATTTTTCTTCATCCAATATCTTTTCTAATTTCAAATGTACTCATACATTGACGGAATACTATGCAACTTTTGGCCATGTATTTTGTTAGAAACAAGAATTCGGGGAAATTAAAAAAGAATGAGAGTGTCGACTGAAAGATGCAAATATTGATCGTGTAATTCTGCTGTTCTCATACTGCGCTTACGGGCAGAATTCTCATATTAGGTGCGTCACTGCTTTCGAGACAGCTAACGTCACACGATAGCAAGACACCAAGGAAGATGCCGCTTACCATTAAATATATGCTAAAAACGTGTTGACACATGGATGCTATGTTACCGAAGATGAAAAGTAAGTTTATTGTGCATCTTGTGCACTATGTAAACGGTTGTGGTAGACTTCAGGAAATTACAACATAAATTGGAATAAAAGAGGAAAACTCCCATTAAGTAGATCCTAGGCAGACGTTCCATAGAACCGCATGTCATAGCAAACTCAGAATGGCATAGAACAAACCTCTCCAAGAAAAGTCAGCATGTAAATAATGTGTGGTAGTGTGGTGCATATTGGTCTAAGTTTGTGTAAGGGTGAGGATAGGACAAGGAAGAGTTAGGTACTGCTCCGGCATTCACCTGCTGTTGATCGGAGAAACCACGGAAAACTACCGATCAGAGTAGCCGTCCGCAAGAATTCTCAAGACAGCGACTGAATTCGACCTAGCTGACAAGCCAGTATCGAAATTCGTGCCACCGTCGGGATTCGGACCTAGGACCTCCCGGTCAGAGGCACTGCAGTGACATATGTTGATGCGCTGAGCCGTCGCTCCCGGTAACAACAATACCGCGAAAAGTGCGTGCTGTTGTACGAGTTCACTTATTCAGTATTTCAATAATAGTTGGGGCTTTGGGGTATCTACATCGAACGATTAAAGGCGGCATCGTCGTCCCTCTCCATTCCCAACAATCAACCACAGTCATATTCTATTCAGTGACTTTATATTGACTTACTGAATTCAAGGGTGTTAAAATGGCGTTAATTAAATAAATAAATATTTACTAATTTTGAACTTTAAAAACGGTACCTAAAAAAGGCTGCCTTGCTTATTTTGTTTCCGAGAGGGTCAACTGCTATGGTCGTTAATCCCTTAAGTGTAGTGAATGTTATAAAACGTGAGGTGGCAGAGTTCCTTCCCCCTGAAACGTGAAATCCGGCGCGGACCTACGTCGGCTTGCGGAAAATTCCGCGTACAGGTGTAACCCCACAACGCAGTAGGGCACCGCCCCAGCCGGAACAAGTTCTTAACTCCCGTCATGTATGTGTTTGAATATCACATGTACGAGTTGTCCGTAGCGTGTGTGGGGAGGAAGAGGAGTGGTTGAGAAAGGAGATGTCGCGTTTGTTAATGAGCTACTCCGATTGATTGATTGATTTTTTCATGTTTCCGGGCGCGTCAACTGCTCAGGTCATTAGTCCCGTTAGTGTAGTGCATGTTTTTTCTCGGGAGATGGTGGTGATCTTCCCCCGCTGGATGGCGAGATACAGCGCCGACCTACCGTCGGCTAGTGGGGTTTCCCCCTAACCAGAACTCTCCCACCAGCGGGTCACCGCCCCAGCCGGGGCAAGCTCTAAGCTCCCGACCGGTCTCCCGGGATATGTGGTAGTGTAGTGCATGTTAGTGTACGTGTGTGTGTAAGACGAGAGGGTAGGACAAGGGATGGGAAGGACATCGCGCGCGGTCCGTGGCCCGTTTGGTAGGGTACTGCTCCGGCATTCGCCTAGTGTTGATCGGAGAAACCACGGAAAACTACCGTTCAGAGCAGCCGGCCGCTAGAATTCTCCTCCAGACAGCAGCTGAATTCGACCTAGCTACTCCGACATTCACCTGGTATTCAGGAGAAAGCTCGGAAAACTTCTGGCGAGAGCAGCCGGCCGCTACTCTCCAGACAGCGTCTGGTGGGTGTGTAGCTCGTGTATAAAAACCGACATAGGTGGCTCACTGCATAATTGATGTCACTGCAGTGCTTCGGACAGAGATGTCCTAGGGTTCGAGACCCTAGCAGGATTTTCGACACTACCTAGGTCGAATTCAGCCACCGTCTGGAGGAGAATTCTAGCGGCCGGCTGTTCTTATCGGCAGTTTTCCGTGCTGTCTCCGATCAACACCAGGCGAATGTACCGTACAAACGGGTCACGGACCGCGCACTATCTGTCCTTTCTCTTCCTTGACCTATTCTCACCCATTACTACATACGCATCCACTTACATCACTACACTATCACATATGCCTGGATAGCAGTCGGGAGCATATAGCTTGTCCCGGCTGGGATGGAGCCCCGCTGGAAGGAGATACCCTGTTAGGGAAATCCCCGCAAGCTCACGTGTAAGTCGGCGCCGGATCTCGCCGTCCAGCCATGAGAAAACACCGCTACCTCCCGCGATAAAAGAACTTACACTACACTTACGGGAATAATAACCTTGTCAGTTGAAAGGCCCAGAAATCTGTTTAATCGATCCTTGAGTCGAGTGGAAAGTCCGCCCCCGCCGCGCCGGGCGTGGAGGCCGAGGTCCCGCGCACGGGGGCGCGGCCACGGGCGAGGCGCGTGCTCTTCGGCTTTGTGCTTGCGCATGCGCAGGGGCGGAGGAGGTCAATGACGACTTTGGAAAAAAACAAGAACGTAATGGGTTGATTCGGCATCAATAGCATAGATGATCCGTTCATGGAACGCTGGGGTCAAGTAGTGTATTTTCAATTCGATAGATAACTCCGCTCGGTCTAAATCGACTCATCTTCAGCTACTCGAGTAATGCATATCCCTCTCTCTCTCTCTCTCTTTCCCTCTCTGTCTCTCATCCAATCTTATCTCCTTCACACTCACTCATTCTTTCACTTTTCCCTTTCTGCTGCTCTCCTTACTTCCTGCTGTCTATTTCATGGTATTATATATAATGGTATAATAGATAGATAGAAATTTATTCTACAATTGGGCAAATGATGCCCGGTGGCAGAATACAAAATTACAATTACAAATAAAATACTAATATATAAAAAATAAATATAAACAAACAAATTGACTTTGTCATTTTCTATATATGCAGATGGCATTTACATTCCTATACTAAACATTAAAATGCATATACACTAACATATAAATGTTTAAACTTACATATTACACAAATATACATACATACAAACATATACACGTATATACATAGAGAGACGAAGGAACCCTCACATACACAAACAGAACTTATTCAGTCATATTCAGAAGAAATGAAATCACTTCACTTCACTTCACTGCATTGCATATACCTTTATCTAAATATTAATTGTTCAGTTTTTACTGTAGACTACGCATAATCGCACCTTTCACTTCACTTCACTTCACTTCACTTCACTATGTTTTCACCCTATTGACTAATTTCCTATTTTTTTTTTTTCTAAAACCTCGCGCTGAGCAAGGAAAGGGCTCAAAAACTGTCGCAGGCAAATCGTTCCAATAGATCTAATACAAATATATAATAATTTAATATGTCTTATGAGGATGGGGTTTGAATACTCTAAGTTTGTTTCTATTTCTCTTGTCATATATTCATGATATGAAGCGAATGTGTACTACAACCCAGTTTTCCCTAGCAATTACTCGTTCACAAAGTTCATGTCAACCGATACAGTTGTTTATGAATGATGTTAGATAACCTTTCCCAACTATAACACAAACATAATCAGAAGCTCAATAGACTTAATTTTTGTATATTCTATAGTTCTGGACATCTTATATTTTAACAGTTGTGGAATATTCGTCAGAAACATATGTGTGCGTCAGGTTTCAAGTAAATGTGTTGTGTGGATTTCCACGACTTATAATCCTCCAAATATATAACGTCAAACTTTTTGTAACGGGATTTTTATTTTTTATTCATCCTTTCAAAGGAAAGAGAATTCAGTTTGCTTCATAAATATTACGAATTTTTCCCCTCCCTCATAACTTTCAACTAATCAATGAATTTTGCTGACCGAAAATGTAAACGACAATCATTTTCATTCCGCGAGTGGATCCTAACTTAAAATTCAACATCACAGGCTGTCAAGGTATTCAAAGTTATACCAATTGGTGTAAATATTGAACTAAATGCCCTAAATGCACTAAATGCACTTAATTTTTACGGTAAAACTAAGCGATATTGATTTATATTACAAAATCATGATAAATATTTTCGGTTAAAATGCCTACAATATCTAATAATTAGAAGAGTTCGTTATTGAATGCGTTAGTAAATACAGTTAAGGAACTAGATTGTTGAACCAACTCTTTTCTTTGGCCAATGATAAGTAGTATAAAAAAGAATCCAGTAATGCACATGTGCTATTATTAAGCTTATAAAAACAGTAGTGATTGCGCTACTCAAACGTAAGAGTATCGTGATGGATAAACACGAGCCTGACTTTCGTGTTCTTTGCACGACGATCTTTTTCTCGCGGTAGTGAATGTTTGACTACTGCTGGCCACCGGATTTCTCTTACGTTATGAAACAATAATAACGGAGCAGGGACCTTATTTTATATTATAATTCAACCCATGCTACAACTGGAATGAATGACTAAAGGATTCGAAGAATGTATATAAGTATGTTGTTGGGACATTGGTGGAATGAGAGACAAGAAATGGGAGAACCCCGACAAAACCCGTTGCAAACCCTCTATGTCCCCACAACTTGGTGAATCGACTGAAATTAAAATCTCAGTTCCCTGCGGTTAAAATGAAAACGTTAGCCTCTAGGGCGCTGGATCGACCGGGATTTGAACCTCGGACCCGGCGAAGAAAGACAAACGAACTGGCCGCTACACCAGGAGTCGCCTCTGGGGCAATGTTCCGAGAATCCTTATTATGATTCCAGTACCTAAACCTCATGGTCATTCCTAAAATGGATTAATGCAGTGTGGATATTAGATTATAACGATGATATGGTAAAACAATGGTGGAATGGGGAAACAGGAGAACTCAGAGAAAATCTGCCGCATGCGCTTTGTGTTCATCCAAATGAATTCATTCAATTCCAAATGAATGGGGTGAAATTTCATCATCTGTTCCCAAAAGGAAAAATCAAAGGCGTTAGCCGCTATGTCAAAGCCTCAACGCGAGGAGGCCGCTGGGAAAACCAGTGAGACGCTTCGCAGAGCCAATGCTGCAGGCCATCGCTCTGACCCGCGGCGCCGAGGGCTTCGGTTACAAGCTGTTCCTTAACCACGTCTGCAAACTTGAATTCGTCTAAGAACCGTTTTTCTAATTCTCTTCTGCTGCTGTTTTTTGATTGATTGATTTTTTCGTGTTTCCGGGCGCGTCAACTGCTTCGGTCACTAGTCCCGTTAGTGTAGTGCATGTTTTCTCTCGGGAGATGGAGGTAATCTTCCCCTCTGGATGGCGAGGTCCGGCGCCGACCTACCGTCGGCTAGTGGGGTTTCCCCCTAACCAGGACTCTCCCACCAGCGGGGCACCGCCCCAGCCGGGACAAGCTCTAAGCTCCCGACCGGTCTCCTGGAATATGTGATAGTGTGGTGCAAATTAGTGTAAATGTGTGTCTAAGGAAGAGGAAGGAAATATCGCGCGCGGTCCGTGGTTCGTTTTGTAGGGTACTACTCCGGCATTCGCCTAGTGTTGATCGGAGAGACCACGGAAAACTACCGATCAGAGCAGCCGGCCGCTAGAATTCTCCTCCAGACAGCGACTGAATTCGACCTGGCTGAAAAGCTAGTGTCGAAAATCCTGCCGCCGTCAGGACTCGAACCTAGAACCTCCCGGTCAGAAGCGCTGCAGTGACATCAGTTGATACACTGAGCTACCGCTACCGGTCTCTGCTGCTTTTAAATCAGTCCTTTAAGTCCCAGTGTGGTTTTTCAGTGCCACAAGCGATAGGAAAGAGTAAGTGAGAAACTGAAGAAAGAAACTCACCATGGAACCCAAATCAGAAAAGATAATAGATAGATAAGATATCGTATGCCAAATACCAAACAATTATAACGAATTCTGAATAGGAACAGTTTTTCAATGAACGGAAATGATCCAAGAAAACTCCATGAAAATAGCAATTCAAAACGAAAGTTTTGGCACTACCAGGTTATAAATAAAAAATGAAAGAAATGGAGAAATAACGGAAGAAATAAATAAATGAAAGAAATCTCGGAGATGTAAATATGTTTAACCATATTGAGAACGACATAGAAAAGACATTTTGTAACTACAACAGAATTTGAGAAACAATCAAAAGGCATTTTGTCAGAGCTACGGACCCAGAAACTACAACTCAAAATAACTGTTGGAGACCCGTTCTTTAAATTTTGATATGTATAGTTTATTAAGAGTATATTTTAATTTAAAGCAATAATTGATTTGTGATCAATAAAGTTAAAGTTGTTGGTATTGGCTGTTATTGATATGTGGCTGATATTGGATAAATAAAGTTAAAGTTGACGTTGGATGGTTTGACTGACTGTTCACGTTTCTGAGATGTATAGTATAGTTTCTGAGATATAATAGAGTGAAGAACGGGTTTCCAACATGGATAATTTATTTATACATATATACGTATATTCCCTCATGCATTAATTTAAACGAAAAAATAATGTGATACAGTATTTTCAATAGTATCAAAACAGAATTTTTATTAAAATTCATCGAGAAATTATCTTTAATTGATTATTTTTATTTAATAATTATTATCTGCTATAAAGAAAACAATAATGTCGAGCTCTATTTTATCAATGATATAAATAGTAAATACAAATGTAACTTTGTTAATAAACATTATTTAAAAATATAATTTAAACACAAAATCATATTTACATAAAAAACCTAATTTGTTTATTTTTAACGAGAATAAAAAAATATGATTTTTTGTCATGAATGTTTCCACCCTTATAAGTAGTCAATCGACAAACTGTTCTTTTTTTTTGTTTAAATACAATACCAGCACGACTGGAAGATTGTGACTTTATTCAAAAGTGAACTTCACCCATTTATTACCCTCCTCAAATTTTGCTAAAAAAATACAGTGTGGCCTCTCGTCTTTAAATAATAATGATTCCACGTCCGATCAGATAAGTGTGCCTGGTCACAATCAAATTCGCCGGAATAATATTAGGATCCCGGCATTCCCCGGTCAATTTCTAACAAAAGGAAAGCCATGCTGTCAGGCACCAATAATGAATCAATAGTCTTGAACAAAATATTTGTCATGTGAAAGAGGCTTTGGAACGATAAAGAAGAAGGCCAAGTCATCGACAACTCCCCTTATCCTTCAGCTGCGCGTATGTCGAAAACAAGATATTTCACAGATTAATCGCTTTTTGTATGTCACACTACTTGCACAGCATTTGGTTGCGCTGAAAAAAGACAATGAACCCTTTCAAAAATTATTATGAACCATGGAAAATTGTATCAATAACACAGACATTCTTTGAAATGTTCAAAATTTCTAATAGAATAACATATTGCGTGCTTCTGAAAGGAAAAAGGAGTATTTAATGTGAAGGATAATAAGTTTTCGAAATAGATCATTCTATCCTGAAAACCAATCCGCAAAATTCATCAAACATGACTACAAAGAAAAAGAAATTCACTATCGCTTCGCAAACTGGTAGGTTCCATGTTCCAACACTGAAGGTAAAATCTGTTTGTCATTAACGCAATAGTTGAGACAAGTATCTCTATCTGAAGGAAGAATTCTATAGGTGGAGAATTCTAATCTGCCATTTCCCTGGATTCCTCCGACCAAATATTCAGATCGAATGCCGAAAGAGTATCGTAAAAAACCAGGCCACGGAATGTATACAATCCAGTTTCTCGTTGATGTTCCATTTCCTATATCTCTTCAAACACAAGTCACATCCGACATGTCCGACACGTCATGTCATTCACAATGCTAATTTTCAATCATGATGTTGTGAAATTAGATTGCCATCGCGAGATAGTTCAGGAGAGGGATATTCTCCCGTTTAGCCAAGAGGATAAAAAGTCGCCGTTTTTTACCGCGCTCAAGCACATGAACTCTGTTAAAAATTAGAATTAAAATATGTGTATTGTAGGAAAGTTGGACTACTTTAATTTCATATGTATTCGTCTTTTCGATGAAGGATTTAAAAGCGAGATTTAAGAGCAAAAGAAAGTGCAAACTTTTAATTTTTGGCGATTTTCTCTGTGGAGGAATATACATTTGCCATATGCATTTCATATGCCCTCCATATACATTTCCTTTATGCAATGGAGCACGGCCTATAAAACCTAAACATTTTATTATGGTTTACTAGTTTCTGAGTGTTTACGGACCTGAAACTAAACACGTAATGGTATTGTTAATACCTTGCGGGCCTTTCTGATTCATTATGCCCACGTGGGTCTTTTGAATACTTCACGGCCCGCTCTAATACCAACACAACACATACAACATTTTTATGAATTCGGTTTATTAGTTAAGATGCAAGCAAATACAACAAATAAATGGCATAACGTTCATTTAAGTAAAATAACTTGTATACCTTATGTGGTTTAATTGATACGAAACTTGCGATTTTGGAATGTTCCTGTGAATTTCTAATTGCCCTCAATCGCTCATATTTCATTGTAACGTATTACCATTTTTTAGAGATATATATGTTTCTTGATAGGCAGTATTTCTAGAAGTAATAAGACGTATAAGGCACATCGACTAGCATCCTCGAAACGTTATTTTTTGGTTTTACGAAATATTCTAAATATCTTTTGGCAATGAAGACAAATAACCTAAAAGTACCTTTTCATCAGCACAATTCACACAGTTTAATAACTCTCAAATACATCATAAACATTTTCATATATTTCTCGAGATTTTACTGGAAAGCACTGTCCGAAGATTTTGCAAGAATTTCTTCAGAAACTTCACAATATTCTTTTATTTTGTACAAACAAATTAGTCCCACAAAGATTATGCAAAATTTATTAAATGCACACACTGTTTTGTTTATCTAACGTCATATTGTCAAATGACTATTACAATGCGTCTTTTCACTTTAGACGCAAGAAAAATTATTAAATATTTAGAATTCTCGTTTGATTCAGCAACTAACTAGTAAACCAGAAAGTTTTGTATGCACCACGGGCGATACTAGATGTTTTTGTCCCTCAGGCGACAGTCGCCCTCGGGACAAAACATCTACTTAACACCCTAGATACATAAATAATTATTGAACCCATTGCTATGGAACCCATATGGAAATCTTTATGCAACTGGACCTTAATCAACCTGAGTGCCAATATGAGATCTATTCCGAGTACATTCGTTACCGAGTACATACAGTACCGAGTACAAGTCATTTCCCACTGAAAATGAGAGCTCGCTCGTGGCTCATAGCAAAGTTGCTAGCCTCTCATCTCTGAGATCCGGGTTCGATTCCCGTCGAATCTCATGTGAAATTTGTTCCAACAAAACGAGTTTGGCTGCTTCACAAGGGCTAGTCCAACCCCTGTGAAGTGTCCTAAACCCTACCCCTTTACTAATTTCTTCCCATTTCTGGCCGCTGGGTAGTGACGCAGGAGCGCGTAGTAGGAGGCGCGTACGCGGAGATTCTACCTGGCGGTCCTCTTGACAACCGACAGACGAGGCCAGACACGTAAAATACGCTACGTTAATGGAGGATTACTCCACGCTCGACAAGGGGCGAAGAGACGCGTTGCGTCGATAAATAATGTGATAAGATTAGGGACGCAACAAATTTAAAAACAACAACAAATATCATTCTTAGTTCCCAACCTCTGCAGAATTACACACGTTAAAAAACAGGCAAAGAGGTTAAGTTAATAGGTCGAATTTGTACAATGAATTTGTAGACAAAGTGCAAGTTATTGAATTTACCATCACATACAGAAACTTCAACTCTTTATTATTACGTATAGGAATTTATCTCGTTTAAAGTGTTCAGAATGAATCATTCAGATTGTCGAGGTGCATACTTATAAATGGTTTACTGAATACGATCAAGAAAATCCAGAGTTATATCCAGTTAGGAGACTCACAAAATGTAAGCTAATGTAAATCAACAAATAAGTATATCATTTGTTTGATTAACAAGTAAAATGAATAGTTACTGATACGACAATCTTAAGAGTACGTTCAATGGTTCTTTAGTCTTTCTAACAGGAACAAACAGAAGTGAGATTAGTCAAGCAGTTTGCTGTGGTAGCCATATCACATTCCGAACGGAAATGATATACTCACAAACAGCCAACTCATTCCAGTTCCAAAGTAGCTCGTCTCGTTTCTAATAAGATAAATTTACGAAACAAAGATCTAGCGGATTGAACAAAGGTATGAGAGAATAACCTTTCATTTTTATCAGCTTTGATGTTGGTTCGATTATTGTAACTGCCATGTAATAAAATAGATTTTATTACATGGGAGTTTTTTTTGTTTTTTTGTTTTTTTCTCCCTTTCAAAATTCAAAATTTATTGCTTATTTACCCTTGAAAATAGATTTTTTTACATGGGAGTTTTTTGTTGTTTTTTTTCTCCCTTTCAAAATTCAAAATTTATTGCTTGTTTATCCTTGAAAGTAGATTTTATTACATGGGAGTTTTTTTTTCTTTCTTTTTTTTCTCCATTTCAAAAATTCAAAATTTAAGTAGTATATGACTTAGTGTAGGGATCACAGAATTTTGAAAATGTGCACACAATTCACTTTTCCCCATAGCACGTCATACGCAGTTTTTAACTGTTTTTTGACGTAAAATAAATAAAAAATAAAATAAAATAAAATTCTTAATTCTAAATATTTGAATTATTTTTTTGTTCGTGCTTTCTCATCTTGTAGTTATTATTAAATGGTTCTTCATCTTTGAATGTGTTTGCATATGTTTAAGAAATATGATACTTCAGACCTGCATAATGAAATTTAACCTCCGCCATGTTCTTTTTAGCGTAGATATTGTACGTATTACGTATTTTATTTTGTATTAAGATGCATTTCTGGAAATAAATTAAATAAAAAATTAGACATGCATTTTAAATATGGCAGCTCCTTGGTTAAAAAAGTACGTAAAATTTCTTGACTTCAATCGCAGAAGTAAGGGGAGTCTTTTAGAGATTAAAAATTATATGTTTTAAATTTATATGTTTTTAAGGAAAGTCAATAATTTTGTCAATAGTGGGGGCCTCCAAAAAATTACAAAAATAATTTTTTGCATTTTACGCCTAAGCAAATACTTGAAAGAGGGAGATTTGCAATACCATTTTCTAGGATCTAAAATGCTATAATCCTGTCCTGAAAGAATCAACCAGACTTGAAAGTCCTAAGTCAATCTGTGAGACTCAGTGTTCCGAAATCATAATGACGAGTTCTTGAAATAACTGAAAATAGTCGCTACATCCAGTGTCGATTTGTGAAACTCGCGCCCCAGCCCGCACCAAGAATTTAACCAAAGCTGCAGGTAAAGCACAGAATCCATGCAGAAGTGAACAAGTTGCTATGCTTCTTTTAGTTCAACCAATCACGAATTCCTCAACTGGAATTGACAATTGAGAATACTTTAACGTCTGTCTGCCCGTCTGTCTGTCCGCCAGTCTGTCCGTCTGTAGGGCTATCCGCAGATCCGTGCGACGGTTCGTCCGTCTGTTGGTCCGACCGGCTGTCAATCTGTTCGTCTGTCCGTCCGTCTGTCCGTGTCTGTCCGTTTGTCTGTCCATCTGTCTGTCCGTCTGTAGGTCTGTCCGCAGATCCGTGCGACGGTCCGTCCATCTGTCGGTCCATCCGTCTGTCAATCTGTTCATCCGTCTGTCAATCAATCCGTCCGTCTGACAATCTGTTCGTCCGACTGTCAATCTGTCCGTTTGTAATTGGAATCTAAGATATTCAACTTCATACATAACTTGAATGACATTCGACTGGATGGAAGGTAAGCTTTCCCCCTGATACCAAAAATGTGAATTTTAGATAAGGAGTTTTTTTCCTTCTGCAGTCCTAGCGGTACGGAATTTTTAATACATATTCTATTTAATATATATATATATATATATATATATATATATATATATATATAAAATATAATTTATAATATATATTAATATGCTAGACCCCAGAGGCTTTTTATCCACAGCGAGTGTCGAGGAGGGCGGATGCGGGCCAGTCTAGGGTAGGAAGACAATGGCGCAATGGCACGGGAGTGAGCCACAATGATGCGAAGTATGAGCTAAAATAAAGAGAGGTGAGCACGGAGAAACGGGAACAGTTTATGCTAATGGATGGCAATATTACTTTTCAATAAACGAACCCTAAAATTCGGTTATGGACTGTAAACGATATTAAGTTTATTTAAGGAGGTTAATAATAATAATAATAATAATAATAATAATAATAATAATAATAATAATAATAATAATAATATTACTATCATTTTTTCTCACATTCCACTTTACTTTTCACCGTTTTACATGTGCGTTACTTTACAATGCATTGTCAGATGACATTAGACAATTAAAGTTAGTACACAAATTTAAGTTAAAAGTAAAATCTTTTCTGCTGCATAACTGTTTCTATACAAGTAGAAACTACACTGATTATTAAAAAACGTTTATTTTAACAAAACATATAATGAATTAGTTTATATTTGTATTGTATATTTTTTAAAAGACTTAATATGCCTCTAACAAGTAATGTACTTCAGCTTCCGGGTCAATGACCCCCATCTCGATCAGGTTTTTGTCCAGTTTCTTTGATACATTGGGCAAATGTTGAGATAGCCCTTTCTTTTTGCTTCTGGGCATTAATGTAGCTGCATTATGCGCACGTTTTGTTGAGCTCTCCTTTTGTTTATAGTGGTAGGAGTAGAGCTAATAGTGAGTTACTATCTTGTTAACAATGCACAAAAATCAAATCTCCAACTCGTTTACCGTTGCAAATAGGTTTTCTATAACTCGGGAACGAAAATGACTAGTTTTTGAAATGTTGAGAAGGGATTCTGGTACTCAAGAAAACGTGCACAGATAATATTCTCCCCCATACGTCATATACAGTTTTTACTTTTTTTAATCAAATAAATCAAATCAAATCACCGTAACTCGTTTTCTAATATTTCAACACCTTGCGTAGGCCGGGACTCCAAAACGTGGGAATCGCCGCCCTTCAGCATGTCATCTTCAGTAAGCGAGAGATAAGCGCTGTCACATGCCTCTGGAGGTCAAGCGAGAAAAATCCCATTCCTACCGCTGAGCTGAAAATCTCCGGGAAAACTGTTTCTCCTTCGTAACTAAAAGGTTAAATGACCGTCAGTCCGCTTGTAATTGGAATGCAAGGTATTCAATTTCATACTGTATATTGAATGATATTCGGCAGGAAGGAGCTTGGTTAGCTTTAACCAAATCTCCAATCAATTCCTCATCCTTGGGATTCATTTTATTACCTAGGATACTATCAATACACTTGAAAATTATTTCCATACTAGTAGTTCCACACTATACGTATCAAAATCTGTATCACGAAGGATGTTTCTCATTTGAGACCCTACAAAATACCAGCACTAAATTTAGTGTTGGAAATATTGTGGACAATTCTCTTAAATACACGAGTGCGCTAGACTATATTCCTGCAAACACTAGGTAATCGAGCTTATTAAGAAAGTTTAATGTGTAATGATGGAAAAATAATATTTTTTGGATGACTCGTGGAGCATGAACAACTTTGTTTTACTGTGACTCATCACTCCGTTACAGGATCATGTACCTCTCGACAAATATTAGGGATTCCTAACTTCTTTGCATGATGATTTCCTTTCAACCACCCAATTTCATTACACAAGAAACACAAGATACAGAGTCATCTACAGGACAATCAATAGACAGTGTGTATACTGTTTCTAAGCTTTGTTTTACTTGATTGCATAGGCTACCGCGTCTGGAGTTAGTATTATCTAGGCTGTCCAAGACGCGCGTCTTTGTCGTGCTGGCAAACATTTCGGTCAACGTCCTTCTTCAGCACTGCACTGCAGCAGTACGCTTCGGTGAATATATTGTGATTTTCCTCCGCTATATTGCAGCACTATAGCTCTGAAGAAAGCCACAATATGTTGGCCGAAACGTCGGCCACCCGTGACGTGGCTCTTGATAATACTGACGTGACGTGACTAGACACCCGTGACGTGACTAGCCTTGATAATATTTCTATTACACGTCTCATTCTTATTTAGTTGTATCCTTCCCACACCACAATGTATTTGAGTGATACCTACTATCACGTTCTTACACGAAGCCTTCAAATATCGCCTCAGAACACCCCGTTTATGTCACAAAACACGAATTCTGGTAGCTCTAAATCGCACTTTCTAACCTCTTCAAATACACGGACACTCTGTCGATAAATTTGCAACAAATGCGCGGAAAAATTCACAAAAGTTGTCAATACTAAAATAATTTTCCCTGAAGCATGGATGGGCCAAAATAAAAAACGTAAGTGACAACTCTTGTAACAAAGAATTGACGAGTGGGAAAATTTTAGCTTAATTATAGTTTGAATCAGTGAACTGAAAATATTAAGAAATATGTATTGATTTGCTTGTTACAAAATTGCTTTGTCTAGTATAATAAGGAAATCCAATTAAAATGTTCTTGAAAATTGAAACCTTCACGATTGACTGTCTCATTACAAGAAAAACGTAAGTTAGGGTAAGTTTCAGTTTCTTCCTAATGTTTCCGGAGGAAGCAGATAAAAGCTAATCACTTTCTGGATGAAACCGGTCAGAGTGTATCATTGAACCGTCTCAATTTAATATCGGCAATTTTTCCAAGGTCATAAAATCTAGTCTCTCAAGAAACTATCATCAAAGTTGCGAAATAAAACAAAGAAAAATAGAATAATAAAGACAAGAAAACACGATTTCTCTAGACTTTTCTGTTGCAACCACTCAATATTCTTAAAAGTCGTTGTCAACGAGAGAAACTTAATTTGGGTAGAATTGTTTTGAGGTTGCAAGAAATATAAAATCTAATAATTTAGTTTTATTACTTTGCAAGGGATTTAGTTTACATTTCGAATAAACGTGTTTATTATTATTATTATTATGATTATTATTATTATTATTATTATTATTATTATTATTATTATTATTATTATTATTGCAAAAGTATTTTCTTATCAAGTTAAAGAAAACAAGAGCTCACTAATTTTGGAGGAAAATATGCTTTTTAGACATTTTTACTGAAATTCGTGCTTTATTGATAACATGATAGCCTGAAGGAACTCGAAAGTGCTTTTATTTTGATCGACTACTTGGAGTACAATAAGCTAGGTCAGCGTAGATATTTTACAATCTAAACCTTCAGTCGTCGAGGAACTACTTTAATGACCTCCTCTAACATCTGGTTGGAAATATTGACGCATGTAAAATGAATACATAATTACAAAATCTTCATAATTAGGATACCAACAATGCAAATTCTCTTATTCTATTTCTTTCATCTCCTTGTTTCTTTCTTTTGTTCATGATTCTCAGTACTAATCCTTACCTCTTAATCTCCCAATAATCAAGAATTTCATTTTTTAAATTTGATTATGAGTGCTGAGGTTGCACCCTATCGATATTGTAAATAGTAGGTACACATTTTTGCGGTCAAACACTAATGATAATAAGCACGAGGTTTTCGAAAATCACAGGATCATTATCTGCTTCCCACACTTGAGAATGATATTTCTTTCAGTGCCGATCAACGGATTTTTCAATAAAACAGAAAACCAAATTTGACTATTCCGTATTTGTCGTATAATTTGTACCATTATTTTGATAATCTTGTTACATTCTTATATACTTAGTAGAAATAAAGTTACGTAAAATTTCAAAACGAGATTTGGACGGAAATACACGTTTTGAGGGTTTTTGATACGCAAAAAGGATTTTTTTAAAACGTCTCTTAATCCATCTGCCTGTTCTTCTGGAAGAACACTAGAACCTAACAAGTACAAAGGATTTTCACCAAAATTCATATTCTCCGAACGCGCAAGTAGGGCAGATATTGCAGTCCTTTGAATTTGAAACAAATTCATTAAATTTTGAAGGAACTTCACACGAAACCCCAAAGGCATTTTCAGAATGTTATTCTTTGGCTAAGCAATGTCCCAGACTACAGCGCCTTATCCCAAATTTTATTATTTTCTGGAGGGTTAAGTGGAATCTGGAAACCACTGTCAGGTAGACGAGACAGTCACTAGGGGTTACAAATGTGAAGACGGGCAACACATTAATCGTGTCTCTATAAAAACAAACATGAAACCCTGTTCAGTAAATACATGGGATTTTAAAATATTCGCCACCTGAGCGGAAGAAAAGTGACACAATACAAAAATCGTCATTTTTTAGATAAGTTGAGAATTGTTTAGAAAAAAAATTTTACTAGTAAAAATTGCACAAAGATGGTTTCCCATGTAGATATATAGAATAAAACATTGCGTTTGGAGTGAATGAAGTGTTAAAGCCAGCTATACTAGGAATGTTTCATGCATTTTGGTCATTTAATGAAAAACAATTGTTCGTCAACGCGAAAAAAAATTGTAAAAAAAATAAACGAAAATATAGATTGTAAGTATAATGTAGGTGGTATAATTATACCCAATAAAGTTGAATACAAAATATCATTTGGGAAGGGAAAAGGATATTAATATCAATAATTAATTAATTGTCATTGGATTTAACCTGCTGATAAATCAATTATATCTGTTAGGGTCATGGCCACTGGCTTATCGCATTAGTAAACCAACACATGGTATAGGAAGCTGCGCATTGACTACAGCAATCTAATGCTGTCCATACTTGGAAGTAATAACAGTGCATATATAAACAAAGAGCCAGAAAGTGGAGATGTTTTGTTGCGCAGGGGCCCCTAATGTAATGTGTTGGATGATTGGTATTTTGCTTTTAAATATTCAACCTTAGCAAGTGGGGTTTAAAGACAGAATATTCATAAACTATTGTATTTTAATTATTAATAAGTAATTTGATTGTGTTATGTTTAATATCTGAGTTACTTTTTATATAATATATCCAAGTTGGATGTAGTAACAGTGGTGTTAGGCCGTGTGTCCCACAGCCCTGATAAGGGAACAATAAAGTTCCGAAACGTTTGGGAGCTAAGAAATTTGTTTATTGAACAACCAAAAAACCAAGAAACATTTCTAGTATTAACAGCGAATTCACGAGCTAAAGCTAGCAATGTTCGGGTGCGTCTCCAGTGTCTTCGTCTGCAGCCACCTACCAGCAGCAGCACCAGCGGCGCCCACGGTGGCCGCCAGGAGCAGCAGCAGCGGGAGCTGGCGGGCGCGCAGCCGCGACCAGGGCGGCGCGCGCGTCATGGCAGCAGATCACAACTGCCGGCCGCGCGCGCCCACACGGCCCTCCGCGGCGGGCGAGGACGCTGCCCGGGGCGGGGCGGGGCGGGACGATGAAGGGTCGGTCGCTGGACGGGGCGGTGGGGATGCAGTGGGAGGGGGTTGGGGCGGGCCGGGCCGGAGCGAGGCGTTGCGGGGTCGGTCGCGGGACGGGACCAGGGGACGGAGCGGGTGGGACGAGCCGAAGAGAGACGATGCGTTGTCAATCGCAGAAGGGAGGGGGCGGGGCAGAGCAGGGCGGAGTGGAGCGGGTGGGATGAGCCGAAGAGAGACAATGCGTAGTCGGTCGCAGTGGGGAGGGGCGGGTGGGACGAACCGAAGAGAGACGATACGTAGTCGGTCGCAGAGGGGCGGGGCGGGGCGGGGAGGGGCGGGTGGAACGAGCCGAAGCGAAGCGATGCGGAGTCGGTCGCAGCGGGGCGGGACAGGGCGGGGCGGAGCGATGTAGGGTCGGTTGACAGCGTGGCGCGTGAGTGTGGAGCGACGAGGGGGGGTGCGGGACGGGGGGAGGGTGGTGGGCGATATCGTCACGCGGGTCGCGACAGCCGCGGAAGTGACTCGCCCTCTCCCCTCTGTGGACCGCCGCGATTGGCGTAGGCGCAACCACGGGGACGACACTCGCGCAGAGCTTTCGTTGCGGAAGGCGGAGGCGACCTCGGGGGCGGTGTCCCGCACCGGGTGAGGCCGGCTGCCCAAAATAGAGTCACCAGCTTAGCTGGCTCACAGCGTCAATTGACTTCATTGCAATGTTTCTGACCGGGAGTTACCAGGGTTCGCGTCCCGACAGTGGCCGGATTTTCGACACTATATGTCGAATTCAGCCGCTGCCTGACGGAGAGTTCTAGCGGCCGGCTGATCTGATCGGTGGTTTTCCATGGTTTCTCCGATCAACGTCAGGCGAATGCCGGAGCAGTACCCTAACAAACGGCCCACGGACCGCGCGTGGCCTTTCCTTCTCGCCCTACTCTCACCCCCTACATGTACAACACTACCACACACGTCGAGAGATCAGTCGGCAGCTTAGAGCTTGTCCCGGTTGGGGTAATGCCATGCTGTTGGGTATTTAATTTAATTTATTTATTTATTTAGTCAAAAACAGTCAAAAACTGTATGTGACGTATGGGGGAGAAAATCATCTGCGCGAAAATCATCTGGCGAAAATCATCATTAGAAAACGTACGTCGTGAAATTAGGGATGAACTACAGCAAAATCATCCGGACAAAATTAAATAGAACTACTTGTGCGTAGGCGGTGGATGACGGTATCGAAAGCCTTCAAATGATGACAGCAATCTCAACATTCAACAGACAATGACAACAATATCTACAGAAGAACACGAGCAAAACACAGTACATCAAAAATTTCATAACCTTCTCGAATATTATCGCAATACAGAACCTACAAATAGATCAACCTGTCCTAAACAACATTGGGAAAGCTTCACGTTCACTGAAAGAAGTAAAGACTGGGTAGATAGCTGGTTGAAGAACACCCCGCAAGCCGAACTAGGACATCCTGTAGGGGATGTTCACAGCCAACTCCCGCGACACAACATATACTACACTTACGGGACTAATTGCCTAAGCAGATGAGGCGCCCGGAATCACCAATTAATCAATCAAAACAGAGGTCCCAGGTCCAACGACCGCAGAGCCCAGGGTCCAGGGTTCAGGGCCCAGGTTCGTAGAGGGGCAGAGCTGGAGGGGATAAACGTGTGAGGGAGGTGGCCTGGAATTTCCGTGTCTCGTTGCCCTGGGTGAGCTGGGCCTGAACTTGCGGAGTTGAGTTCGCAACGTCACGGGTCTGGATGAGAGGCCGGCAGATCGCATCAGCGTCCGTGGTTCCCCATCAGCTGTCAGCGACTTGCACCTTAAAGGTGGCTCCACACATGCGGCATTCGCCGAGCGCTCGCTCAATCCCGAGCAGGTGACGTGTTCGGCGAATGTTCGCTCCCTTTGATGTGTCCGAAAGACCGACACGCGATTGGTAGGGTGAACCCCGAATGTTCGTCATTCGGCAAATAGCAAGCAACTCATCCACACTATTTACTCGGGGTTCGGCGAGCGGTTGCTCGGTGTTCACCTAACAACCAACCGAGTGCAGTCATTTTCATCCTCCGTAGGGCTAGTTATCGAACCAACTCCCTTTTTTAAAAATATTTATTTATCCTTGTCCAACAAAAATTTGTCTTACAAGGGTATGAACACTACATTAATATCAATTAGATTATGTGGAGAAACTCACAAAGTAACCTCTAAACATACTACTGACATGTATAAGTATTTTTGTTTGATTTTGGAGAGACAAAATGGTCTTAAAAATAAATAATGGTTTTAAATAGAAAATAATACATGAAAGTTTATGCAGTAATTAATAGATAGAGGGAAAGAAGTTAACTTTGGAGGATGTAAGGGATCCTTCGAAGAACGTGATTTAATTCGCGAAAATGGTTTAACTGTTTTTCCAAGTTGAAAAGATGTACAAGCAGGAGAAGAAGAAAGAGAAGCTTTGAATTTATCTGTGAGACAAAGAATCAAGGATTTTAGAGGAATAAATCTGATTTTATGTAATATTTGATCTTTTCTTATGAACCAGGATGCTTTCAATGTTTCCTTAGATATTTATTTTGTATAACCTCTAATTTTTGAATACGAGATTTTGCTGCATCATCCCCAATGGGGCATGCATATGTTAATGAAGAGCGAATTATAGATTTAAATCGTATTTTCATAGAAAGATATGTTTTCCCCTTTAATCTTGAGCGGTTGAAGTTCGGTGGAAATTCAAGAAGCACCTAATGTTTTTTTATATCAAATTGCACATCAACTAAAAAATAAACATTTTGATTAAGTTGCATAAAAATAAGTATTTTCGTCAAAACAAATGTTATTTCATATTTTGAGCAATTTTATATGGATAAATTAATATTTTGAGTATTTTCACGTTTAATACTTTATGTAAACACGTAATAAATGACGTTTGACTACTTGTCATCGCCGTAATTCACTGCACACTCAAAACAGCTCTCACAGAACTCGTCCACGAGGCATACCAACATACGCAACTGTGCCATCTATTTTCTTAATTCCATAAATTTCGATAGCTGAAATGAGGTTTGAGGGGTGCTGCTCCACGTGTCAGTGTTGGAAATCATTTGCAACACATTAGAAAGAGTATGGGATAATACAAAGAAGAAGTTCGGGCCGTATCGTACGCCAGGTCACCCTGTCGTTGTAAAACTCCCTCGATGACGTCAGCTCTCGGGAGCTCGCTGGGGACTCTCTTCGTCTATCAACGCTTGAAGATAAGACGTTCATTCGAAGATAGACCACTCGCACGCTACTAAAGTGATTTATTTTTAATGTTAACATGTCAAAGGACATTGGCCGAAAATTTCTGGTTGTTGTGCAACACTGCAACAATCCCACCAATCGCCACTAATTGAAATGTAGCCAACGCTGAATCTAAAGAAAGATGAGGATTTCTGTTCAAAAATGGGTATAATCGACATGAGTTTTACTTATTAATGATGAAATGTGGTTTCCAAGTTAATTTAGTATCTAGCTGTAATCCAAGATAGGTAATTCGAGTCTTGTTAGTAATCCAAGATATTGCTTTATAGTTTATAATACGAGGTAAAGTGGGAGAGATTCGTTTTACAGAAAATAGTTTTGCTTGAGATTTTTTACTATTGATCTTAATTTGCCAATTATTATACCAAATAACAAGACTATTTAAATCTTGTAAAGTATCACGACAAATTGCAATGTCTGCATGAGAAATAATTAAAGATGTGTCATCGACAAACAAGGCTATTTGTGAATTAATTAAATGTAGAATATCTGAAATGTAAATATTAAAAAGGATAGGCGAGAGAGGACAACCTTGAGATACTCCAGTATGGATATTGTATTCAGTACAAAAAATATTTTAACTTGAACATGAAAGTGACACTGTAATAAAAAACTTGATAATATTTTTTTTTGCAAATGTACGTGAAATCCGAATATTCTGAGCTTGCTAAGTAAACCATCATGCCATACTTTGTCAAATGCTTTTTGAACATTTAAAAATAGTGCAAATGCAAATTGTTTCTTTTGAACACTTGTCGCTATAAAATCGATGATTCTTAATAATTGGTGCGTTGTAGAATGATTGGATCTAAATCCAAATTGAGAATTTGGAACTAAATTCGTTTGATTAATAAATTTAATCACTCGTTGAAATTGTTTTATCGAAAAAGTTTAAAATCTAGATAATAAGCTTATTGGACGAACATTATTTGGTCTGCTATGATCTTTTTGTGATTTAGGAATGGGTATTATAATTGCTATTTTCCAAATTGAAGGGTGGTAATTTAATCTAAGACAAGCGTTATGCAGACGACTTCGTGAACTCGGATATAGTGAACCCACAGTTGTAATGAACTTAAGTTACTGGTCCCGTTTCTCTTACATTACAAATAAGCATAAGCCGATTCGGTTATGGTGAACCTGGACCTCGACTATAGTAAAATTAGGAAATACAACGCCTTGGAAATTAATTATCTCCTGGAAAAGAATAAATCGCCCCTGTGCCACAAATTCCAACACTAGGAAGCTTGAAAAAATGTCATCGGCCAAAGGTAATATAATAGAAGTAGTCTCCCCTGAGGCGAAGGTAGGGGTCCAGGAATGGGGACCTTACTGATGACTAGACATCGGATGTTTAGGCACTAAAGAATCGTCTTTTAGACGCCTAAAAAGGCACTGAAAAAGTCAAGAATAAGGAGGGAAAAGGTACTGTCATAAGTTACATACCCAATAAAATGGAAAATTGTAATTTTTGTATATATTATTTTGTAAACTTAAATGCACAAAACCAGTTCGTATATTTTAATGTAAAACTATATTTACATATTTACAACTCTTCTACATTTTATTCTTAATAGTTTCCATTAACCAGTAATATTTACATATTACCAGTAACTTTTCAAGGATCACAATTTCAAATTTTCGACGACTGGGAGACAAAATCAGTTTGAATGCGGTAAAGGATATCTGAACAATGTAACTGGCATATATTTTAGCAGTTCAACACTAGCAACACTGAAACCTAGAAATTTATATTTATTTCCACTTAAAATTTCGGTTCTCTCGGCGTATTGTCAATCGTCCATGTTCTCAGATCATTGCTAGTATTTGTGAAATATGGAAATGGAGAAAAATCAGTTGGTGTACTTTCAGGAATTCTCTCGTAATTTTAAATTTCAAGACGTGAATTGAAGGTTTCGTGATGAATGGTCACGTTGGACCATCGCCGATTTTCCGATATCTTAGCATTGTATATAAATATACTAAATAAAAGGCAAAAAAGTCTTAAAATAGGTATGGTTGCAAAAATTAGGCATTTATGCTAAAATAAGCAAAAATAAGCATTATAAAATTCCGTCAAATGTCATCATTTGTCATGATTCGTGGACATATATTATCAGCCTTTAAATAAGTTCTCTAGAAAAAAATAGGCATTTCCCTAAACATCTGATGTCTACTGATGCCACTCAGTTTCACTGCGGAAACCTAGGTCGTGTCCTGCGTGGGCTATAACGGGCGTCGGCAACGCACGACTGCTTACTTCATTTTTAAGTTCGATGTACTTGATATTCCGTGGGATAAAACGCGTGGGGTTCTACGCAGGCGACAGGAAGCGCGCGGCTGCCACAGCCTGGCGATATCCGCCGTGCCACGTGGAAAAGCGATGTTTCATTAGGCGCTAGCACCATTCCGCTATCGAAAGCATCTCTTATTTTATTAGGCGAGTAAAAGGGCCTTTGGAGAGTGGGAAGGTATTGAACAGAGGCATTGAAGGATGCCAAGACTGCATTACATGCTTAGTCACAGAAAACAATGCAGAGATATAGATCTTGATTTAGAACAAAATTTAATTTTCACAATACTATCAAATAGTTTATCCAGTTTTATGATATCCCTATTAAGGTCGTTGTCTATGAGGTCGTGTCAAGATCTTAAGTAATTTTGGTGCATTTATTTCAGAAATAAAACAAATCGCTCAATGAGATTTTACCACCAAGGTTAAAGATGATTATATTTTCATATTCGTTGAGCAATAGATGATTATCGAAAGTATAGAACCTTTTGTTATACAATATCATGTTCGATATTGTTTCTTATCGGGATCCAATGCAGGAAACATTATCAGCAATGTTATATGATATCCCTATTAAGGTCGTGTGCACATATTTCTAATGGTGGTCTATTTTTATTAAATAATCTATATACAGCTGTAATAGTATATTGTTCAGATAATTCAGGTTTAATTTCTTCCTTAGTGTAGGGAATAGGAATATCATATAACATTGCTGATAATGTTTCCTGCATTGGATCCCGATAAGAAACAATATCGAACATGATATTGTATAACAAAAGGTTCTATACTTTCGATAATCATCTATTGCTCAACGAATATGAAAATATAATCATCTTTAACCTTGGTGGTAAAATCTCATTGAGCGATTTGTTTTATTTCTGAAATAAATGCACCAAAATTACTTAAGATCTTGGCAGTTTCTGATACATTAATTGGAGAAATGGAAGATTTATATTGATTGGATTTATCCTTATCTTGAGATGTAGGAGTAGAATCATCTACGTCTACATTCACGGAACTGATTAGCAAGAGGAATATAATATGATAATGATAAAGCATCGTCAGAGACTGTTAAACGTTTGCGTTTAGAGCTATTGCCATCAATAAATGTATTTTCAGGTGGTAGTGAAGTACTGGTAGAAGAAGAATGAGCAGACTCACTAGTATTCATTATAACTGGTTGATTTTGATTAATAAATGTTGAGAATGAAGGTTTTACTGTAAATCTTGAGTGTGTTGTTTGAGATACATCATTTCTTGTTCTAAAGCATAGATCCTTACTTTAGACGCCATAATAAGTTCATTATCAGGAATTTCAGGAACTTTGTAAAAGTTTGAAAATCCGGTATAATTTGGGTTGTTAAGTGCGTCTGTTTTAAGCTGCCCCTATAAGGGCCATTTGGATTGTCCATTTTTACTGCTTGAATCACTTCAATTTCTCTTATTTAAAGAAAAAGCAATTAGTTCAGTTTATAATGGGAGAACTTAATGTCTGTCAGTGTTCACGCAGTACTCATGCGGCAAAGGAAAATATCCTTCCGTCACGTGGGGCGAAGGTCCCATGGAACACACCGGTGCTCCGGCTATAATGGAGAGGCCGCTTTGGATGTATAATAAGTAGGGAATTGATTTTTTTTTTAATTTGTTGCGTCTACATCTTGACGCAACGCGTTTCCAAGCCTCTTAAGGGGCGTTGAGCGCTTTGCACTTCTCGGAGTAATCATCCATTAACGTGCTTTACTTTTAATATTAGTCAAGTCTCGTCACGTCGCAGTCAGTTAGTGCCTTTTATCCCTTCGGCCAGGGGCTCGACGGCGTTAGATCCCGGGGTTCCTGGCCGGTCACCCAACCACGAACCCGCGAGTCTCGAATGCGCTTAACCTTCGTGACTTCACGGAGCGTAGTAAACGCATTCGGCTAGCGCCGCCGGAAATGTCGTCGAAATTTCTGTTGTCGAAATTCCGTCGAAAATTCCGTCGAAAATGTTTTCGAAATTTCTGTTGTACATCTCACTTCGCTAAAAGTGATATTACTTTGCATCTACAGACCTCCAACAAAGAGAGCTGCAGATTATATTTTGTTCTTAGAAAACCTGGAGATAACATTTAACAAAGTCAGCAATCGCTCTTTTCAATCCATTGTTGTATGCAGAGATTTTAACATTGATTTTCTGGTCGAATCTTGCGAGAAAGAAAAGTTTCTCAATTTAATTTATTCCATCATTACAATTAATGGTACCTACACGGATCACACTAAATTCGATGAAGGCAATAGATCAAACTATAATTAACAAAACTACCACTCGATATGAAGTTGAAACAAAAGATTTTATAGTGACCACGATGCACAAATTCTTACCATTACAAGAAATGCGAACACTGACACAATAAATAATACACGTATGACTAGATCGTTTACAAAAAGTATAATAAAATTATTCATTGATATTACTTGATGCAGGAGTCATGGGAAGCGGTTTATAATACTGTTGATACAAACGACAAATATATATTTTTTCAACTCTTTCATTTCATTTTAACACTTGCTTTCCTCATCAGAAAAGAAAATTAAATATTTCACGGAAAAGCAATTCTTATATAATATAAGAGATTAGGACATCTTGTAAAAACAAGCGAATTCTTTCTTTCATTTCTAAACTTTATAACGTATCTCAAGATTTCCTTATCTCCTTTAAAAAATACAAATCATTGTTAAGAAAAGTCATAGGGCAGGCTAAAATCATGAAACACGATCAGGATATTTTGAACTCAAATAACAAAACAAAAACAATGTGGAATATAATAAAAAGTACGGCCAAATCAACTAGAAATCTTGTAGAGGATGTTGTTTAAAAATATAACGATATAAATGTGAACGATCCGACAACAGTGGCTAGTCTCTTTAACCAATACTTTTCGAGAATTGCTGCCGATCTCACTAAGAGTCTTCAGCCACAAAATTCAATAACAGACATTTCACCCAAAATGTTAGACACGATGTTCGTTTACGAAACTTCTTCCTATGAAATTCTCAAAGTAATCGGTAAACTAAAAAAATAAATGTTCGTCTTTAACAAGATTGCGGGAATAGAGAGAAGAATAGAGAAAGTTATGTAATGCTGCGGAAAATCAATATCGAGATTTCAACGGAAATACTGGTTTTGGAGTCCTCCGATGCCCAAAAATTGTTTTTTCTTCAAAACCACAGTCCGTCCGTCTCTGTTCGTCCGTTTGGGAACAGTACTAGCGCCTTAACTACACGTACGATCTATTCCGAATTGAAGAAACCCCTATCTGGCTCTAGTTGAAGCTTTGATATTTTGAAAAAAAATTCTTTAAAATTTGGGGGTACTTTACATGAAGCACTAGGAACATCAAAACACAACACAAACTTTCGCAAAAACGGCTCCGAATTTTTTCCTTAAATTTCTTGTAAGAATAGAGTAAAATACACTTATAAACATGGCATAGGTCCGATTTTCACGGTTAACTCTGAATTTTCGAAAAATTGTACGTTCAATATTTGCAATTTTAACAAATAACAAAAACAAGATTCTCTCAAAAACAGATCCATATTTTTTCTTTAAATATTTGCTAGCGCTAGTGCCAAATGTACCCTATACGATGGCATAAACGCCATATTGATGTATTCTTATATTTTTTTCAAAAATTACATTTTTTTAAATTTCCTCTGCCGTCGTTAATTAGAGCCGATTTCTTCACATTATTATCTTAATAAGTACATGTACATTAAATAATGTCATATAAAATTTCTCAAAATCTCTTTTCTGTGAAAATGAGCTCAAAATTCGGTATTTTCAGAAACGCTGAAACGCCATTTTCTCAAAAATAGATCGATATGGTTTCTTGAAACTTTTTCAATGGATAGTGCTAATTGCATTGTTAAATATGGCGTAAAGTTCATTTTGCTTCATTCATTTATTTTTTCCAAAATTACACAAATGTGATTTTTTCAAATAACTCTCACGCCGTTAATATGCACATTTCCATCGATTTGTATACATTATTGCATTTCTAGATAGAAATGCTTCAAAGACTGCAAATGAAGTTTTTCGGAAACTCATATTCCTCTTAATAAAGCTTCAAATTTCGCATTTACAGTAACGCTTAAACGCCATCTTCGTAAAAGCGTCTCTTAATTTGTAAAAAAAAAATTGCTATTTAGGACGAGGTTTTACTCTTCTAATATATTCTTCAAGTAATATTTCTATCTACTATTACGAAACCGAAAGGTAGAGAAAATTTCAAAAAGATTTATTTTTGGCGGCGATAGATGGCAGCTGATAAGAGTACCCCGACAACACCGTAAAGCGAGTACCACCAGCGAGTATCAGGAAATTAGAAAACATTACTACGAGAAAGTCTATGCCATTCTGTAACACCTCTAGTTACTTTCCCGTATACATACGTATACACGGAGCAATATACGCGTTATAGAGAAAGTTATGAGATCTCAATTCAATATGAGTAGAGAGATTTCAATGGAAATAAACGTTTTGGAATTCCCTGATTCCGAGAAAGTGTTTTCTTCAAAACGTCCGTCAGTCTGTGTGTCTGTCTGTCTGTCCGTCCGTCTGTGAACACTACTAGCACCTAAACCACACTTACTATCTTTTCCAAATTGAAGAAACACCTGTAGATCTGGTTCTAGTCGAAGCTTTGATATTTTGAAAAACATTCTTTAAAATGATGGGGTACTTTACATAAAGCCTCCAGACAATTTCAAAACTTTTCGCAAAAACGGTTCTAAATATTTTCTTTTATAGTCTTGTAAGAATAGAGTAAAATACACTTATATAGGTGGCATGTCTTATTTTCACGGATAACTGTGAATTTTCGAAAATTGCGAAAGTTTGAATTTTTTCGGCGTGTTCCTTCAACTAAAAAATTGAAGACAGAGATATTTCCTTCAAATGAAATTTGTTGTTTATAAATAATTCTTTCATAAAGATAACAGATTTTTTTGAAAATTTTATTTGTTTTTGTGCAATAGTGCGTGCAATATTTGCGATTTTAGAAAATAACAAAAACAAGATTTTCTCAAAAACGGCTCCAATTGTTTTCTTTACATTTTTGGTAGGGTTAGTGCCTAACGAACCCTATACGATGGCATAAACGCTATATTTCTCTATTCTTTCATTTTTTCAAAAATTACGAAAGTGTAATTTTTTTGAATTGTCTCTCACGTCGTTAAAATTTACATTATAGATGTATTTCGTTGTTCAGTGAGTTTCTTAACATATGAACTTGAAAGTATCTCAAATAATTTTTTTATATTCATAAATTCTTCATAATTCTTGAGTATTATGGAACTAAACTAGCGAATTTCCTGAAATATTCGAACCAAATTTTCTCGAAAACTGTGGATAATTTTTCGCCGAAATTCTCCACTTCTAAAAGAGTTTAATTCTCTCCGATATTCCAAGAGCTGGATTTGGGCCAAGTTATCTGGGGCCCAAAATGAAAATAATGCTGAAAAATGTAGTGAAACAAACTGTCTAATTTCATTTTTAAATTTAATATCTCATCTGCCCTTCTAATATTATTAGATATTAATTCAACGCAACCCGTTCCAAATTTATATAAGAATATGGGCGCCAGGAAAAGATTACGTTAATTCAATTATTAAAATTAATCTTCAACTGCTATTTCCAATAAATTAATATCCGGCTAACTGGGTCGATGGGTCTTATAAGAAATAATTGCTATTGCTTACTAACAGCCGATTATTCGATCTGCCATCTGTATAGAGTGGCCGAGGAATCTGAAAAGCAAATATACGTTTCTAGCTACTCATTTGCTGGAATTGGCTGAATGAAAATCATCTTTTCTATTCACAGAAACTTGTAAGTTTATTAAATATTCTTTGGTAACAATTTGAAACGTACTTTCCGTCATGACCAGTTTCAAACCTTATACTGCAGTACCCGTCTTCGCAGTACCCGATTTCCATGTAATTACATGTTTTACAGGATCTATATACCTGCATTCAATAATAATTTTTTGAGCTCATAAGACATTCTGAATTAATTGAAAATATTTTTATTTTACATATTTTCTCGTATTTTGGTATAATTACATTGTTTTTACATATTTTACCTACTACTAATATTTCGTTATTTTTCAATATATTTATACGTCGAAACGGAACATTTCAGATGCGCGTTTGTATCATATGTTACGAAATTATGTTTCTTAAAAATCAAATGTAATGCTGCTGGGCTTCTAATACCGCCATTTCTTTGCCATAATTATCAACCCCCCTGCTGCTTCCTGCGTACTCGGAGTCAATGAGTGAATTTCTGTGAACAGAAGTAAATTCAAAGGGGGAGGCTTTCCCTTTAACCCTCTCCCCCGCAATCCATCTCTGACTACACGGTACTACTACATTCATTGAAACATTGGCTTCTCGTAAACATTCTAATATATTCTATGAACGTATTTTGTATTTCGAATAAAATTCTTATGTGTGGTGTAGAATTACTTCTGTAGAGTAGAACCTACTTTCAGCCACTCCGAATGCTTGTTAAGAACGAATTGGCGACGTTCTATGCTCGGCAAATGGTTGTAGAGAACAATTTTAAACACAATAATGAATTTTTATTTTCTATATTTTCTATATTTTCTTACATGGTTTGGAAAAAATAAGTACATATGTATGTACATATTTTGCATTTTTAATTACAATAAATTCCGTTCCCTAATCATAAGCACTGGTTGTGCTGGCACTGACCTGAGTCCGAGAGCGGCGGCCCTCGCAGGTCGAGAACTCACTAACACGGCTTGAGCCTTCACAGCGAGCGGTCGGCATTACGGAGACTGAACGAACTCGAACCAACTCCCTGCAATCTAGAAAGTCTCCGGCAGCTCTGTATGCACCGTTGAACGGCACTGTGCTTATTATCATCACGGCTAGAAAGGAGAACAAGTTTTGGCCACGGAGTGCTTATGATTTTCGTGTGAAATTAGTAGAATTAAATAAAAAATGTTAGGTATTAACACATGTGCTACCAATGACAATTTAAATGCAGTTCCCTTCGCCAAATAATATTCGAAGATGCAAACTATCCCTCAAGGAATATGAATCTGAAAAACTAGAATCAGTATTGTTTTGACAAATGAAGGGGGAATCTATGTAGCTCAGCGTGAAGACTTTTACGCAAGGTAGGAAGGTTGCAACAGAAAATGAACTACATGTTAACGGCAAAACAATTGACATTTCACTAAACTAATTTTTGAACTCTTCTCAATAATATAGTTATCTATTAATGCGTAATTAGTAGGTAACTATTAACACATAATTTATTCTGAATCTCATAACAACTCTCGTAGTTGTACACTGATAACGCAAAGGATGGTTCGTTTTTACTTTCTCATATACGAAATACAGAGAAAGATATGTAATGCTGCGCAAAAAAACGGCGAATTTTCGGCATAAAAAACTCATTGTCGGACCCTGATAACGCAAAATTGAATAAATCCACTTGTTAAATTTAGAAAAACAAATCCTCTAACAATCGGTGTAGCCAGAGTCCCTGTTTTGTGGATACTTGATACCGAAAAATCAATTGACAGCAAAATGTTCGTCTGTGAACACCACTTCCACCTAAGCCATTTAGGAGAGAGTATTACTCTCCTGTAATATCCCTGAAGTAATATTTCAGTTCTACTATTAGTCAACCGAAAAATTGAGAAAATTTCAAAAAAATCCTTCTTTGTGCGGCGTCAAATAGCAGCTGGTAAGAGAATGAGGCAAGTCCGAATGGCTAGCGTACACAACAAATTATAAAACTAATACGCGAAAGTCTGTGCCATTCTATAGCACCACTAGTACGTAAATACCTGAGGAGTTTTGGAGTAATAAATTAGACATTGTATCGTTCGCAGATTCGAATGGAATGTCAGCATCACTTTTAACCATTTTAAATCCAGTAATTATTATGACCACGAGGAACCAGTTACAGAATAGGATCTGGAATGGAACAACGAGCCCTCGCCACCTAATGCTAATGTCATGAAACCACATTATCATGTTATGCAGTCATTAACGAAGATAGAGTTTCCTTTCGATTAAATCATGAAGAGAAGTAGAGTCGGGATTTCGGATCTTTTATTGGGAGGGGGGCAAAGGGTCCCCCGTATACGCTCGTAAAAAGTTTCTCCTAAACCAAATGACATACGAGTAGTTACACTATAAATCAACATAAAAACTATTTCTTGGCCCCCGTTCCACCACCCTCACCTCTCTACAGCCAGAAAAGTGGTTTTTCAATTTTAATTTTTTTTGTCAACTTAACACTATTTTATCTGATTGATAGATTGATTCCAGGCACGTCAACTACTATCGTCATTAGTCTCGTAAGTGTAGTGCGTGTTTTCGTTCGGGAACTGGTGGTGGTAGTCTTCCCCCGCTAGATGGCCAGATCCGGCGACGACCTACCATCGGCTAACGGGCTTTCTCCCATCAGGTATCTCCCACCAGGGGGCACCACCCCAGCCGGGACAAGTTCTAAGTCCCCTCGACCGGTCTCTCGGCAAGTGTGGTAGTGCAGTGCATGTTAGTGTAAGTGTATGTGTAAAGGGGGTGAAGATAGGTCAAGGAAGAGGAAGAGCAGATCGCGCGCGGTCCGTGGCCCGTTTGTTAGGGTACTGCTCCGGCATTCGCCTGGTGTTGATCGGAGAAACCACGGAAACTACCGATCAGAGCAGCCAGCCGCTAGAATTCTCTTCCAGACAGCGACTGAATTCGACCTAGCTGCAAAGCTAGTGTCGAAAATCCTGCCACCGACGGGACACGAGCCTAGGACCTCCCGGTCAGAGGAGCTGCAGTTACTTCAGTTGGTGCACTGAGCTACCACCACCGGTTTATCTGATTGAAAAAAAAAACATGAAAAATAAGAAAATAATTTATACTATCAGAAATACAATTTTTAATTTCTTGTATACGTACGTATATACGGAGTAACATACGCAGTATAGAGAATTTGACGTAATGCTGCAGAAATGTTTTTTTAAACGTCCGTTCGTCCGTCTGTCTTTCCCTCCACCTGTGCGTTTGTCCGTCTGTCCGTCCGTTGCCCATGAACGCCACTAGCGCCTAAACCATTTTTGTTCCACAATTTTTTTCCAAAATGGAGATTCCCCGGCCGATCTGGCTCGACTTGAGGCGCTGCGATTTTGAAAAACTTACTTCAAAATTATTTTCTTCAAAATTTATTGATGCCCATTCAGCCAGTATCCTTTTACTTGTACACTCCACTAAGGGTTTTCAGTGCTTCTTAAATTTACCGCCCTCAGGCAGGTGAGAACTCACGAACAGATTTCAAAGCTAGATCATGGAAACCACTCTCATACCTCTGAGGGTGGTTTTATTGCAATGTTTCAGTGCATATACTATTTCTACTGTCATGCATGTGTTAATTCTCGATCTGAAGTTAGAACGATATAACACAGCCAAAGATTATCTATCTACAAACCTCTTGATCACCTACTTTCAAAACAAGCGAGGAAGTTTCTGTTCCTCTTTTATGATGTGTCGGCAAGGGGTCAATCATTCGATAATGAGCTATCTCGAAAAATTGCAAGTGAGACAGGTGACAAAACAATTAATTGGCCTACGTACAAAAGACGTATGAATTATTACATTCATGCAAGGATTTTATAAAACAAATAAACATAGTTTAGTCAACTGGGTGTGCAGAGAAGCACCAACAGACTGTATGTTTTCAGTACTTAAACACTTGACACACGCTCGATCATATCCAATCCTTCTTTCTGAATCATAATGACTGCCTTTCGTGGAAGACAGGGTACTCTGACGTCAGTCAAGCAACGTTTCTCAATTGTCAAGCTCTTCTTTTTCTCAGCAACTTGTGCAATATGATTTCTATTGCAACATCGATAGCGCTAATGAAAAATTTAGGGGATACATTATTTTTATACCTCTTCTTAGGAAAGTGTATAGTACTAGTTGGACCTATTGTGAACGTTCTGTTGTTTATAAATGATTGTTTTGAAAGTGAAAGTAGCGCCACATTCTGGGCTGTGTGTGGATATTCTAACATTACTAAGCGTTTATTAACAAACATAAATAATGATTGTTAGGTCGGAGCAGTTATATTGACCAGAATATCGAATAGCCAACTGAAATTAACATAGATTTCCGATTCTGCATGCTTCTGACCAGCTATGCTTCGGAATGGGATATTCAAATGAGATTACCTTAAAAAATATAACCGAAGATACAAATAAGTCTCATTTTTTATATTACAATCTAAAAACGTTACGCGAACCTCCTTGGGACCAGAAAACAAAGTTTTAAAGGTCTACAACTCACTGCGTTTTACTACAAGGTAAAGTGTGTTGCAACGTAACGTACGTTGCGGTTAACGTCAGCGCCTCCTGAACTCTTCATAACATAATCCACAAAATTTCCCATAACACCCGACTGCATCCCGCGGTCAGTTTTCTCTCGCTTTCCACCTAATCCCCTTTCACTTTTCGTTACCCGAGAAGGCATAGCCCGATTCCGTTTCGTTCATCCGGTGTTTCGGTAGGAGTAAAAATTTTAATTAAGTTTGCATTCATAAGTAGCGCATGTAGATGTTCCCGCAGCAGTCCAGAGAAAACCTCAAACACATGGTAACATGGCAGAATCTTCGGAATTGTTTGCGTTAAGACGTAAGAAGATGCTCATGATAGGACGTTTTCAGTTTCGTTTCCACCAACATTTAAGCTGTGGTTTTCAACGTTGGCAATGCTCTAAAGGACATGCAAATGTTTCTTGAAAGTAGACAGAAGTGAATAAACTGTAATCGGTCAATGTGATTCTAAACAGACCTCGGTGAACGTAGAAATTATTCCTTACACTAAGTAAAAAACGGAATGGGGTGCAGTCAAGCTCTTCCTTTTAGGGAAGGTAGGAAATGGCTTAGGAAAAGTTGAGCACGGTATGCAGTTGGTGTACACCCGTGCGAGTAGGTAGATCGAGTAAGGTGGCGAACGAGGAGGCGAGGGGGTGGACGGGTGAACAGTGGGGCGGAGACTTCTTGGTGGCCAAGTACGCGAGAGAGAGAGAGAGAGAGAGAGAGAGAGAGAGAGAGAGAGAGAGAGAGAGAGAGAGAGCTGCCGGGGAACACAATTTATTGGTAGTTTTGGAATAATTTTAACTCAACTCTTGTCAAGCTTCCAAATTCCTAGACGATTTTTTTTTATTTTGGTCATCGTCACATTTTCCCCCTAAACTTTTTTTATCTGGATTGAAAATAATGTATAAAATCACATCACATAAGTACCATTTCGATAAGAACTTATGGTTTAAAAATTTACGTATAATTTTTAAAATATCAAAGAGTGACATATTTGTAACTTTTTTTGGAACATCTATTCATTAATTTTAACAATGCAGGCATGTGTTATATTTGAATGTACTTGTGACCGCAAATACTTTAAATGATATCATGAAATTTCCCAAAATATCAAATGATTTCGAATGTAACTTTTTCCCTTCTTCGTATTCACCATAAAAGCCCTCAAAATATATCTGTAGCTGTGATCGTTAATTGTGGCCTACTTTTCGAAAGGTTAGTGTTTCAGATACCAAGGCTGAAAACCTTTTTTCCTTCAAACGTTGTGTAAGAATAAAGCACAATACACTGATGTCAAAGGAATAAGTTTATTTTTTATTAATACTTTTAAAGTTTCAAAAAGTAAAGATATAAATTTTTGTCGGCACTAGCTTCCATTGGTGCAAAGGATTTTTCAAACAATCGCTTAATGATTAATAGAATACAAGTTTCATTATTGAAATATTACGTAACCGTTACAAATAATACAAAAGAAAATGTGTTGTTCAATATCAGTAGTTCATATTTTATTCGGTGAAGAGAGTTTTACAAGTGATGGCTGCATTATTAGCATGAAATAACATTAGAATAACATTACGTAACAGAATATGACAGATACATGTCCAGTTGCACTATCACTTCTTAATAGATGAAGATAGGCATGGAGACAATTATTGCAATTTTACGTAACTGTTTCAACACTTAGAGGAAGTCTATGCTGTGTTGTAATGCTAGTTTCACGTTCTTTACCAAAACGGTACGTGCTCTTCATGGGCGTCCAGAGCAGAGAATAACTAGACTTGGCCGTTTGGACAAACAAAAAAGGAAAACTTTGAAAGATAAACTATTATATTACACTCTCAAAGATGACTCGAGAAGAGAGTTAATCTACTGATGTATATGCAGCGTTCTGTGGTCGAGCGATGTCGTAACTTACTGATAAACCTAGGGTCACAGTATTGTTAACTGTTCTCCGCCGGACTTATTTGTTTCTCGAATATGATGCTACTTTAGCTGCTAAGTTAGTAAACGCCTTCCTGAAATGAAATTTTCAGTCATAAATTAATTATTCCGTCATTACTTTCTTACCTTACGGCCATATTACATACTTACGTTGTAAAAAGAAAAAAACTGTAGTGCTGGAACAAAAATCGGAATTTTGTGACGACAAACGCGTATTGTAGGACTCTGGTATCAGAAAAGTGGATAATTATGTTCCTATTTGTAGTACATTACTTCCTCTAACTAATTAATTCCTCATAAAGTGTCATGACGAGATAAATAACTTTATAGAGGGGAAGATGCTCCAGAAATCAGACACTGTGGTGTCCACGGAAGCCACTTTCTCCGTTGCCGAAGGGATTAAACTCAAACCTGACCTGGTAATAAAAAGCCGGGAGGGGGTCCACGTGGTCGATGTGACTGTCCGCCACGAGGATGGGTC
This sequence comes from Teleogryllus occipitalis, assembly GCA_011170035.1. Taxonomy (NCBI): domain Eukaryota; kingdom Metazoa; phylum Arthropoda; class Insecta; order Orthoptera; family Gryllidae; genus Teleogryllus; species Teleogryllus occipitalis. The sequence continues at coordinate 932,620 of BLKR01000015.1, forward strand.
TAACCTTCTAAAAGCAGGGGAGGAAAAAGTGGCAAAGTACCAACCAGTCATTCCCCTCGCAGCCCAACTTCATGGAGTGCACAACGCCAGAATCCTGCCAGTGGTGAATGGAACCTCTGGGGCTATGCCACGATCAACACGTTGGGGATCATGTCTCGAGGCGATCTACTGTCTATCTCGTTAATTGCTCTCAGAAGCTCTATTAAGCTCTACACGCAATTTGTAAATTACGATGGAGAAATTTAGCATTACTTGTAGTAAATGCAGAAAACGAACTTCTTGGTTCCGTGGGGAAGTCTAGGGAACCCAGGGGATCTGAAAATGCCTAGGATTTATCTAGTTACCACGACTTTAAGTGGTAAGTGTATGCTATTTAATGTAGCATATAGAAAATTGTGTGGTCGGATTCCACTTTTGTCCGCCCTTGACACCGAAACTAGTGGTGCTACAACATCATACACTCTGTCACGTTAAGTGACTTTTGCAGTTTTCGAAAATTTAGAGGCCACGAATATGAGATCTGCATCATTTTTAAACGTTCTTGGCTCTTTCTGCAGAAAAAAATTAAAGAAAAGGAGCAGTTTTCGAGAGTTTTTATAAATTGCATTAATTTCAAGGAAAAAAAATCTAGCAAAACCTATTCGTCTTTTCAAAAAATTGTACATGATCTTTATAAAGATCCGATTTTTAGAACAGATTAAATATAATGAAATGTTTCTTTAATACAAATATCTTTTATCTTCTATATTGTCCTTTTGCAAAGTTCATTTTTTGCCATTTTCGAAAACGCAGGAAGTTCACCGAAAATTGGACCAGCACCAATTTTTTTATATTGTCCTATGATACTGTCCCTGGCGCGAGAGCCGGCGTACGGGTCTACTAGCAGCGTCCCGGCCTCGCGACCATGGGTTAAGGAGGTACGTGTGGTGAGCACGAACACATCCCCACGACGTATTCTGATCTTTTCAATCTGAGAAGTGAGTTTTCTCATCATCATCATTCAGAAACATATACTGGGACATTGCAAGGAAACCGCACATTATAATCTTGCCCGACCGGGGATCGAACCCGGGGCCGCGTCATGGAAAGCGTGGACGCTGACTATTGAGCTAAACCGCGAAGGCTCCTACGATAGATACGAAGAGAAAATTTAATCGAACAGTTTGGAGCCGTTTGTGAGAAAATAATATCGTTTAAAAATTGCCTACATTTCACCCAAAATTACGCAAACTACTTATATTTTCGAAAAATTGCTTTATTTCAAAAGCTGTCTTTAAACAACAGATTTCACTAAGAAACAATCTGTATCTTCAATGTTATTGTTGTATGAACACCGCAAAAAGTTTAAACGTACGCAATTTTCGAAAAATCTGGAATTTCAACTAAAATGACACCAGCACCAGTTTTAAGAGTTTTTTACGCTATCTGAGGACAAAGTTTAAAATAAAAGTCTGAACAATTTTTTTAAAAAATTGAAAATGTTAACGCTTCATGTAAAGTTAACAAATGCCGCAATTCTCATTTTCAGCGAACTCTCTGAATTGTCAAAAATTGTTTTCGGCGACTTCCTACAACTACAATATTTAAGGTAAAGATTTTTTGGATGAAATAAATTCTTTACAAATAGATCTTTAAATGAGGTCGTGTACAATTTTTGGATAATACGAGTAGGTTTGGGAGAGAAATAAAGGGAATTTTAAACGAAATTTTCTCAAAATCGTCTCCAAATACTTTCATTTTTATCGTTGATTTGCTGTTACTCCTTTGGTGGATGCGAGATCCGGCGCCGGCCTACAGGTCAGCTTGCAAGGGTTTCCCCATCCACATACAGATCCCCACAACCGGGGCGCCGCTCCAGCCCAGACAAGCTCTAAGCTCCCCACTGGACTTCCAACATGTATGATAGAATAGTGCATGTATGTGCGTGTGTACGTAAGGGGTGAGGATGGAACAATGAAGAGGAAGTAAAGATTGTGCACGATCCGTTTTATGGTTCTTTGTAGGGCACTATTTCAGCATTCACCTGGTATTGATCGGATTGGTTGATTTTTTCGTGTTTTCGGGCGCGTGAACTATTTGAGTCATTAGTCCCGTAAGTGTTTTTCCCCGGGAGATGGCGGTGGTCTTCCCCCACTGGATGCGGCGTCGCCTTACCGCTGGCTAGTGGGGGTTTCCCCCTAACCAGGACTCTCCCACCAGCGGGGCACTGCCCCAGCCGGGACAAGCTGTAAGTCCCCGACAGGTCTCTCGAAGTATGTGATAGTGTAGTGCATGTCAGTGTGTGTGTGTAAGGGGAGAGGATAGGACAAGGAAGAGGAAGAACAGATCGCGCGCGGTCCGTGGCCCGTTTGGTAGTGTACTGCTTCGGCATTCGCCGTTTGAGAAACCACGGAAAACTACCGATCAGTGCAGCCGGCCGCTAGAATTCTCTTCCAGACAGCAACTGAACTCGACCTAGCTGAAAAGCCAGTATCGCAAATCCTGCCGCCGTCAGGACTCGAACCTAGGACCTCTCGATCAGAGGTGCTGCAGTGACATCACTTAATGCACTGAGCTACCACTCCCGGTATATTGATCGGAGAAACCACGGAAAACTTCCGACCAGAGCAGCCGGCCGCTAGAATTCTCCGCGAGATGTCGGATGAATTCGACCTAGCCATCCATTGTGCTAGTGTGGAAAATCCTGTCACCATCGAGACTCAAACCCTGGAACCTCCCGGTCAGAGGTATTGCAGAGACATCAGTTGGTGCCCTGAGCCACCTCGGTCGGACCCACATTTTGATTACCTGGCCTCTACAATACGAGTTTTTCGGTCGAAAAATCGCTGATTTTGGCCCCAGCTTTGGAATACTTGTTCTTTATCACGTAAGTGCGTAGTATGGCGAGAAAATATGTAAAAAGGTTATTCTTCACAATGGGTAAAAAATCCCATATTTTAATATTACATTTAATTATTTCATTTATTCTATTAGGATTCTTAATATTAATTAAAAGTTCATAAATGCAATTATTTCAACAACAAAATTAAATTTCTTGAAAAGTCCCGATGTTTTTATAGTTTAGCATCTAGAACCAATCCATAGATTATGTTCGTTGTATCCATCCCAAAATATTCCATTTATTTTGAAACATTTTATTCGAGAAATTGAAATCACTCCTAAAAAAGCACTTTTCAGACAAAATAACATGAAAATCAATGTTTTTTTTGTTGTTGTTTTTTTTTGTTTTTGTTTTTTGTTTTTTGTTTTCTTGTTTCAAGAATTCAAACATGAACAACACCAACGTATTGTGAGATAGGATAGAAAATAAATTAGCAAAAAGCGATTCAATGCAATAAGACATTTCTAATGGCAACCTTTACTCTACCCATGGTAGAACTGATTTTGTGATATTCTTTGAACCTGGCGCCAAGTGGGGTAGAATAAATGCAAAATTAAACTATGTGTGCATACTGTTTCTTTATATAAGCCATAAATATTATATAATGCCAGGATCAATAAAATTGTTTTGACCATTGTTGTGATTCAGCACAATTACGTCATTTTTACGTAATTATAAGTAAACAAGATAAGTGCTGATATTGTATTGCTTTCTAGCATTAAAAGAAATATAACGCCCATCAAAAAGAGCTCGAAAATGCGTTATTTGCTATTTTAAGGACATTTAATGTCGTTAAGAATATTGATATATTATTATAACTTCTGTAAAGGAAGATCTTATTTTATTAAACAATTAATTCTGTTAATGAAGATATCTAGAAGTATTCAAAATATTTGATTTAAAAAAATAATTTTGACATCAGCAACTCTGGTGAGTTTATGCAAACAAAATTCAAGGTAAAGGTAAATATAATATTTGCATTTTCAGTCAATGCTATATCACACCAAGTTCTATTTTGTCTTCGTATTTTCCTTTGCAAATTTTACTCCTTAGAATTTGTGGACGTGGAAGGCCAGAAAATAGTTCAAGAAAGGTTCGAAGTGTAGAAGAAAATAATGGAAAAGCAAAACACAGGAGGAAAAGAAGTTTACCATGGAGTACAAAAGATCGGAAGCTTTCCGGTCCATGAGAAGTGTACTTATTGTATTTTTAATGAAAATATGGCGGTGAGTTTTTATTTTGCAACAATTGGAATGTCCAAAAATATTTCAAAATGCGTACTCTATGAGTACTAATAGATGGTTAATGATAACTATGTGTGTGTAATGCATTTCTATTACAGGACTACCTTTTCTTAATTCCTGGACAGCGAATATGTCGGTACAACACATACGGAATAGAATTTACATCATTTCCTCTCGAGAATATATTTTCAAAGATAATGTATATTAAGTTTGCTACAGTATTTTTAGGTTGGACTCCTCAAAGAAAACAAATTTTTGTTTATAACGAAAAGTTCACAGAATTAAGTGTCATTACAACTAAATTTTCCCTGATGAACATTATTATTGACAATAACTTATTACAAATGATTGCTGTCGGAGAAAAATATATTTCGGTAAGCAATACCGTTAAATCAGTGTAATGTTGCCAACTCTTTAAATAAAGATAGCGAATTTTAAACTAGTGATGCTACAGTAGGGCATAGACTTTCACGTAGTAAAGTTTTATAATTTCCTTGGTGAGGGCTAGATTTATGGTCTCTTCTTGCCAGGTGCCATCTATCGCCGCCACATTTTTTAAGCTTTCTCATTTTTTCGGTTTCCTAATGATATATTTGAAATATTACCTTTAAAATATTAAAGAAGAGTAAAACCTCTGCCTATACCAAAATTTTCGTTGAAAAATTTGGAGCAGCTTTTAAGAAAAAATCGTTTAAGCTCTACTGTAAAAGCGAAATTTGAAGCTCTTTTCACAGGAATATTTTGTGTTTTCGAAAAACTTGATTTTAAGTTGATTGTAGTACTTTCTCTCATAAGTGTAGTAATGTACACAAAACGCTGGAAATGTGCATATTAACGGTGTGAGAGAGATATTTTTGAAAAAAATTATATTTGTGTAATTTTTGGAAAAACAACAATAAAAGAATGCAGCAACATTAATTTTATCACCTTAAACCGTGTAATTAGCATTATCCGTGCAGAAAGTTTGAAAAAAAAAATTGGAGCCGTTTTTGAGGAAATGACATTTGAGAGTTTCTGAAGATGCTGAATTTTGAGCTCGTTTTCACAGAAAAAAATTGAGTTTGCATGAAAACTTTATAATGTATCGTTTTAAACACATGTACTCGTAAATGCAATAATGTGAACAAATCGCCGCTAATATAAGTAATAACAACGTGAGAGGCTAGGCAAAAAAATACACTACTGTTTGTGGAAATCGCAACACCGCGAAGGAGCGGCATTGAACGCATCGCATTTCGTGGATACGTTTGTGACATTGAGATCGCCAGATGATTACATTTACAACGCCGCCAGTCACGTGGTTGCGACGTAGGGACTGCTTATCGCACCATGTTTGGGTATAAATAGAGGCGCCTTGGAGAGGCTACAAACAGTGACAGGTCGACCCTTGGCTCGCACAAGTTGTCTGTAAGTCACACCATGCCTCGTCGCCGACAGCGAGTGCAGTACGAACACTTGACGGACTTCGACCGGGGCAGGGTCGTTGGGATGCGAGAAGCTGGGTTGTCCTACCGTCAGATTGCCACACGTCTGGGACGAGCCGCCAGTACCATCATGCGAACATGGCGTCAGTGGTCTGCGGAAGGTCGTACCCACCGCCAGCGTGGGACAGGGCCTCGCTATCACACTTCGGCGAGGGAAGATCGGCACCTCTACCGTATGGCCATCACCGATCGCACAGCGACATCCACCACGTTAGCGCAGCAGTGGAATACAGTGACAAGTCACAGCATGTCCGCCAGCAGTGTTCGGCGCCGTCTTGTGCAAAGGGGCTTGATTGCTCGCCACCCCTTGTTGCGCCTTCCACTGACTCTCGACAACAGACGCCTCCGACATCTGTGGGGCGTCGAACATCGACATTGGCGGGCTGAGTGGCAGCAAGTCATCTTTTCCGACGAGTCCCGCTTCAATTTGTCCAATAACGACGATCGTATACGTGTTCGACGACATCGCGGTGAACGCAATCTGGAGGGATGCATTCGCCAGCGTTATACCGGCCCAACACCCGGTGTAATGGTATGGGGTGCCATTGGCTACCACTCACGGACCCGCCTACTCCGCATTGAGGGAAATCTCAACGCCCACCGGTGCATCGAGGAAGTCGTGAGGGCGGAGGTCGTGCCCTTCGTACAACGCTCGCCTGGAGCGATATTCCAGCAAGACAATGCGCGACCCCATATCGCTCGCATCGTGCAACGTGTGTTCAATGAACACCAGATACAGCTCCTTCCGTGGCCGGCTCGTTCCCCTGACATGTCGCAAATTGAACATGTGTGGAGCATGGTTTCCCAGAGGCTGGTCCGCCAGGCACCTCCGCCAGCTTCCACCGCCGAACCCTGGACGTGGCTTGAAGGGGCATGGCAGGACCTGCCACAAGAAGCGATACAGACTCTTATTAGCTCAATGCCGCGCCGTGTACAGGCTCTTGTGGATGCGCGTGGTGGCTTCACAATTTACTGACTTGGCATGTATCCATGTATTTGATGGTACTGCAAATGAAATAATGTAGTGCCTGTGGCATGGGTGCACAGTACATTGAATATCATTACCCTAGATCCATTCGTTCTTGGTGTTGCAATTTCCACAAACAGTAGTGTACATTTTTGTAATTAAAAAAATAAAGAATAGAGCAAATGGCGTTTATTTCATCTCATAGAGTACATTTAGTACCATCCCCACCAAAAGTTAAAAGAAAAAATGTGGAGCCATTTTTGAGAAAATATTGTTTTTGTTGTTTTTTAAAATTGTACAAATTGCAGTCAATATTGCGCGAAAACTACTAGAAGTTTGAAAAAATATTCGTGACCTTATTGAAAGAACTAAATATGGAAAACAAATTTCTTTTTAAGGAAAAATCTTTACCTTCAATATTGTAGTTGTAGGAAAACGCCGAAAAAACTTAATCTTTTGCAAATTTTCAAAATTCAGAGTTAACCCTAAAAATCGAAAAGAAGCCACTATTATAAGTTTTTCAATCTATTCTTGCAAGAAATTTAAAGACAAAATTTGAGTCATTTTTGAGAAAATTTTGAAGATGTGCCTGGGGTTTCATGTAAATTACTCCCAAATTTTAAAAAATATTTTTTTTCAAAATTGCAGCGCTACGAGTCGAGCTAGATACATTTTCCGCAGCATTCCATAACTTTCTCTATATATCGTATATTACTCATACGCACACACGTACGTATACGAGAAAGTAAAATAGATTAATTATTGTTCTGAATCTTTATTTATTTCCTCAAAAAATGATTGTTGAATTAAAATGTTCCATCAGTTATTTAATTTATTTATTTTAAATAATAATTTTATCAACATTTTAATCTTTCTTCTTTTAGTCCATCTGCGAGTAAAAGCGATTTTTTTTTCGAATACCAGTAGAAAATCCAAACGACTCGTAATCATCATCAAATGAGATTCATAATATTCATTCAAACTAGAAAACTATTAACTATACCGCTAGGTCGAGGAATGTAGCCACTGTATTGACGAGAATTCTCTCTTTCTTGTCCTCGCCTTCCTTCTTACTCATGCACACACACTTATATGCACAACACCCAAGTGTATACGCACACACTTCTACATATATACACTACCACTCATGTCGGAAGCTTAGAGCTTGTCCCGACTAAGGTGGTGTCTCGCTGGTGGTAGAAACTTGGTTTGGGAAATTGACAAGAGTTGACTAGCACTAGAAGCAGCCGAACTTGTTCCAACAAAACGAGTTCGGCTGCTTCACAAGGGCTAGTCCAACCCCTGTGAAGTGTCCTAAACACTACCCTCATCCTGCCCTTCCTACTCCTGGCCGCTAGGTAGTGACGCAGGGAGCGCGTGGTAGAGCCGCGTACGCGAGATGCTACCTGGCGGTCCTCTTGACTACCAACTACGACGAGACGCGACAGACAATGTGTTAACGGAGGATTACTCCATAAACAAGTGGCAGCAATAGAGGATTACCTGAGAAGCGCAAGCGCTCAACGCCCCCCAAGGGGCTTGAGACGCGTTGCGTCGAAGTAGACGCAACAAATTAAAAAAAAAAAAAAAAAAGAAACCCCCGCAAGCTGACGTAGGTCGGCGTCAGATTTCGCTATCCAGAGGGGTAAGATCACCACCACTTCTCGCGATAAAATACATGATCTACACTTACGGGATTAATGCTGACCTTTGCCGTTGACGCGCCCGGAATGACCAATCAGTCAAAAAATAAATTCGCCAAATATAAAAATTCCTAAATAACTCAGTATCGTCAACAATTTCAATAACGTGTGAATTCATAAATTAATATATGTACAGCGAGATTCAGACGAAGGCAAAATACTATCATTTCCCTCCCTTTCCTTGGGGGCAGCAAGGCCTATAGTTCTAGCGCATTGCGATGTAAGCCTTTTGCGCTTTCTATGTATCGCTGTGGTACTAAAACGCACGGGAAATGACCGAGCACTCGCAATATTAATGCATGGGAATGCGCGGCCAGTCGAATGGCTAGTGCTTCTCAATTTAAAACGTCCATATGAGCGTCACGTCACACATCAGTGCGCTGCCTGACTTGCGACCAGACGCTTGAGATAGCGCTCCACAATCACTCTTTTGATTTTAAAATGATTTCATACAGCGATATTGCTGCAATATCTCGAAAATTGAATGACATTAAATGGAAAATATTCTATATTACATCATTCTATTTTATCCTCTCCTCTTCTTACACACACACACACACACGCGCGCGCGCGCACGCACGCACTCACACACACACACACACACACACACACACACACACATATATATATATATACAATAATATATACAATTATATATATATATATATATATATATATATTCGTACGAGGCGTATTCGGAAAGTAAGTACCGTTTTGAAAAAAAAAATAGTAAAACAATTTTTTCGAATCCAATTTTATTTTTACATGAAAATACATGTCTTAAACTATTTTTCAACATAGTTTCCGCCAATGATCAAACACTTGTCATAGCGGGTGACCAGTTTTTTTTATACCATCGTTAAAGAAACTTCCCGCCAGTTTCGATAACCACGACTCCACAGCATTTTTCGTGTCATCGTCAGATCCAAAGCGCTTGCCACCAAGTTCGCGTACATGAAACAGTACGTGAAATTTGTGGAAATGCCTCTGAAAGAGTTGTCATTGTGAAGCGTCTGTTCTCATGAATTGCTTCATCAACTTTCCTTACCAAATCATCGGTGACAACAGAAGGCCGACCACTCCGAGCCTCGGCGTGGACATTTGTTCGACCTGCATTAAACATTCGTACCCACTTTCTCATCATTCCATCACTTATCGCGTATTCACCATAAACTTTTGTCACTTGACGATAAATTTTGGCCGGTTTAATATTCCTCGCGTTCAAAAATTTAATCACGGGACGAATCTCACAGTCAGCGGGAGAACTAATTGTCTTAAACATTTTGAATGTGCGCAGCAAACTGAAAACACAACATAGAGTAACCAAAATGGCGACAATTGAAGGTCAGTGAACAAGAAGACTAGTGCGCATGCGCGGGGCGCCTACCACAGCGCTTCGACGGCGCTAGAATGAAACGGTACTTACTTTCCGAATATATTATCGGAAGTAGGATGGGGAAAAAGAACTCGCAACATAATGATGCATATATATATATATATATATATATATATATATATATATATATATATATATATGCACTACACTAGCACATATATATATATATATATATATATATATATATATATATATATATATATATATATATATATATATATATATATATATATATATATATATATATATGCACTACACTACCACACACATGTCGGAAGCTTAGAGCTTGGTCCGGCTGGGGTGCAGGGTTGCTAGATGTGTTGCGAGCTCTTTCCCCATCACTACTTCCGAATTTCCCCAAATAACTTTTCAATGAAAATAAATCCCCAACTTTGCAACGAAAAATATTCTCCAAATTATGGACCAAAGGACCTGAGCTGTCCCTGACGATTCCATTGTCTATACCCTTAGACCCAAATAGTTCAACTCAACCAATTTACATAATTTGAGCTGCTCGAAGACCTGTATTATCTTCGTTTTTCTCATGTTTCTCTTTCTCTATCCCTGTCGCTTATTTTTCAATTTTTATACACAAAAATAAGAGGGAAACATATTTTTATGTATCAAGTCTATTGTTTCTTTTTTATTCATAATAATGAAAAGAATAATTTTTCTATCTCCACTCCATATGAAAATAATTTCCCCCCAAAATCCCCAAACATTTCCCATTCATTTATGTTCCCCGTTCTTTCCCCACAACGAAAAATAAATCCCCATTTTGGGGAAAAAATTCCCCAATTTGGCAATCCTACTAGGGTGAAGCCTGCTGGAGAAGGAAGCCTGAGCCTGATGGAGGGGTATCTCCTGCAAGCCCAGACGCAGGTCGGTGTCAGAGCCCACTATCCATGGAGAAGAAATCACCGCCACCTCCCGGGATAAAAAAAAATTCACTGCACTATTGTCCGAATAATATTTTTGTCTACTTGACAGCTGAAGGTAGGGTAAAGAGATGTTGCCACATACTCGGGCGGCACACACGCGGTCGTTCTTGCATCATATCATAACAGCAGCAGCAGTTACAAGAAACAAATTGCAATGAGAGTACACAACAGTAGACGAAACAGAACCGCACTCACGACACATAACCAAACAAGTGAAGGTGCCAAATAGCGCCCTTCAATTTTCAGTTACTTCGCGCTGTAAAATGTATTTTTTTTCTTAATAAGAATCGGCAACTCTGCAGTGACATCATCAGAATTTGAAGCCTCATAACGGAACCTCCTCTACCTTGTTAGCCACTAGCTGACAAGTAGACAAATATTATTCGGACAATAACGGAACTACAAAACTTGACTTTCTCGAAAATATCAATAATTTATGCTTAGAAAATTTTAGGTTAGTGGTTTCAAATAAATTTAGGAAGGAAGTCGGTAGGTACTTGCAAGACGAATATTCAAGACAAGTAAATTTCAATCAATCATTATTTTAATAATTTATTAGAAACGTTCTTTTGCTTTTGCAGGTGTATGAAACGAGCTCAAAAGGAGTGTTTATTGAGAAAAGAAGATTTCAAATAAATTTTGATAACAGTGTCGGTTTCGATGAAAATAAAATGGAACAAAGTATTCTGGTTTATTTTAATGTTGGTGAACAGGAGCTGTTCTGTACATTTGGTAGACATGGTTGTATCATTGATATAAAGAAAGAAAATATCATTGGTCACAAAATGTGTATGCATCAGTTTCGAATAACTGCAATACTTTTTCACCCTTATTTCAACTGGATTGTTACAGGAGATGAAAACGGCACAAGTAAGTATAATTGAAATACCAAATTTACTTGATCATCATAAGATTGACGAAATAATTATAAACTAAAAACGACGTTTTTTTTATCGTGAATATTTCATGGACGTTTTACCATGAATTTGATATATGCAGTACTCACGAAACTACACTACAACGTGGATGTCAAGTGATGCAAATTCATAATGTTCTGTAGATTTTTATTTCAGAAATTTCAATATCATAAGCACTTTTAAATGCATCGGGAATAATTTAGAAAAAAATTATAAAATTGCATAATTTACAGTAAGTATTGTCCGTCTTACACATTTTCGTAAACAGATAAATTTACTCTATCTTTTCTATAAATACAGTGGACTTGTGGGTACTCATATTGTTTATCCTCTAAAGTAGAGGCAATTCCATGATCCCGATAATCCCAAAATAACGATGGTCTGTCTGTACGCCCGTCCGTCTGACTGTCCAACTATTGTCATCGCTAACGCCTAAACCGTTAAGCCAATTTTCTCCAATTTCTCTGATATTCCCTGATGCATCAAAAGAAACTCGAGACTTTGGGAGTTTCAACCGGATATTTTAATATTTAACGGTTCTTTACACGAAGCCTCAACGTTTTCAAAATTTTCTCAAAAAATGGCACTAAATTTTGTATTAAACTTTGTCCTCCGATTCTGTAAAGGTTATTTAAGAGAACGGGAGTAGGTCTGATCTTTGAAATCCCAGATTTTTCGAAAATAAAAAAATGCAATTTTTGGGGAGCTTCTTTTACTATAATATTGAAGATATGAAATTTGTTCTTTAAAGATAGATATTGAAATAAGGCTATGTTTAATGTTTCAGAAGTATGAGTAGTTTTCGTGTAATTGTGCGTGAATTTTTATTTTTTACGTTAGGCTTTTTTTATTTTTTTATTCTTTTTTTTACAATTTTTTCTCAAACACCGCTCCAAATATCTTCTTGAAAATTTCTCCACGGGTAGAAGGGAAGAGAGCCGCGGGTCTAATTTTCCTTGAACACTCTGAATTACCGAAAATGAGCAAATTTAGAAATAATGCGAGAAAGTATGTGATGTTTTAGCACCTCTAGTTTCGTTACCAGGACCCGACAATAAAAGTTTTTCTCCCGAGTGAGGTGCCTTTTGCATCTCAACAACAAAACTATCCGGGTCTGTTTACCCCTTAGAAGTCCGGCCAGAAGCCCATTTTTGCACTCAAATGTCCGTCTATCCCTGTAGATCACAAATATTGCCTAAACTCAAAACCGTAAATTTTTGACTCAGGTTCTTTATGGAAATCAGTCATTCAAATACTCCACTGGCTTGTAAAAACTACCAATTCAGAAAAGATTCGTGGAGACAAGTGACGGTCTAATAGTATAATAATAGTATAATAGTATTCGTGAATTTTACATAGTTTCAAGGTATGTAAAATTAATTTTGAATTTGTATGTGAAAAATTATGTAGCGAAAACAAAATGCTTCCTCAGTTTATATTTTACTAATTTATTTAGATAAGATTTATTCATTTTATATAAACGACAATTGAGTAAAATTATCCAAAATCGTGAAAATTTGTTTGCAAATTTAATAATGAAAATAAAATTAAAGAATTGTTATGCTGATGAAATTGATTTGTATTTCTGATTTTGATTGTATTTCTGATTTTGTATGTTGACACCGAAAAATCGATTGACAGCACAACGTCTGTCTGTCCGTCCGTGCGTGCGTGACTGACTGGACACAATGTTAGCGGTAAACCATTCTGACGATTTTCTCCAAAATTGACATTCCACAATCGATCTGGATGATACGAGGCTCCCTGAATTTAAAACCGATATTTTAGTGAGTGATTAAAGTTAATCCCCTGGAACCACCTGGAGCATTACAGTACATTTACTTTTACCGAGCCGTGCGCCGAAACGGCGCCGAAGACGGCGAGTAGCAAAACATCTGTGGCCAACGCTATCGCAGAGTTCAGCCGATTTTCACCAAAACTGATATTCCCCAATTAATCTGACTGATGTCCCGGCACCTTGAATTTGAAACTGATATTTTAATATTCTGCGGTGCTTTACACGAAGCCCCTGAGACATTTCCAAAATCTTTTAAAAAAGGTCATGTACAATGTTTTGAAAAAAAAAGTACTTTTGCGTAATTTTGCTTGAAATTTGTGCAATTTCGAAAAAAAATTTTTTCATTAATATAAAAAATATTTTCCTACATTTTTTTTGCAACGGATAGAACAATAAACCCTTAAAAGAATGGCGCAAGTCTCATTTTCGTTGAAGTGTCTGTATTTTCGAAAATTATAAAAACTTATTTGAAAATTAGAAAATCGAAGATAGAGATTTTTGCTTTTAAACAAACTCTGTTCTAAAAAGTCAGCTCAGAAAAGAAGGTCATGAACAGTTTTTGAAAAAGCTAGTGTCTGCTTGAAATTAATGAAGTATATGAAGATGTCCTACCAACTACGAGTCACGAGAAAAATTCTTGGAACACAGGAGTGGCAAATGAAAAGTCATTAATGCTATTTTAATTATAATTTACTGACGAAAATCTCAATATTCTATTTGGGTTCTGTTCTACAATTTGTATTCTCGGTGTATTGTTATTGTCGATGTATTGATACTTTAATATTTTAGTGATAGGAAGACTCCGAAAAAATTTTGAACTTTTGTAATTTTCGAAAAATCAGGGTTTTCAAAGAACATGAGACCTGCACCATTCTCTTAAACGTCATTCACACTACCCTATAACAGAATTCAATCAAAAACGTTGGAGCCATTTTTTGAAAATTTTGAAAATGATACAGGGGATTCATTTTACGTCCTCCCCACCCCACATTCGGTTTAAATTCAGGGAGCCTCGACGTCATCCAGATCGATTGGGGAATATCAGTTTTGTAGAAAATCGTCGGGATGGTTTACCGCTAACATTGTTTCCAGTCAGACACGGACGGACGGACAGACAGACGTTATTTTACCAATCGATTTTTCGGTATCAATGATCTACAAAACATGGATTCTGGCTGCACCACGTATTAGAGGAATGTTTCTAAATTTAGTAACTAGATTTATCCACTTTTTCGTTACCAGGGTCCGGCAATAAAACTTTTTCTGCCGAAAATTTTCTGCTGTTTCCCGCAGCATTACATAACTTTTTTCTTCTTAAGAAGTACCTTCTTAGGGTGAGAAAATATTTTGAAAATATTTATGGGCTCTGAATTGAAATTGCGCCCCTCCCCCCGAAACACTTTTTGGGTCCGCCCTGCCCCTATTGATGTCACACTTCTCAAAATTGAGATGGCGAATGAAAGATGGAATTAGAGAAAGTGAGACGGCGAATAATTCATATTACCTTTAAAAAGTCATATTTTCCTGATCGAGTAAAATTGGAAATTGAGGGGGATATATTAGTTTCTTGTGGAAAGCAGTAATAAGTACAATTTTCAATAAAAAATATTTTAACAATATTACCGAAACTGATGAAGCATCCTGTCTTCACTACATAATTTTTCACATACAAATTCAAAATGAATTTTACATACCTTGAAACTATGTAAAATTCACGAATACTATTATACTATTATTATACTATTAGACCGTCACTTGTCTTCACGAATCTTTTCTGAATTGGTAGTTTTTACAAGCCAGTGGAGTATTTGAATGACTGATTTCCATAAAGAACCTGAGTCAAAAATTTACGATTTTGAGTTTAGGCAAAATTTGTGATCTACAGAGATAGATGGACATTTGAGTGCAAAAATGGGCTTCTGGCCGGACTTCTAAGGGGTAAACAGACCCGGATAGTTTTGTTGTTGAGATGCAAAAGGTACCTCAGTCATTGACTTGGGTACTTTTTGACTCTCAACGGTTGTCCAATCTTATAGGTGATTGAGTGATTCGCTTTATGCGTATTTACTACTGAAGATAACTTTGCTTAGGAGGCTTCAAAGTTTTTGTATTCATTATAAATATTAATGACAGTTCTCTTCTAAAAAGTAGAAAAAACATACGGAATATTACGAGAAAAATATAGTGAAAGAAGCTAAACTACACGGGTTGGAATGTTGGTCATTGAGAAAGAACTACAAGGATGAGATCTGTGCGTTCACCATGCAGGTATGTATTTTAGATACTCGACATAGTCTTTTTCCAAATAGTGGAATACAGTAGCCGTCGTCCATTGTTTTGTACCTAACCTAACCTAATGGACACATAATTTCTTATTAGTTTTGCAGGTGGCCAAAGAAGAGTTGCGAGCAGTTTGACAGGGTGGATAAGGCACTGACTATTGATTATTTACATAAGGATTTTAGCTCAAAAAATGAACAAATCTTCATTTGCAGAGGATGCTCGAAGCCACCGGTGTGAGGCAGCAAAGACCGAGGAAGGAGGAGAACTCTTCATTACCTACCAAAACTTTTAAATATAATGTGCTTCTCCAAGATACTAAAATGCACGTTTGTAGGGAAGCCTTTTTCCAACAAAATGATGTCTGTTGGCACATAGGCAGCCATCGTTAATTCAAATTTAGCGCCGTATCTGGACTTCAATCATTTATAGCAATTCTTTGGCGCTAATTAACAGCAAAGGGCATACATATCAAACGTCCCTCGTTAGACGTACATATTTTTTCTGTGAAAACCGCGGGCGGGCTTCCAGAGAGAAAGGCAATACATTTTTCGTATGAAACTCTTTGGAACGGCTAAACTACTTTGAAATTTTGAACTACTTTCTAAGAATGGCGTGAGAGCGCGCAACGGGACGAACACCAAGAAACGAGCAGAGAAATAATATTTCATTGTTGCAATTTCGCAGAATCCTTGCGGCCTCCTGAGGTAAACTAATAGTTCTTAAATAATTGGCTTTCAGAATTTTCCCTCGTGTCAAGGGAGTAAAAAGGTAGCAGGAGTCTAGTTTTCAACATAAAACATCTTCAGATGCTCTCCTAAAAAAATCTCAAGCTATTTTGCATCCTCATCAATGTCACAGACAAACGAATTAAAAGGATTAGTAAACTATTGCTGCATGGTTTAAGTTCACGAGATACGCGTGGGAAACGTCTCCGCCAACAAAATTAGTGAAGAACAACTGATGTGCATTCACCAGCTCATTGAATCCTTTCCTGTTAAAACAAATCACTATTCTGGTCAGGAATACAGGATTTTATCAGCATAATTCTGCGTTAGTAAAATGTTTCAGTTGCATAAAGAGAAACATCCTGAAACACCTGGGATTTTACAACGAAATCTTGCAATGGAAAACAACAAAAATCACTGAAGAAAATGAAGATTAACGCAGTGTTTGACAAAACTCAACATATAATAGACAGTGTTTGACAAAACCATACATTGAATAAAATGATGCGTTTTTATTATATCCTAAAAAACTGTATAAAATAGTTGGGGTTGAGTGTCAAAAGGGACTTGGGTCAGATTTTGTTTTTAATTGTTTAAGGCTTATAATCTAGAAATACGAAATGTATTTTGTGTGTCCAGTTCTGTATTCCACAGTTATACAACATATATTTTTTTAAAGATTTTTATGACTTATTGAAGTGCCCAGGAAGCTTTTTTTTCAATTTGCCGAAAATCTTAAAATTTGACTCAGGTCCTATATGGAAATCAGCCATTCATTTTTTCTACTTTTCTATTGTGGATATTATTTTATTGACAGTGTTTTTGAAAATCAGTATTTCATTTTCAAGTGAATTTATAAACTTTGAGACACCATACACTTTAGAAAACCTGGTATAGGACCCTATGACTAAGGAACTACGCTCATTGTTATATACAATAAGATGAGTAAAAAATACTATATTTAAACTATGTAAACTACATTATTTTATTTTGAATTGTTGTGAACTAAGTTTCCGTAACATTTACAAAAGTTCCAAAAGCGCGAGACCCATGGTATGTACTACACGTGCATCTATGTAGAACTGGCCCTGAACAAAAAGGTCAGAAAATAATAAAATCTCTAGGGATATTTTGTGTTCTCAATTAGAAACTTGCAAGTAACAGACGGTGTACCTAATACGTCAACCTCATCGATGAGAGGGCTTGTAGAAGTGCCTGACTACGAAGAGCCGAAGGCTGAAAGGTCAAATCTCACGAATCACAAGTGTTTTCACTAAGTTGTTGGATCATGATTGTCTTCTCACTCAATCATGTATTCCATTTGAATCATCATCCCATTCATAACCATTCATCTCTCGTAATCAGTCACTTCTCATGATCACTCAACAATTTATACAGAGGAAGACAAACACATACTATGTACCACTCTAATTACCTACTCAGCAATTATTCAAAGTTATTCATAACCACTTAAGTATCCTTTCTCTCTTATGCTGAAAAATGAGTAATGCCATTCCACTTTCTTAAAGTTACTTAAAAGTTGTCTAAGATTCAAAATACATAAATATGAGTTATTTTTGAGTGGCATAATATTATAAGGTTAACAGATTCTTTTCAGTGAATCTGGGGATGCTCTACAACTTCACTCAGAATGAGAGTTTGATGGGTACTATTGTGGTCTGTTTTTAATGTCAAAATAATATATTAACACTACTTTATTGTTTATTTAACGTAAAAAACTGTTCGACATGGAGAAAAGTGTAATCCGTGTAGGTTTTCTTTAACCCTGAATCTCTGTCCTAATTAATGTAGTACATAATAAGTTGAATTAAGTACACAGGCAGCAACGAGAGCGTTTTGACAAGAAATGGTATGAATATCTTCGCTCCGGTGTAATGAAAACTATTTGCAAAAGCAAATTATCTTCATATTTGAGTTATTATCCCTAGTGTTCTACTGAAGGAATCGACCTACTGCTGCGAGAACAAGAACTACGATTTGAATATCTACATTTCCTACAGAGCTCAAAAAAACTTGTAGAGAAAGTGAAGCTACTTTTATGTCCAGAAGCAAAACAAGGGTTTATCTCAGCATTCCCTCAAAGGATCAGGGACGGAAAACCTGATCGAGACGGGGGTCATAAACTCAGAACCTGAGGTACTATACGTGTATACAGGCAAAAGTAATATTTTAGAATTAAATGTCTAAATGGTAACTAATACATTAAATATTGTTAAAATCAATATTATTTTCTTTAGTCTCCTATTGCATAGAAATAATAATCCAGCAGAAAATGTTTTTCTTGGCACTTCAATTTATGTATCGATTTTAATCGTTTAATGGCATCTGGGAGTGTGTTGTAAATATTATGGATGAATTGCATGTGGATTTTTTGTTGTGGGCAGTTGATGTGATTATTATTTGTAGTGAGCATACACCTGATGAATATGATTTGATTACTACGTCTAATGTTACATATATCCGCATGGCTTGATTTCCGGCGGAACGGCCTTCCGATAACTGGGAAGAAAAAAAAAAAAAAAAAAAAAAGCAGAAGACAAACACTTAGCAACTTCGATTTTTAGTTCGACCAACTTTCGTAAACTCAAAATTAAATAATTTTACGCTTAACTGTGTAATTTCTACAAATATAATAAAATTATTATAAAAACGATAAAATTTTATAAAACATTTTTATTGGATTATATTTATATGAATATTTCATTTGAGATTTGACTATTAAGAGACCCAAAAGTTTTATCAGTACCTTCACATCGGTCATTGCCTCATCTATCATTTCTTTTCATTGAAATGTACAATTGTTTATTTGAAATGAAAAACTGCATTGGAAAAGTTGTCCCATTGTTTCCTATTAATTTATTATGGAACCAATCTGAAACATTGATATTGTATTACTATTCCTTATTGCAAAGATTATTCGTATCATCAGAAAAGAGAACTGATCTTCCCGAAAAGAGGGCATATCATTTACTTATATTAGGAAAGAATAGGGCCTAAAATCGAACCCATGTACAACTGGTAATGAATTTTTGGAAAGGTAAGTAAATAATGTTCCTTCATTGTAGTATGGTATTTCTTCTTTCTGTGATCATCATTTAAGGTACAAATAATCCTAAGCAATCTAGACTAATACCATAAATTCCATATGAATGTAACTAAAAGTAAAATATTTTGATCAAAAACCTCAAATTCTTTTGAGATATCTTAAAAAAATTCAGTAATGCTTAAGGCCTCTACACACGTACCGATTTGTCGGGCCGACCGGCCAGCCTATCCAACAAATTGTATCGTGTGGAGGCAAGTCGTCCAACAGAAATTTTGGTCGGGCGGTTGGTTGGTACCGACCACCCGACAGCCGATTCCCCCACCACACAGCCCAACAATATAATGGCTGGCGCACAAGTCTTTATCAAACAATGCGGAAATTCATATAAACTTACTTTTTAGTTTCCCTATTATTTTGAGAATTTGATAGGAAGACGTTTCGGAAACAAACATTATGTCGAATTTTGTTTGGGATAAATCTGTAGTTGAATTTTGTGACTATAGGTTATTTCTGAGATCAACCGTAATTCTCCGTAATATTGGTTGAAGAGTCCATCATCGTAATTCAGGGTTTCATTCTGCCTTACAAATTTTCTTAACAATGATTTGTATTTTTGAAAGTACTCGTAGAGTTGGAAATAATGAGATACTTTATGTTCAGAAATGAAATAAAGAATTAATTATGTATAACTCAAAAGTTATATTTGTTCTTCATTATTTGAATTTTTCCAAAGAATGATGAATTTATAGGAATATGAATTAAGAGCTGTCTAATAATTCTACATTATATGTTTACCTATATTGGGGGACATTATGTGGTATTTCGGATGAATTTGTAAATCCAGGGACCCTCCTTGATAAAAGATCATCTGGAATCCCTACATAATTATTCCTGTACCGTATTTTCAGATTTAACTATTATTGTTTACATTAAACTTTAATAATGGAATACACATATCTTGTTGTCATGATTTTATTTCTCATATTTTAATTTCATTTTTCAAGTACAAAGTTGGGACAGAAAATGGACCATCACAATGAAGATAACTGGTCTCAAGACAGCACAATTCTTGTCGTTTGATCCAACAACAAATGACATTTTTACAATTGGAATGTATCAGATGATAATCTGGAGTGCTGCTTATAAAGACAAAGTATGATTATTAATTTAGTTGTGAATCTATTTGTTGGAATAAATGCTTCTAAATTTTTTCTTGTTAAGCATTTTCTTACAGCAACATTCATTTGTATTTAGATCAGATATTCGAATCAAAGTTGTGCATGAACTTGCTCTCTCTATCTCAATAGCCTAAATTTTAGTATCTATTTTTGCTTCCTCACCAATTGCTTACAGCTCCGCCATACTTTGCAGTATAAAGCATTGTAATACTGCGGGAAACTAGTGGTGCTAGAATAGCCCATACTTTCTTGCATTATTTCTAAATTTCCAATTTTCGAAAATTCAGACCTGTGCCATTTTTTTAAGCATTCCTTGTTCTTTCCATAGAAAAAATGAAGCAAAACTTTGGAGCAGTTTTTGAGAAAATGTTTATTTACTAAGTGTATTAATTTCAAGCACAAATTATGCAAAAGCTACTCGTTTAAAAAAATGTACATAACCTTTTCAAAGATCTGATATTTAGAACCGATTTCCTTTAAAGTAAAAATCTCTATCTTCAAAAATATAGTTTTGAAGTGTTGCAATTTTCGAAAATGCAGCGTTCGCCGGAAATGAGACTAGCGCCACTTCTTTTCCCCTCCCTTGATACTACCAGGAGAAAACGTAAAGAAAAAATTGGAGCCGTTTGTGAGAAGAAAATTGTTTAAAAAAATTAATTGCCTATATTTCGCACAAAATTTCGCACAAAACAACTTATATTTTCGAATGAACTGCCTGGAATTACGTTCATGAAGCGCAGTAAATTCGGAGCGTGCGACTATGATTGTTGCCAAATTACACAAAAAATACTCATATTTTCAAAAAAATTAATATCGCCTTACTTGAAGATGTTCCTGATTAACACATTTCATTAAGAAAAAATTGTATCTTCACAATTGAAGTTGTAGCAAGACGGCGAACAATATTTAATTTTTTTATTTTCGAAAAATCAGGCATTTCAACGAACATGAGACCTGCACCATTCTTTTAAGCGACCTTTACTCTATCTGAAGTCCAAATTTTATTAAAAAAATGTTTTAAAAATGAAAATTACCTTTGTGTGACATAAAATTTCGCACAGCATACCGGTAGCGGTAGCTCAGTGCATCAATTGATGTCACTGCAGCGCCTCTAACCGGGAGGTCCTAGGTTCGAGTCCTGACGGCGGCAGGATTTTCGACTCTAGCTTTACGGCTAGGTCGAATTCAGCTGCTGTCTGGAGGAGAATTCTAGCGGCCGGCTGCTCTGATCGGTAGTTTTCCGTGGTTTCTCCGATCAACACCAGGCGAATGCCGGAGCAGTACCCTACCAAACGGGCCACGGACCGCGCGCGATCTTTCCTTCCTCTTCCTTGTCCTATCCTCTCCCCTTGCACACACACTTACACTAACATGCACTACACTACCACATATTCCGGGAGCTTAGAGCTTGTCCCGGCTGGGGCGGTGCCCCGCTGGTGGGAGAGTCCTGGTTAGGGGGAAACCCCACTAGCCGACGGTAGGTCGGCACCGGATCTCGCCATCCAGCGGGGGATGTTCACCGCCATCTCCCGAGAAAAAACATGCACTACACTAACGGGACTAATGATCGAAGCAGTTGACGCGCCCGGAAACACGAAAAAATCAATCAATCAATCGCACAGCATGCCCATATTTTCGAAAAATTGAACATATTATTTTTAAAAGTTTTTCATGAACACATTTCATCAAGAAAAAATGTTCATCTTCATAATTGTAGTTGTAGGAAGTCGTCGAAACAATTTCGAATTTTTTCAATAAGAGAAAAATCAGGGTTTTCAACCAACATGAGGCTTGCGCAGTATCGTAAACGTCCTTCACACTATCCAACAACAAAATTTCTTAAAAAACGATGGAGCTATTTTTGAGAAAAATATTGTTTAGACAAAATTAAAAATTGCCTATATTTCACGCAAAATTACGCGAAAAGTACTCCAAATTTCGAAAAATTGTACATGACCTTATTTCAAAATCTATCTGTAAGGAACGGATTTCATTAAAGGAAAAATCTCTCTTTCATATTTTAGTTGTAGAAAGGCAAAATTTCGAATCTTTGCAATTTTCGAAAAATCGCTGTTTTGTACGAACATGAGACCTGCATCATTCTCTTAAACGTCCTTCACACTATTCAACAACAAAAACTGAATCAAAAACGTTGGAGTCACTTGTTTGAAAATTTTGAAAATATCCCAGAGGCTTCATGCAAAGTACCCCCCAAAATTAAAATATCAGTTTTAAATTCAAGAGACCGCGACATCAGCCAGAGCGATTGGGGAATATAATTTTTTGAGAAAATCGGCTGAACGGTTTAGCCACTAGCGTTGTTCATAGACAGACAAACGTTTTACCGTCAAAATTTTTTTGTTCTTTTTTTCTTCTTTTTTCGGAAGGAAGGACCCACAATACATGGATTCTGGCTACACCACGTATTAGAGGATTTTTTTCTAAATTTAACATCTGAATTTATCCACTTTTTCGTTGCCAGGGTCCTATAATAAAGTTATTCTAACGAAAATTCCCGTCTTTTCGCGCAGCATTACATAACTTCCTCTCTACCAGGGTAGTGATTTCGATGGAGTCATTTTTTAGAAAATTTCGAAAATATTTTTGAAACTGAATGTAAAGTACTCTCAAACATCAAAGTGTTCGTTTTAAATTTAGAGGGCCTCGAGTTTATTTAAAGCGATCGAGGAATATGAAATTTGAAGAAAATCCGTACCGAACACAGAAAGACAGTTGCCGTCAAACAATTTTTTGGTATCAAGGATCCACGAAATATAGTTTCTGACTGTAGTTATTGACGCCCACGCACGCGCATACACACGCGCACACGCACAGACCACAAATACGAGCACATGTTGAGAGATCAGCCCTGAGAGTTTAGCGCACAGAGCACTTATGGAGCTGTGGCTCGCTAGAGAAAAATATTATGAGAGAAAAACCCTACGCACGAGAATGAGGTGCCAATTCTCAAGTAAAAGCGGGAGTGGTGCAGAACACTTCAGCTACCATGAGCACGACATTTAGAGGAGTAATCATATAAGTAGTTAACATGCGTGGATATAATAACTAGTCAATCAGTCAGTCATTTAATTAATCTATCAATCAATAACATCTGTCCAGAAGGCTGCTCGAGACTGGGGCTCTCTGTACCCAAGTAGATACAATCCACAATCTGTGACTCCAAGTCTCTCAAATGAAGTCATTCAGTTGTCAGTATAATTCCAGTCTCTGAATACAGTGTGCAGTTCATCTTCACACTTTATTTATTAAAGTAGTAAAGTACGGGAATTACCACGGTGTAAGATATATCTTACACCGTGGAATTACTCTCATTACTGACTTCTAAAGAAAGATGAGAGTAGTAAAATTGGTAACCGAAGAATTAAAGAAAGAAATGAGAAAAGTAAAGAATTGAAATAAGTAAATGAAGAAGCTCAATGATTAATCAAGAATACTGTCATAAACAGGGCTGGGCAATATTTAAATTCTAGTATTTACAAAACGTATTTTAAATACATAAAGTAGGTGTAATAAAAAAAAGAAATACTTCAAATACAGATGAAAAGGATAGTTTAGAATGAGGATAGTTTCTTTTTGTTTGATTCCACTAGTGAATGCATCTCACTGAAAAAAACAAACATAAAAGCTCCTTTCAGCTGATGAATTTGGATTTTTTTCAATTATAAATGATAAATTTAAAACATTAAAAATGCTGGACAATTATCTGGCAGTAAAAAAAAAGTGTTTATATGTTATAACACTAGTTTATGTGCATCCACGCCACTTGAATGACTGTTTTCCTTTGCAGGTTTTATACATTAGCCAAATAGGAATTTATTGTTCAATTATTTCTTTGAAAAATTAGTTGTTTTAAAAGGAAATTACATTTCTTTGTATTAGACATATTTTTGATATATTTTTATTTTGGAAAATGTTTATACATATAGTTGCAATACATTAAATAGTTATTGTTCAGAAATTTGTATGACTGTCAATTACTAATTTACTGTAATTGATGATGATGATGATCATCATCATCATCATCATCATCATCATCATCATAATAATAATAATAATAATAATAATAATAATAATAATAATAATAATAATAATAATAATAATTTATTGAGTCATATATACAATTTCAATCGTGTATGAAGAGTCAGATATGATGTATGCAAGAGCACATATCTTCCTGTGCTCCCGATTTTTAACTTTCTTTTACTACACACTATTATTACACATTTACACATTTAAAAATTACAATATATTGTTGCAATAAAAATATATAATACAAAATTATATATCTACAGTATTTTGAGTATTTGAAGGATTTTAATTACGTACGTATTTAGCACATCAAGTCCTAATGTATTTTGTGTATGTATTTAAATACTTATTTATAAATAATTTTAGCAAAGTAATTTACAGTATTTTGCCCAACCCTGATCATAAAAATAAAAGAGATCATACAATAAAGGAATTTGTGTTAGCTGTTTCTGAGCTAATTACAATATTTCTGAAAACCAAATTTATTCAATCTCAGTATTAATAAAATAAAAAACTTTGCTTGTTTAATTTCAATAAACCATACACACAGTAAATCAATAGTATTATAGAAAAACAGGGACCAGTCTAGAAATTGCTGGAAATTTGTTTTACTGTGAATCAAATTTTTTTGACTTACAATATTAATTTAACAGTGAATCAGTATATCAAATAAAGGATTTAAACTCCTTTTTCAAACTATATGATAATGATCGAGTCACACATATATTGCTTCATTAGACTACTAAAGCCCTCTTTAAACAAAGCTTAAAACAAATTGTAGACATTCACTGAAATTAGTAACTTTCAATAATCATAAACAAATAATCTTCATTTATGTTATTAAATAGTTCTATTAATGTACATAAGTTTAACAAATGATCAGCCAATGTTTTTGGAAGTAGAATTTCTTTCCCAGGTAAACATTAATGTAATTTCTTTTTCTTTTTTCAGACACAAGAAATTCAATTTAAGAAAGCAGTCACGTCTTTTACAATGAATGAATTTGACAATCATTTATTGACATTATGTGATAAAGCAATACTTTGGCAAAATAAAACTCTTTGCCATCTGCATTGTATTCAAAGGTATGGTATTGATAAGTCCAATTAAAAGAGATTTCACTAAAAATGCAGAGATGTTTATAATTCTGTCATCATGAATTATTAGTTTTGCCCTAGAATCATTTTCTTTCAATCCCGTTTTATTTAGTTGCTGCTGAGGTATTCCTGGTCCTCCCATCTTTTCCTTGGCTGGCCTGGTTCTCTATTTCCTCTTTGTCTATATGTCGGAATCTGTTTTGGGATCTGCCTGGTTTCATTCTTCTTACATGATCTTGCCATTTCCTTGGGCATCTTTCTATTTAATTTTCTGTTTTTAATTTTCAGATTTTTCTTATGTCATTATTTCTTATTCTTTCTTTCCTTGACATTCCTATTAGTGATCTCAGATACCTCATCTGGGCTGCTTCTAATTAAAGTCTTTTTGTTTTTGCTGCTATGCTATAGAGTCTTAATTTTTGTCCCTTTGGCCAGGATTTGAAATTTACTTTTTGTTGTTCCACTGATTCTATTACATCTTGCCAATTTTATACCTACATCTTTTTCTCACTAAGTTATTTTATTTTCAAGGTCAGAGAAGGTTATTCTTCTATTATTTTATCTGCTTTAACTATTTTGGTTCTGTAGTGCTCTTTATCTATGAAACCCATTGTTTTTGTTTTTGCTATTGAAATTTTCATGTCATATTCCTTATTAATGTGTTCAGTTTGACAATTGTTTTTTGTAAATCATCTCAAAATCTGCCTAAATTATAAGGGCATATTTCTTTGTTTCCACCTTGAGCATTAACTCTAGCATGGCTGAGCGGGGGACCTAAGGTCTCCCTATTTTCTTTTTTCCCTTATGATTAACAGAAAAAGAGAAATTTTTTCTCTCACATATGTAAATGTTCATTTATTTGGAAACTTTTAACATGCTTTTCATAGTAATATGGTTTATGGATGACATAGAAATGACTTTGGGGAACTCAAGATACTCCTAATTTGTCATTATTGTTGTTGATATTTTGACATTCACAATTATATTTCTGTTGTATTTGGCTGTTGTTTCATACCTAATATGACACTATTGTGTTAAAGATACTTTTAAGTACTGATAGTTAGCAAATGTCTCCTGTTTGACTCTCCATGCAGTGTTTTACATTCTCAGTTGTGTTGCGCGAGTTCTAAGAAACTGCGTTTATGACAGCTATGAGTGAGTGAGATATTAGACAGTGGATTTCAGAGGTAGATATTTATTTTTCATATTTTCTAAACATTCTCTATAAGTATGTTCAAGTGTTCTTGTAATAATAATGATGTGAAATTAAAAAGTTTAATATAATAGTTATTCCCAAGATGATATAACTTAGATGTGTATGCAAAAGCATTTTTTTTTTCAACATTTCAATATATTACAAAATATTTGCCATATTTAAACAAATGTTCTTGTTCAATATTGTAAGATGATAAAAAATACAGAAATAAAGCAAATACCACACTAACAGCTCCCCCACACTAACGGCTGCATTTCAATATCGTGCTTGGCCATGCGAGGGTTAAGATGCTAGTACTAACATTTTGTTTTGTTTTAATTGGTCTAGTGTATGCTGAAGTTCTTCATAAAATTATTCTATTGTCTCCCTTGCTTGTGTCTTGCTTTGTTATCTCCCTTGCAGGTGCATATTCTCCTACCATTGCTGATTCATCTGCCTTGATTTTCAGTCTTACTGGTACTACTATTCTATCTGAAACCCATTTATTATCTAGTATCTGGTCTTTGTGTTCTTTTTCTAGAAGTGTTGCTACTTCACAAGCTGCTCTTCATTCTTCAATTCCTGAATATTTCATTATATATTTTTCCATTTCTTGCATGCCCCTCCTTTTCTTCTTTGTTTCAGTAATCACTGCTACTTGAATCTTTGTTTGTTTGAGTTCCCATTCCAATTAATTATTTTAAGGTCCAGGCCTCTTATATTCCAGGTAGCTATGTTCAACTTGCTGTTCATATGTTCATTATTACAAAAGTCTAATGTCTTCTGTTCCTCTACGAGGTCTTTGAAATGGCCTCACTATCACTATCACTACTTTTGGCCAGAATTTCTATACCTTCTGTTTGCTCTGCTTCTGTTTGCAGCAGTCCCACCTTAAATGCTTTGTAGTTACCTTTTGTTATAAGTTGTTCACATTGTATTTCATTTTTTTAATTTTATGATTCCGATCCTTTAAATGAATGAACATTGAAACTGATACTACATTATATTTTTATTCAGTGACAGATATGTGTAGAAAATTTTGAAAACTTCTTGTAATTACTTTGTTGTTTTCTCCTTTTTTCTGAGAATGCCTTATGCTGCGTAGTTATATCTATCAATATGATTTTAAAAGAAATATTTGCAATTTTTTAAAGTATATTATTAATGTTATTTCATATCCAATAGTGCTCCAGCTACACTTTTATGTTCAATGCATTACCCGGAGTGGAAATGGCTCACATTAGTAGCCACTGGTGACAGTACTGTACAAATTATCAACCCTGAGTCAGGAAAACAATTGACTACCCTAAAAGGTTCATACCTAAAACATAGAAACCTCATTTCCTACAGCAGTGTTCTAGGTAACTACAACAGTAGTAGAAATGTTTATAACTTTACCTATTGGAACTTTGGATATTGATTCAGGAAGAGTGATATTTTAGAAACTACTCACATATAGTATTTAAGACACCTTTAGATTCATGAGCACCTGCAAGCATTCGACATTTATGAACGGTACTGAAAATATGACCAGAATGTTTTTTAAAATATACTAACTATATAAAACTAAAAGCTAAGCCACAGCAATAGCTAGTTGATCACTTTGTGAACGAATCCCAGGAGAATCCACAGGCGTATATCCTGGAGGAATACATGCTAAAATCTCTTAAATTAATTATTGTTTACTTCAGACTCTTATAGTTCTACATGCATCAATCTATTCTTTTACATGGCTTATACAGTATGTATTAGAAACCATAGTACAGTTAAAAACACATCGATAAATAAAAAGTTGCAATGTTTAAAAACTTTGAAAATCTAGTTATACCCAAGTAAATGATATTTGCTACTGTAATTCAACTCGTATTCAAACAAATATGGGTTTCTGAAAATTACCTGTAATTAGGGTATTCTTTCACAAAGCAGTCTTAAACTTTAATCACAAAAAAACATATTTTTAAAGTGTGTGTTCTGAAATATTACTTTTTGTTTGTTTTTTACAAGGAACTTTATATATTGTTTTGTGCAACCAAAAACAAATAATTGTGTCAAGTTGCAAGAGTAATCCCATGGAAGTGAAAAATAAACTAAAACTACAATACAACTGTTTAGTTACAAGTATGACAGTCTTTGAATATCTACCCAGAATGGAAAGTCAAAAGCATATTACTGGTAATAAACATTACAGAGATTCTAATCATTATAATTTGTAATGTTCAGTATTTAATGACAATACTTTGAAATTTTGTTGACCTTACAAACTTGGTAGTTCTGTCTAATGCTATTTAAGTAATTATTATAACTATTATTTATATTTTAGATTCCTGTGTATTTGAGACAATCAAACAAATTAAGGTTTTTAATAAATCTTTTATTTCGTGTTTTTTTCATTTTTGCAATGTTTCAGGGCTCTTTTGGCTTCATCTTCAGGCAGTACTGAATTTCATCAATTCTATAAATCATTTTCTTTATCCCAACACCAATCCATATTTAAGAACTAGGTATATTAAGTCTAGTGCCAAGAAATTATCCCCTGAATCCCTTCACAAAAGGAGACAGGTTTAACACTTGCTCCCAATTTTTCATGATAACAAGATTCTGACTGTGTGCTAAGTTGTGAAAACAACCAAAGTGATCATGCTCTTTTATAAAACATTTAATTTCTTGGCCCTATCTTTAATACAATTCTTAAATATGGATTGATAATGGGACAAAGAAAATGATTTGTGGAATTCATGGAATATTCAGTGTTGCCTGAAGAAGAGATCAAAAGTGCCTTGAATCATTGCACAAATGGAAAAAAGTCTAACTAAAAGATTTATTAAAAATCTTGACTTGTTTGATTGTCTGAAATACACAGGATCCTAAAATCAATAAATAACTATTAACAAATAGACAATTGTTTTAAACTTTAAATATTATAATTATTTCATTACAGTCCACTCATCTACAATTATACTATTAATATTGGGTATGAGTGATGGCAACATAGTAGTACTCTTTCCACATTTGAAAATTAAACAACAGATGCATGTGAGTGTTAATGAACTGATAGTAAAATTAGATATTCAATATATTTTTATCTAACTTATTTTTAATCGTTATATTCTTCAATTTAGGTTCATGGCAGTCCAGTTCTTAAATTGTTAGCACTTGTAAACAAAAACCACTTACTATCTTATGAAGAAAGTAACATCATAAAACTGTGGAAAGTATCAACATATTCAAAAAAATATCCTTTGCTTCCTTCAATGACTTTTTATTATCCAACTTCAATCACTCACATTGTTACTATTGGAGCAACATTATGTCTTGTTACAGAGAACATAGCAAGGCCCAATGATATTTTATTCATGTACAATTTTGAAACAAGAAGTAAGAGATTTTATTTCTTCAATTATTGAAAAATGGATGTGAAAATTAATTATTTTTTTCTTTTACATTTTTTAGCACAATGGGATCATACACAATGTGATGACCATGAATCAAAAATATGTAGCATCTCTTCAAATGAATTGCTTCAACTATGTGCAACATCATCTGCTGACAGAACAATTCGAATATGGGACAAAGAAAATCACTTGTTGAAGGTACAGCTGAAATCTCATTTCTATTCTGGATTTTATATTTTTTCTGGGTTGCCTAGTCCAGGAATGTTTTTTGTAAATAATTTTATAAACATGTTAACATTTTATAAACATAAACATTTGTTAAACAAAGCACAAAACCTTGAACATTAAGACCTCAGAATTTTTAAGGGGAAAAAAGAATATTGCTCAACTGCTGCTGTTTTGAGAAGATCTTATATCCCCAGTAAAGTAAAGTAATGCCCATAGCAAGTCATTAGTAATATTTTGTGCCCCAGCTCACTAGTCTTTGGTTATAATGCAAGTTTGAAGGTTATCTTGTCTAGATTAGTCATTTCCAATAAGCTCAAAAATTGAAAGAAAACTACACAGACTGCGTCCATATGACATGTCAATGGTTTCATTTCATACACAGAAACCTGGGAAAAATCCCAAAATATTGAAACAGTTTTGCAGAATTTTTTTTATTTTCTTGGTGGTATATGAAGAACTGTGTATCCTTATTTCTGTGTGTAATACTACAATATGTTATTGCAGTATTCGTGAAGAAACATTAAAATATTAACAAATTAAATTTTAAAAAATATAAATAAATGAAAAAGTTAAGATAAGTTGTTACAATAGAAATATTTTTCAGCAAAAGTCTATTAATTAAATCTTTTAGATTACAAAGAAAATATTCAAAACTGATCTACATTTTAGAATCTAATTAAACAAGTGTAGAAGACTCTCACCCGTTATATGTATGTATATGTTATGTTATAATTATATATGTTTATGTTATATATATGTATCTGTAAGATATATCTTACACCGTGGGTAGGTGCACTGTGCATCGCCAACTAATTTTAATTTAATTATCATAAAATATATAATACAAATAAAATTAATAGAAATTGTTTCACTGCTTTCTAATTTATTGTTACTTATGGTAAATCAGGACAAGGAAGGTCACAGTGTTCTGTAATTATTTAGGGGATTTAAGTGTGCAGGAGAGGAAAGGGGGATTTTTTTAAAGAACTCCAAATTTCCATTATATAATTTATAAATGGCCTCTTTTTGTTTTTGAGAAGTGTGCATGCTACTTTATGGACAACCATTTTGTGTGGTTATGTTAAACAGAATTTTTGCTTCTGTAGGCCACTAGTATTGTATTTATTTGTTTTGTCACACCAGTCTTTGCATCTCTTAGTAGTTTGACTACATGACAACTCAAATGCTTTATCTAGAGGATCGGTGATAGAAACAGATAATGGCCCAAATTAATTTGATCATTGTCTTTTGAAAATGGTGAAGTGCAGAATGACTCTTGGGTAACAAGTTTGCAAGTCTTTAGTATATAGCTTTACAGCAAGGTTTGACACAGACATGCTGATAAGGTTTGACACAGACATTTTAATGAATCCTAAACAAGTTGACCGTTGACCCTGTTTTATATGTAAATTGTAATAACAGTGAAAAGTTCTCACCCGTTAATTAAAATATTTGACACTGAATAGTAAAACAGATGTTGAAGTTGCCAAGAAATAATAATGGTTTATGTAGCTGTAATAAATAAAAATATTTCACCACTTAAAACAATTTTGTTGTTATTTTGTGAACCACACATTTCAAAACCTGCTCTCAAAAAACTATTCAAAACATTGTTCAGTGAGAAAGAAAAGAAAATGAGAATGAAATAATTATAGGTAGCATTGAATTGGCAACAAAAAGGAGCACTCTCTACAACAGGGGTTCCCCACAGGGTCTGTATCAACCCCCTTGGGCCGATGAAATTTTGAAGAGATGATCAAGAGGTTCATTGGGAGTTTATAGCCAAATATGAACCAATGATTGATAGGTATAATCAAGATCTCATTGATTACAAAAACTAGTGATGGTACAACAGCATATACTTTCTCACATTATTTTTACCTTTGCAGTTTTTGAAAATTCAGGGAGTTCCCTCTTTAGCATCCCTTCTTCTATCCATGGAAAAAATTAAAGAAAAAATGTGAGGCGTTTTTTGAGAAACAATTCTTAAATTTTTTTAATTGCCTAAATTTTGTGCCAAATTACATGAAAACTTCTCATATTTTCGAATAATTAAACATGGATTTATTTAAAGATCTGTCTTTAAGGAACAGATTTCATTAAGGGAAAAGAATCTTTATCTTCAATTTTAGGCCTACAGTTGTAGCAAGTCTTCAACAAAAATGAATTTTTGCAATTCTCAAAAAATCTGGGATGAGAAACAACATGAGACCTACATCACTCTCTTAAGCATTCTTTACACTATTCGAGGACAAGGATTATTCAAAAAATTTGATGCCATTTTTGAGAAAATTTTGAAAATGTTTTTGAGGCTTCATGAAAAGTACCCTCAAAAATCTAAATATCCATTTGAAACTCCAAAGCCTGGAGTTTGTTCAGATCGATCAAGGAATATCAATTCTGAAGAAAATCGGCTGAACGGTTTAGGCGTTAGCATTGACCATAAAGCGGACAGGGACGTTTTGCCGTCAATTGATTTTTCGATACCAAGCACTGGCGAATGAGAGGGGGGGGGGCATGGGAGCCATGCAAAAAAATGCATACATGGGAGCCATGACCCCCTCCAAAAGGCCTCGAGTTTTTATTTACCTTCCTTTATTTGGCAAAGTTGATTTAAATATTAATTTGGGTTCGAATCATGTAATTATTAAAACAATAATATTGTGTAGTATCATATCTATGGTACATAAATAATATACAAAATAATAACAATTATGTTTTTTATTTAACAAAAATCTACGATCGCCCCCCCTCCCCTTCCCCAATGATCGGCTGGATCTGCCCCTGATATCAAGGATTCACAAAATATGGATTCTGCCTACACCGTGTGTTAGAGAAAGTAATTTACCATCTACAGCAACACGATTTATCCACTTTTTTGCCAAGCCCTACAATAAGAGTTTTTCTGCCACATGATTACATAACTTTCTCTTCTTATGAAGGACCTTCGTGAGGCGGAGAAAGTAAAATATTAAATGAACTTGATAATTAATTACAGAGCAACAAAAAATAATAATAAGTTTCAAATTCGCTCCTCTTCTTTCAAGTCCATTGTTTCTCCTTAGGAGCAGAGGTATGCATGCAACTGGTGCATCAGAAATAAGGGGCCCTTAGTAAGAACCTCGACAACGGATGTCGGCAAAGAATAAAGGACATTCCATTCCGTGTTTATTTCCTTCAATCTCTCCTTGCATTTATATTATACTATCACTCCTTGCATTTAACTAGATTTAAACCTCTTAAATTCCCATTTATTGCAGATAGAAGCCCCCAATTCGATTTTTTGCACCAGGGCAACCGAGACCCACTTAGAAGGTTTAGAAAACTCAACAAATTATAACTATGCACTGACAGTGATATTCTATTGTGGAGGAAAATACTCCCTGTCATACATACTGGAGAAATACTAAGGTCAAGTAAAAAATGCCCAACATTTTGTAATAACTACAATTATGAAGATTTCAAACTAAGCCACTCAAGGCAGATGTGTCTTTGATTATTGTAAATCTAGATATTTACCAAAATATTGGTGCACAAAATTATCATCTTTAAGACATTTATGTGCAATTCTTTGTGTAATGAAAATGTACACATAATAGACAATAACATAAGGGGTCGACAATTCTTTTAAAAGAGGCAATGATCAAAAAAGGTTGGGAATCCCAGCTAAGGAACCAGGGTGAAATGGATAGAAGTATAGAGCTAAAGACCATCACAGAAATCAGAAAATCTTGATTCTTTTAAAGGCAAATTGGCTAGTTTTCAAAATAGTTTGTTTTAAAAGATTTCATGAATAAGTGATAGCATGTCATGTATTTTTAATATAAAAACGATTACACTATTATTTTGTAAATTAGACAAATTAGATAAAAATTCAAATTTTTAGATGATTCTTTTAGTGCCTTTTACATATCCTTACATTCAAAATATGAAATTTTGGTGTTTTGAACTATTTGTTAGACAAAATCTGAAACCTATTTTGAAAAAATACTGTCTTTTCAAGCAAGTTAAACTTATGTTCAAAAACTTTGAATGATTTAGATTTCTAAATATCATTTTAAAAAGATGTAATTTTCATTTTTTAGATTCTCTTTCTACATGCTCAACCAAATCTTATAGCATTTTCCTTGCCCAGAGGAGACATCACAGTCAATATAGGAAAACATCTTTACAGAATAAACTCCAAAAGTTGTAAGTTCATAATTATTATTGTTGTAATTTCTCTTAATATTTTTTAATTTATCACTGTTCTCCTTTTTAGATCTTCCACACAAGTATGAAGAAATTAGCCAAAGTTTACAAGTTACAGAAGAACATGATAAAACATCTCATCACTTTATGTACTTAGATGAATATCTGGAAGATTATAACCACAGTGTTGCAAACAGTCTACTTCAAAAACTAAGGATGAAGAAATACCAGGATCCTTTGATTAGACAGGTTTATTAACAATAAATGCTTATTTTTTCCATTTCTGAATCACTAAAATTCCAATTGTTTTATAACATTTCCTAATTTTTACAGAAAATAAATTATTACAATTCCAGAAATAAAGATATTTTAGAGCTCATAAATGGAAAACAAATCTCAAAAGGGCATTCAGTGGTAAACCACAAACACCACTTCTTATACAAGAAAACTACATACATAGAAATACTCCAACCTCCTGACTCAACTCCTGTTAGAAAAGAACAAGACCTCTCACCTGTTGTCATAAAAAGGTTGAGAGAAATGCAAAAGGCAAAGATAATGAATATCCACAATAAATTTGCACATCTGAGTGGTAGGTCTCCAAAATGTTTTCATTTGAATATTTGATTCCATTACGCAAAAAAACTATACAAATTTTAAAGAATCAATTAATTAATAATTATTGCAAGAGTTCACATTTGATATTAAAGAAAAAAATATGATAATTTCTTAATTAGATACTTTTAATAATTAACCTAAATTACAGAAAGAAATGTAGCTGACTTACGATCTTTATTCCCTGCTTCAAATTATTACAAACCAAACTTCAACATGTTCATACCAAATAGTGTAGCTTTCAAAATGATGGAACCAATAATAAATATATTTGAAATACAAGCATCAAGAGGAAGAAGTGGAAAATTAGAGAAAATGAATGATGAAAGTTCATTTACTCGCACATTTTCAGACATTAATGATACTAACAAATCTAGTTTGTTACCAGTGAGTATTAAAATTTTGAGAATTACAGAAATAGTATACCTTAGATGAAAAACTTTACATCCCATGAAACAGATTAAAATTGCTGAAGTATATTTATTCCTACTTCAAAGCATGTCCCTAATGATTTGTACTATCTTGCACTAACTTGCATTTTACAACAGTCTCAGAGTGTGTTATTGAAATAGCTTATAATTTGGGGGCGGCTTTTAATGAATGTCATATTTTTCTTTGCACTTTAAAATGATGCCTTTTAGTATAGACATTAATTTTATGTTACAACAAAAGCAAATGAACCATTTTTACACGACACATTTTCTTTCCAGCATTTTCTACTAACACATCATTTTTTAACTTTTTGCCATCATTTTTCACTGATTTCGTCGATTTTAATATAATTTTAATGGTCCTTGCTACAAATACTATTTACAGAACGCAGCAAATGTTCTCCTCAGAATTACTCCGTATCCTATTTTTTCGCTCAGGTCTTCGGTTGTATGTAATCTAAGTTTCCTGTAATGCCTATCAGTGCCATTGTAGTTGGGTCAATTTCAGGGTAACTAAGGACAGAGATTTCCTGGTAAAGCCCTGGTCCAATCGCAAAGTTTGCAAGCTAAGATCATTTGAACGAAAGGAAGACCCCTTGATTACATCAGTCACATGTCCAACTGCTTGTTGTTCATCTGAACTGGTGTTCATCAATTTTTTTTAAATGTAGTCTTTCTTTGTTTTTAGGGTACTTTTAGAACATTTTTAGAGCAGTTTATTGATCATTTTTGGCGATGCTTTAGGTCATCAAAATCCTACTTTCAATTGCCTATGTATAATAAACCTCCTACTTATAATTACCTATATTTTGGTTGCTCAAACAACATGTCCATGGTTGTATTGCCAATATTTTGTAATTAAAAATATTTCATATGTAAATAAGACTTGACTGAAAACACACTATTGAAGAAAATCTCACTTGTTTAATTCTTCTTAATATCCTCTATGACGTAATTGTAAATGTTGACATTGCCAAAAGCTTTGCAACCCCCTCCCCCACTCACTCTCATGTACACTCGCACTCAAGAACACTCATTCACATGCACACACTCACACACACAAACACACTTTCTCTATGTGAATAAAGGACATAGAGGCTCAGCTTTATTATTAGGTGATTTTTGGAATTTGTAAACTTTATATTAAAAGGACATTTTCTTGGTGCCTCTAATTATTTATTAACCTTATTTTTGTAGATAGGGAATATTAAATTTAACCACAAATTAAAAAATTATTTAAGTTGAATTGTAAGAACCTAATTTATAAATTGAAAACAAATTTTAAATAATTGTAAATGTCTTTTCCAAATTGGTGATATACACGCTCTTAGAATAAAGACAATTAAAATCCAAAAAAGGAAGGTAATATAAAAATTATAAATTAAAAGGAAATATTTACGAAGATGTGAAGGTGAGGGGTGTAAAAGGAGTGTAATTTTTTTAACAAACAGAAAATAATTACAGAAATATCAACAAATTTACTAATTATTGCAATTTTATTCTTATTTCAATATTATTACACAAAAATTTACATGGAAGATAGAAGTGATTGCAGTGGGGAATAATATTTAATATAATCTTGATTATATCTCATGGCAGAAAGATATAGAATTTTAAACACTTTTAGTAACTTACCAATTGGAAAAATTAAACATTTCAATTCTTTGTTTCAGATTCAGCCCGAAAGTACCTTTGTAAGTTATCACTTGACAGAGATACATGCAGAAACTAGCATATGTAGTAATGTTCATCACAAAACAACAAAGAATCAGGAAACAGAATCAATAAAGGATAATTCCATGATCTTACGTTGTTTGAAAAATGCACATAAAGAAAATAAAATATTGACTTTGAATAAATCAGATAACTATTTATTTGAATCACCAGAATGTACTACATTCTCTGCTGAAGTAAAGAGTTCTTTTAAGAAGAATATGAAAGAACACTTTGAAATGGGAGACTTGAAAGATGCTTTGAATTTGAATAGACCTGTTTTGCCTAAGACAAATCAACCAAAGGAGACTTCTGAGAGAAAATTATACTGTAAAGAAACAAATAATCATGAAACAGAATTAGATAGCAGAAGCAGAATAGAAATTGAAAAAAGAATTAATTACTCCCAGTATGAATTATTTAATACATTAACAGTTCTGTGGAACAATGCCCAACATGATGGTAATTATAACAATATTCTGAAAACACTGCAAAAATTGGGTATAGTTTCAGAGGTAAGGCAATTTCATTCACCTATTGTAAAGAGTGTATGTTATCAAATTGAATTTCTATCATTCAGATTTTATTTTTTTTTCTTTAGGAATCACACGGAGAGAACAAGAAACAGATTTTAGACTTTCTTCTGATGGAGTCCTGTAAAGGTAATAAAGAAGTCATGTCAATATTAATCCTATTTGCTTCTGGAAGAGATGAAGATAAAATCTACGTAAGAAATATTCTTTGACTAAAGATTAATGAGGGCTTGAAGAATATGTTATAATTGTCGTCTCTTGAAATATTATCATATTAACTAACATGCAGGTTGAAAATGAAATACTACAAATATTAAATAATGTGACTAAAAACAAAACTCCATTCACAAATGTGCCAGGTATAGTAAAGGCTCTAAAATTGAGAGATGTGGATGTAGTAGCAGCCATGTTAGTCCAATACATTTTATCAACAAGAAGTGCAAGGTAAATACTGCAAAAATTATATTTAATACTAGGCATTTTTAATAAGAAGTATCATTTGGTTTCAGGAAATCCATATTTGAATATTTTATATCAATTGGTTTAAATGATCCTGATTGTGTTATAAAGCAGTATAGTATAGATTGGAAAAATGATTTACTTAAACAGTGCTCTAACAAAAGAAATTCAGAAATTGATTATGCAATGGCCAATAAAATAGTTACAAAGTGGTTGCAGTGCTGGATGGATTCATTAGAATACCATACAAATGCGATTTTAAAACTTCTCCTTCAAGACCATGAGCTCACTTGTGAAGTTAATCGATTCTTTCTGGATGAACTAGAGAGGATGATTAACCGGAAGATTTTGCAGCCATCGAAGTCAGGGCACACTTCAGTATTAGAAAGTACTATGGATATTGACATGTCAAGAAACAAAACAGAAATGACTGGTAAAAATTATGTTGCCTATGATGAACATCAACAATTTCACTAGGTTTTATTTCATTTTCTTTAATAAAAAAACAATTCCTTGTTCAGTTTTTATAGATACAAATTCATTACGTATTGTGCAAGGCAATGTTAAACCGATAGAAGGCCTCAATTATTTCTGTGAAGTTCACAACAAACAAAACACTCCATTGAAAAGAGTGTCAGTGAAACACACTCAAACATGCTTTGCAGGTTTGTTTCAAACTCACTTTGTATAAGAATTTTCTTAATATTTTGTTGCTTGCATTCCACTTAATGCAAATGAGTAATTTATTTTTTCTACAATTGATGCCACACAAAATTTCAGAAAATGGATGATGAATTAAATTTGCTTTCTAGACTTTCACATTCCACATATCTACTCTACTTACTACTATCTTTATCTCACTACTACTATTATATTTATCACAGTTAACATACTAATTAGGATATATTTTATATGTTAATTATACTAGGGACAGTAAATTTAGGTGGCATTTGAAGTCACTCCATCTCTCACTCTGCTCTCCTCTTTTCTGCACACTAGTAGAAATTGTCCAACTTTTGCATCTGCTAATTGGGAGAGGAATTAGTAGTTGTGGTATTGCTTGCAGAGAAGGGAGGCAATTCCCTTAAGTAAATTGCTTTCACTATAATGTAATATTCTTGTGTTCTTGATAAAAATGCACTTTCAATCTTTAGTATTTGAACTTAAAAAATAATTAATAATTAAGGTTCTTCTTTCTCCAAAAAAATGTTCTTGCAACAAAAATATTAATTGTGCTAGTTTATTAATTTCACTGTTACAATATCTTTGCACAGTTAATACATAAACTGCCTACACATGCATAACACACGGCACATTACTCAAGGAATTTATAAAGATTTGAAATGTAAAGAATGGTTGTCATGCTGTAGAAACTGAAATGTATCACCTTAAACATAATTTGCTTTGGAAAGCTAAATCAGTTTTGTAAATAGCACACAAAAATGTAGTTAAATTTTGTTCATGCTTTTGGGGGCTGCAAAAGAAAAACATTTGGTCAACCTATCTGTAGCTGAGGCATTACTGCAAAGTACTAAAAATATCACTTAAAAGCAGAGTTCAGAAATTGTGCAATCTGTTTCCCAACATGGGAACTTCAGGCACACAATTGTGCAATATATCCTAATTACAATTAATATCCCTAACAATTGCATTTTATCTATCCTAAACAACAAAGAATACTGATGAAAACATAGTAGTTTACTTTCTCTTTATGTTTTTGTTGATTGGTTCAATGTTAATTCAGCAATATTTTTAGTAGGTGTGACCTTGTGGACCAACTACAAGTTTCAGCTTTCATAATATTTTTATCATCATGAACGTTTAAGGCTTAGGTCTGTTGACCTGTTCCTTGGTTTATCAATTTCTCTCAGTTGCTTCTGA
Organism: Teleogryllus occipitalis; assembly: GCA_011170035.1. NCBI lineage: Eukaryota > Metazoa > Arthropoda > Insecta > Orthoptera > Gryllidae > Teleogryllus > Teleogryllus occipitalis. The sequence continues at coordinate 972,989 of BLKR01000015.1, forward strand.
GGTGTTCTTGATCTTCCCAATGCATTCTTGGTCGGCCAAGTTCTCTTCTTTCTCTCGGTTTATATTGGAGGACTTATCTTGGGAAACATACTGTCTTCATTCTTTTGGTATGATCTTGCCATTTCTTTTGATAGATTTTAATTTCTGGTAATTATCAACCTTTTTGCCACGCAATGTCATCTGACAAATGAGTCAAATAAAAAAAATTGTTATAGCTTTGAAGATGTCCTCATGACTGAACATCAGCAAAGAATTATGATACAATAAAAATGGTTTGAAAGCAGACTTGTAAATGATCCACATGGTCATACTTACAGTAGTTTACAAACCTTTACAGGAGAAAATTGGTTAAAGCATGATGTTCACATTGAGTTTTAACGTTTTTAATGCAACTCATTTAATTATTTTAGAAACATTGTAATTGAATAATCATTAACGACTTTAACTGTAAATTTCTGAGCAATGATTTCTTAATTAGAAGTTCAGGAAACTTATTCACTTTACATGTTTGATTCACAGCTTTCTCTAAGTTAAAATCAAGAAGATTTAAATACACCTATTCCAAAAATGTCTCCCTATAGGCAAAAACCTCTTTTTCTGCTGCTAGTACAGCATGACAATCACATTTTCCCTGATAAGAAATTAATAAAATACACCCATAAAATGATACTAATATAATTTGACTCTTGAAAATTATTTAAGTTTTAGTTTAAGTTAAAGTTTTTACACATTGACTTCTTATTTCAGATATCCACAGAATTCCCGAAGAGAAACTGAGTTCCAATCTAAAAGCTCATAAGCCTTGGAAAGTGTTCCTTCACAAACCTCTGCCTGCTGTTCAAGTGGGGAATATTGACCCTTATCCTGTTCCTTCATTACTTACACTTCGAACATCACAGAAATATTTCTGGCCGGATTCTTCAATTGCCAAGACACAAGACTTGCCAATTTTTAATGATATATCAAGAATTGAATGATGTTCAGACCTATAATACTAGTACAATACATTCAATTCTATGCTTAATATAATACATCCATTATTTTAAATCACAAAAGTTTAAATGGGGAATAGGCACATTATTACTATTAAACTCTTTAAATTAATATTCAAATCCTTTCAATGGCAAACCATTCTTCAAAAAGTTTTCAACTTTTTTTTGAGTATTAATATTATTTACATACATAATATTTGAAGTAGAAATTTGTACTACGAGGAATTCTTTTTTCCATGAATGTGGGTTTCTGACACAAGCAATTTATTGAGATGGCTTCCTAGCTTAACATTGTGCAAAAGAATAAATGAAATGAAGACTACAAAGAAATATAATTTCTTTAAAGAAAAATCACAAATCATCTTCACTGAAGTGTTACAAAATAAATTTTTAAGAAATTGGAAGTATCAGATACTACCTGGTTTTCAGATTGAAATATTTATTGAAGTATCTACTAACTTTTTTATGTAAATATTTCCAACAATACAATTCCACTTACAACCTTCATGAAATATTCATATTCATAATTTCTTTCTTTATGTTAGTAAATTATCATGAGACACCTTACGAAAGTTTTCTTTTGTTATCCCCTTTTCATTATCTTAAATGCAACAAATCATTTGATAAGAATTCATAAATTTTTTAACAGAATAACCTCCATTTTACCTTCATGCATTAGTTTACGTATATACTTCTCTCAGCATATTCAGGATACGGCAATTTAACTTCAATTTAATATTCATCAGCTTTCAGGTAGTCAAATTATACTGTCAAATATATTTTATTTCTAAGCAAAGTAACTGATGAAAATTTTCAGCACTAATTGATTCAAGAATGACACATATTGAACTATGAAAACAGATTTCTTTTCCTGCTTACTTTTTCTGAAAACTGTTTGAATTAAATCACTTTATTCCCCATTGGTTTTCCCAATTAATATTCCTATTGACTGTTCTTTAAATTATTTTCCCAATCCCCTTAGGTCTTAAACTTTATGTCCTCATTGACATCCTTTCTTTCATTCCCTACTTCCCAACAATATGCTCACCAAAATACAGAAATTACAAGTCTCCATGGTTAGACTGTGCAGAAACTGAAATTGAAAACTGAAATTGAAACTGAAACTTTGAACTAGAAATTTCATGTACATAAAATGTCAGTACAATCACAAATTATAGTCTCAGACACAGGTGGAAAAAAAATATTAAATGGATATATTTGCTACAAACAAATTTCTAAAAATGAAAAAGATAACTGGCATTGCAGTAGGCAGAGTGAAAGTTCAGTGATTGCAAGAATCCAATATTGCCAATGCTATTTATGTTAAGGAAGGAGAGTATAAATTGGAGTTGGGGCAAAATAGTGCTAACTGATAATCCACATTTCTGTAATTATTGCCACAGGAAAATTAGTTTTTGTAAATTCAGATATGTCTTAATTTCTGTATTCACTGCTTGCTGCTTTCTTCACACATACTATACTTCTATGAATATTCTTGACCAGTGTTCCTGTCATAATGTAAAATTTTAGAGAGATTCTAATATTTTTATTTGGATTTATGAAGTGAATTAGCACTATCTTTTTCTGAGCCCTTTAATTATGCACAAAACCAAGAAAAAAAATTGAAGCTGAAAAAGTGGTGCAAAGATGAAAGCATGTTGCAACTGAACTTCAGAGGTACTATCCACACAGAAATTACATAATTCTGGGATTCTTAGCATACTTAAGGAGAAAATTTGAAATGTCATTACATCGACCCTCAAACTTTTCAACCCATATAATAGTCCATACATCTTATAGAATTACCAGACAGGAATAAAAACAATACTCTGTTTAATTCTTCTGATCAAACAAGGGGACTTAAAACAGGAATCATAATGCTTCCTGTACAGTGTAAAATAAAAAGGCATTACAATTATTTTATTCCCACTTGAAAGTTTCTTTGGGCATAATACGCAGGGATGGAAAAATTTTATTGGAAAAAATGACCATCTGCAAAAAATATTTTCTTGAGTGTAGAAGTGAATAATATTTGAGATTCATACATGCAAAAATAGGTTTCATTATTTAAAGAAGCACATAATCATGAATATTTTTTTTCTTCTTTCCTGTTCCTTATAACTTTAAAAGTTTAATTAATATTTTCTTGAACACATCTGAAGTAATTAGACGTATTACAGTAGTTAGAAGCAATGAAAATAATATAGAAAGAAACATGATAAATCAACTAGTCCTTGTAACCCATCAATTAAAAGTCTTATTTAATAAAATTGTAGCAGCAGATCCATTGAAAACTACATGTATACGAACGTATACTATAAATGTTCAAAAGACGTTTTCCACCAAAAAGCTACACAAAGAAAAGAATGATTATGAAAATTAACATTTTTGAATATAAAATGAAGAATATAAAATGGTTTGCTCAAAATTACTTCCATTAACATCAGTTTTCAACATTAAAAGAAAATATTACAGTAGCAATTAGATAAGGGTATTTTAAAAAGTCACGAATGTGGGGAAACACTAGTATTAATGCCAGCAATATTCTACTCACTTTTCTTAAAACTGCCCTAAGTATCACAAGATTTCAGTCAAACAGAAACATTAATAATTTCTTTTTTTTTTTAAATTACATAGTTTTCCATGATTACATCAAAGAGAACTTCCAAAGAATAATAGAAACAAGTGGAGTTCATGATAATAATAGGATTAAGGAATGAAGGCTTCCAATTAAAGAAAAAGCTTTAAAAACAAGATGCTGGAAACAATAATTTTAACTTTTTTTTTTTGAGAAATGGTCGCAAAAATTTTGTACATGATACTCTACATTTAAAAATAATTAAAAACAACTAATAAAATCGTTAATCTATTTTCTTATTAAATCTAAAATCTTTAGCAAATTAAGTTTTAGAATGAAACTCAATATACTTTTAGGTGATAAATGTACACATGCTGCTTCAAGAACCTTTCCATAGCCCATTTATGAGAAGACAATTTTCATAACTCGAACAGCCTGTTATTCCCTATTTTTTGTTGTTGTTGTTGTTGTTGTATCATGAGAAATTTTCAAACAAATAATTCTTTCATTAACTCCTCCTTGAAAGTATTGCCCATTCACGTAAATGATTCAAGATAAAACATCTTTGCTTGTCCCAGAAATAGTGTACCAAAATATCTTATTCAAAATGACAAGGATTGGAAAAGCTCTAGAATTATTGAAGGTATTTTCAAGAAAAACACACTGGTATGTTGCCTTTCTTGACAAATTTATTGAAATAAGAAATAAATAACTTTATGTGAAAGTCTCATACAAGTAATTTCTAAGTTAAGTCTGCCATACAGAATAAATGCCTTCAAAACCTCAAAACCATGCAGTTTTTACTTGCATATTATAGAGAACAAAGGTTTTGTTAAATTTTGTACGTACCCGTACCTAATGACAATATGTCTGAATGTTGATATAATACTGCTACATCTTGTTCCAAGTCAATTTTGAACACAATAATACACGATAGTAAGAGTATAAAACATTCACCTCAGAAACTTAACAAAAAACTCATGATTTTTTTTTTCCACTTCTTGGTATCAATCTTCACATACTTTTAAATCAAATTTTACATGGCAAGGCTAATATACAAACTGTAGCATCAATGTTTTAACTTAAGTGAGAAGATTAATCACACTGAATTTCATAAGTTATTACATAACAAAACATCTTTGATTTACAAAGAATATAAGCATCAAAGTTGTATATACAAGTTAACATCATTAAATGTTTTTTACAATGAGATCGATTTATCAGAATGAAAATGTACAGAAAACTAAGGATTCAGATATTAAGAGAATATCTCTTCAAGGAAAATAAAGTTTGGGGGAGCGGTCTGCCCGAAATGCATGAAGATGAAAGAAGCTTTAGCTTTACAATTTATGCCTTTGGCATTATAAAATAAAATTCTTTACACCTTTGGCTAACAAAAACAAAACCAATCATGCCTTAGGCATCAATGGAAATAAACTTTAGCATTAAATAAAATAAACTCAAGTACGCCTTTGGCATTGCACAATATACATATTGCAAATATGGTTGAAACATTTATCTGACGTTATGCCTTGACAGTAAATTAGTGACTTACAGCAAATTATTATAAATTAATTATGTGGTGTTTACTTATTCAAAATTATAATTTTATAAGGCAACACTGGCATAAAACAAAACAAACTGTCATCCCTGGAAAATAAGGCACTCATTCACTGACTCTCAAAATGATAATTTAGGATGCAACAGCTTCTGATGGATTATTAGGTGAAGTGGCATCAGACTCTTTGGAAGCTGATACAGGTTTTGAATTTGGCTCAGTTTTTACAAGGGGCTCTGAAGAAGAAGAATTCTTTGTGGTAGAGTCAGGAGAGCTGACAGGATTAGTTTCTTTCTTCACAACAGGTTCCGCTGGTTTTGAAGTTTCATTTACAACAGGAGCAGCAGGCACATCTCCTGAGGAAGCTGGAGACGAGAGCGGAGGAGGAGTTATGTTAGATGCTGGAACAGATGTCTGAGTTGATGGGGTGGGAGATGGGTTTGATGCCAACTCTTGGCCAGGAGGGGTTGAAGCAGGAGCAGGCGAAGATGGAGTGAAAACAGGAGTCGAATTAGGATTTGATGTCAAAGTTGAAGTTGAAGATGGAGCTGAAAGTGGTACAGCAGTCTCTTGGGTAGATGATACAACAGGTACTACACTGTCATTTGCAGTTGAATTTGGTTGCGGTGCAGTATTTGAGGCTGACGTAGGTTTGGTCCTCTGTGGTAGAGGTTTGTTTTCTCCTGGTTTGTTATTTTCTCCTTCAAAATGATCCTTTAATAGATTTTTCAAATCTTCTACATCCTTTGCCCTGGCACGAGGAAGTTTAGAACTAATCAACTCGCAAATTCCTTCATTACCCTTCAGCTTGTAAGTACTGGTCAACATATCATAGTCAATTCCAGATTCTGCCACTAGTTTTCTGATGTTAACAGCACGATTTTTTTCTCGTCTAAGCATTGGTGCAAACACAGGACGTAGTGAATTCTGACGATCCAAGACAGTTTTGACTCTAGCAAGTTCTTCTTCTTCTTGTGCTATAGTCTGAGTAAATTCGCTAATGGCTAGCACAAGACCTGGTGCAGTTGTTTCATCTCCATCACCACTTCCTTGTCTTTCCTCACCTCCACAGAGGTGCTGGACAATCTACAAAAATGTTCAAATTAATAGAAAATTTATATCCTATAATTAAATTATCTATGTTTATAAATCATACCTGAAAAGAAAGACGAGCTCTGTCTACTGCACTGTCCAGTTCTTCATCTTTATCAAGAAGAACTCTAGACAGGGTTCTTAGTGAAAAAGATCGAATAGTCTTAGCACATTTCACTTCAGCAACATTGTAGCCATTAGCAAAGCCTTTGACAACAGAGCTAAATTTATCCAACATGTTATATTTGCGAAGAGCTTCCAAAAGAAGAGGTGCAGCTACTTTGCGTGATTCATGGCTAACTAAAATAACTCCATCACTTGACTTTCCTTTCACTCCCTCTAGCCATTGTACAAAGTCTGTTAGAGCCGATATTTCACTTTTAGTTTTCAACACCTGAAACCAAATATATGTTATGCTACTGCTCCTACTAACTTATTATTTGTCACTTGTTATTCAGAATGACCATTAAATGCAAACCTTGTTTGTCTTAGAGTCCTTTAACATTCTGAAACGACCAATAGTAACTACTCTAATGTTATGCCTTCGTCGTGCAGCAGGATTAAGTTCTTGAAATGGCATCACATACTGTGAAAAATTATCAGTCGGAGTATAGGCCGCTATCTGGCAGATTTCATCTACAAGCCTTCTTCCTGTAGTATCAACATCCCAGCCAATTAAATGATAATCTCCTGGAGGCAGACTATGTGCTTTCCAGCCTTCAGTACCATTTTCCACCACTTTTGATGCCATTTTAGCACCTATAAATATAGACCATACAAATGTACACTTAAGACACACACACACACTAAAATAATACTATAACCTAACTTCTGTGAAGCAAATCGGAACTATAGATTTAACGGAATTCGTGTAATGTTTCTCGCTAGCATGTAAAACTCCTGAAAATAAACAAAACAAATATTTAAATGTGTTACAATACATCCATATGCACTTCTTTAAAACTGTACTCGTATGTTCCGATATTCCTGAATCAAATCTGAAGAATGCATTGAAACTAACGGAGCTAGTTATCCGATCTACAAGTAACATCAATCTGAACAATTCTGACCCACGTGCTGGTATAAAAAGTGTAGTCAAAATTCTGTAATGACGTCAGACGTTATTGATTTTATTGAGAACGGTTAAATTTTGATGAATTAACACCTTTTAACAAAATTTTGTATCAAATTCAACCACACGAAGACTAAAATTTTCATTTTACAGAAAATCTATTCTTAGAAAAATTGTGCATGCCCCGCCCCTTTATGACGAGTTAGATGAACTTCGGAAATGAACATTCATACAACCATTACCTAGTTTTCTGCAACGCTCCCAATATGAGAATGTGATCACAATCAGTTCGAGAAATACTAATCCTCTTCGGCCACCGCCTTCGATGATGAACTTGCCTACACTACTCGCGTGTCAATACCTGTACTCCTTGCACGTGGAGTAAAGTGAGAGGGGCGAGATCAGAAATTATTCCATGACGTTCCTACCATATGATTCGATGGCAGAGCTATATTCTTTCATTACATGTACAGGTAAAGACACTTACATTGACATGTTTATTATTTCTAATGTATTCTACTACACTCAATCGTTTATTTTATGTGCGTATATAGTTCCTAATCAGAAAATAAGTATTGTCATGATTATACTGTCTGTCGATTAGCGAAAACATAAAATTCCAACGAATTAATTACATTAATTCATAAAGCACAATTTTAAAAAATATTTCCTCATAAATCATTATTTTTATTCAGAACTACTAATTTGGCGGCCAATTCAAACTTAAAAAAAAGTTTTTCTCCATGAACATTATAATTTCAATTGATACTAATGCACTACAATACTATTAAATTAGAAAACAATGTTAATGATTCCTCAATGCTTACATAAATGAAAGACACAAACGTTCTGAGGGAAAAAGAGCACGCATTGCTGGCATCAGCATACCTGAAGAGTAAGTTTTGACCATACTTACAGGGACTTAAGGATTGTATTAACTTTTAACTATATCGCCGTGTGTTAAGAAGTCGTATTTAAAGTGCTGTGAAATCCCAGCGAGTTAATATTTTATACATACTAACGCTCCAAAGGCCAAGAAGACCATGGTTTGAGACACAAAACGGTTGTGTATATTGTTGCAATTGTTTTCCACTGGTTACCAAAAGAAAAAAAGTAACTTTTATTAGAAATATAAAATAAATATTAAGACTCGTAAGAAATAGTATTGATGGTATGTCATGAATCGGTATAAATATTGTTAAAACGCGCATTGTTCTGAAACCATTTCTGCAAATGTTTTATATCAGTTTACTTACCGTATAAGAGAATAAATTTTGACGACTTCCTTTTACACACGGAAAGTGCACCTTCACTACTTCACAGACTCGAGTGAAGCTACGTTCGATGAATCCAGCAAGATGTCAAACTGAATTGCACTCCAAAGAAGAGGAATAACAATGGGGGCATTAAAGCGATAAAGGTTCTCATAAATTTTTAGCGACACATTTGCGAGCTATATTCGCAACTTGTCCATATTAATGCAGCATTGAAATCAGTATCGCATTATAGTTTTCTCTGTCCTCAGAGTTCATTCTCCTCGCCGTCAACGTGCCCAGATACAATTCAAAAGTATCACATATATATAAGTAAATACTCTTTATACAACTTCTAAAGAATCCTGTCAAAATATTGTTATACTGTAAGTACTTTGTAGTGCAGATTAGCAACTTAACCATTTTTAAGAAATGGGTATCAAGTAATCTTTTTAATCATTTTTATTTTTTAATGAACTTGAAGGGTTATGTATTTGAGTTCACCTAGTTCTATACTCCTCCCCCATACGTCACTTATAGTTATTGTTTTTGACGATAAGTGCAACTTCAAACTTTAAAAATATTTTTACGTTTCATTAACATATTTACGGTCGTGTGAAAGAATGTCATAATTAGTTTCACGTTTTGTCTTTACCCTGTAGTGGTTTAAAATACGTTTTGAATGTTAGAAAAACTAAAGGATAAAACAGGGCTGTGACTTCAATCAGGACTACAAGGGCTTGGGACTCTCTAAGGGTAGCCAAGAGAAACATTACGTCCATTTTTGTATATTTGAGATTTTATTTAAAAAAAATGAAAAATTAAACTCCGCTAACAATACATAATATTCTTAACTTTTAAATTAATAAAATAACTACTTAATAGAGTGACACGGGAGTAAACTAGTGGCGCTAAAACAGCATGTACTTCCTCGCTTCTAAGTAATGGTTATGTAATAGTATTTATACCATAATTTCTGTCCGAATTAACATATCTCAGTTGTCACTGTAAAACTCATTACAAATGGTAGAACATTTGATGTGAAAACTAGTGCCGGAGCTCGACAGTTCTGAGCCAATGCTAAAACGTGCCCCCCATCTACATTTCTCTTTTATTAACAATTAACTGTTTTTGGTGAAAATGAATCGAAAATTTTATGAAATATCAGACAACTGTACTGTGACTTATAAAATTACGATTACTATTTTAACGAGTTTAATTTCTTTTTCAATGTTTTACTAATTTTTTGCCATCCATTGACAATTATAACTCCTTTTCATACAGCTGAATCATGTTACAACAATGAGACGTAATTCACAGAAATTCGCGGAATGCCATTGATGCATTCCAATCTAATATTCCCTGAAAGCTAGCAATTTTTATACATTCATATATTTCAAATACATTTTAAAGAATTTCTAAAAGATTAATTAGTAAACGTATAACAAAAGCTCCAATGTAAGAAACGAACAAAATGTATATACATGAAATAATATGCACATTCTAACTTACGCAGCATCCAACTGCCTTAAAATACTTCTAAAATTAAGATCACGAAGCGCAGTAAATTCGAGCGGGCAAATTTGTTTGTAGCCAAATTACGCAAAAAATGCTCATATTTTTCAAAAAATCAACATGACTATATTCGAAGATCTGTGTTTTATGAACACATTTCATTAAGAAAAAAATTGTATCTTCGCAATTGTAATTGTAGGATGACGCCGACAATTTTTTAATTTTTTCAATTTAAGAAAAATCAGGCATTTCAGCGAACAAGAGACCCGCACCATTCTCTTAAGCGTCCTTTACGCTATCAAAGGTCTCCATTTAATCAAAAAAGTGTGTGCCTTTTTAAGAAAAATGGTTTAAAGAAAAAAATTACCAATGTTTGACGCAAAATTGTGCAAAAAATACTCTTATTTTTGAAAAATTTAACATGGCATTATTTTTAGATATATTTTGATGAATATATTTCATTAGGAAAAAAATGTTTATCATCATAATTGTAGAAAAAAATTGAATTTTTTCAGTTTTCAAAGAGTCAGTTGTCAACGAACATGAGACCTGCGCCATTCTCTTAAACGTCCTTAACACTATCCAATAACAAAGTTCAGTAAAAGACGATGGAGCCATTTTTCGAAAAATTTTGAACATGTCCCAGGTGCTTCGTGTAAAGTATCCTCCAAAATTAAAATATCGATTTCAAATTCAAGGGGCCGCGGCATCAGCCAGATCGATTGGGGAATATCAATTTTGGAGAAAATCGACTGAACGGTTTAGCTACTAGCGTTGTTCACGGACAGACGTTTTACCGTCAACTTTTTTTTTTTTTTCTCGGAAGGATGGACCCACAAAACATGAATTCTGGCTACACCACGTGTTAGAGAATTTTTTCTAAATTTAGCATTTGGATTCATACACTTTTTCGTTGCCAGGGCCCTGTAATAAGAGTTCTTCTTCGGAAAATTCGCCGTTTTTTCGCGCAGCATTACATAACTTAACGAAAGGTACGTACGTAAAAAATATTGTACGTGCAATAGCTCGTCCGTAGCAAAAATTCGTAAATTTATAAAACACTTTTTTATTGAATTAAAATGTGAAAAGCTACTTCAAGTATTAAGAAAATAATCAACTAGAACTAGAACTAGTGGTACTACAAAATCACATTCTTTCTCGCGATATTAGAAACAGCTACGTAATATTGCAATATTGCATTTTCTGCGCTACTAACACCTCGGCTATTATTTGAAAACGTTTGACAATTCAACCAAGAAACGAGCTACGCACTGTTGCCAACGCAGCGTTGTCAAAACGACGTACATTCGCTTGGCTAATAATATCAATACAGTAATTGGAATAAATGCAATTGACATCAAAATAATTACGAAAATTCGGTCTGTTCACTAGTGAGTTGACTTCGTCGTAATTTGGTCGTACTTTCAAAATTTTCACATATACTTTGTGAATTTTTTTATAAATACGTTTAAAGTCAAATATTCACAATGGCCTACTCTTCATTTTCATAAAGATAACATTATTTGAATATGTTGTAGCCGTCAAAATGACGGCGTTGGTCATTCTAGAGTTAAATTAATTTATTACCACCTTTTTAATTTCTCGTATAGGTACGTATACATGGAGTATATACATAATGTAGAGAAAGTTATGTAGTGCTGCGGAAAATCGAAAAAACCGAAAAAATGGTTTCTTTTCAAAACGTCCGTCCGTCTGTGAACACCACTAGCGTCTAAACCATGCGTAGGAATTTTTCCTAGGAGAGTTCGGATATTCTCAGGTCGATTTGACTCGACGTTGCGGTTTTGAAAAACTTTCTTGAAAATTTGGAGGTACTTTACATGAAGCCTCCGGACATTTTCTAAATCTTCTCAAAAATGCCCCCAAATTTTTTCTTTAAATTTCTTTTAAGAATGGAGTAAAATACACTTATAAAGGTGGCAAAGGTGCGATTTTCACGGTGAACTCAGAATTATCGAAAATTGGAAAAGTTTGAATTTTTTTCGGTGTCTTCCTTCAATTATAAAATTGAAGATAGAGGATTTTCCTTAATATGAAATATGTTGTCCATAATTAGTTATTTCATTAAAGTGATGTATATTTTTTGAAAATTTGAGTAGTTATCGGGCAATAGTGCGTGCAATATTTGCATTTTTAAAAATAAGAAAAACAATCATTAATAAACAACAATTAACAAAAGCCTCAAAAATGGCTTCAAATTTTTTCTTTAAATTTTAGGTAGGGGTAGGGCCAAATGCACCCTATCCGAAGACATAAATGCTATAGAGCTCTATTTTTTGTTTTTTCAAAATTTACAAAAATGTATTTTTTTACTTGTCTCTCATGTAGGTAATATTTACATTAGAGACGATTTCTTCACATTAATATACTTATGAGTACATGTGCTTTAAATAATGTCAAATAAAGTGTGTCGAAATCTCAACAGTTTTCCGTGAAAATGAGCTCAAAATACCGCATTTCAAGAACCGTTCAAACGCCATTTACTCAAAATGGCTCCCTTAATATGCACATTTGCATCGATTTGTATACATTATTGCATTATTGAGCGGAAATACACCAAATAACGTCGAATGAAGTTTTTTTAAAACTCAATAGATTCTTGTGAAAAAGAGCTTCAAATTTCGCATTTAGAGTAATACTTAATCGCTATTTTCCTAAAAACGGCTTCAAATTTTTCAATACAAATTTATATTTAGGTCGAGGTTTCACTCTTCTTTATTATTCTTGAAGTAATATTTCTTTTCTACTATTAGGTAACCGAAAAATGAGAAAATGTAATAAAAATGTACTTAGGGGGACGATAGATGACAGCTGGCAAGAAGATGGGCGAGACCGTAAAGCCAGTCCACACGAAAGAAATTAGAAAACTTTACTATGAGAAAGTCTGTACCATTCTGTAGCACCACTAGTTACTTTCTCGTATACGTACGTAAATACGGAGTAGTATAGAGCATACGGAGTAACTCTACGTGTAGTATAGAGAAAGTTATGTAATGCTGAGCGATAAAACGGCGTTTTTTGGGGGAAAAATATTCATTGCTGGGTCCTGATAACGAAAAAGTAGATAAATCCAGTTGCTAAATTAAGAGAAAAAAATCCTCTAACACTTGGTGTATCGAGAATCCCTGTTTTGTGGGTCCCTGATGCCGAAAAACTAATTGAAAGCAAAACGTCCGCCTGTCCGTCTGCCACTCCGTCCATCTGTGGACACTACTAGCGCATATACCATGCGTAGAATTTTTTGTTTGTCCTGTGCATCTGGCTCTAGTTGAAGGTTTGAAATTTTGAAAAACATTCTTTAAAATTTGGGGTTATTTTACATCAAGCCTCCCGGACACTTTCAAAATTTTCTCAAAAACGGCTCCAATTTTTTTTCTTTAAATTTCTTGTAATAATAGAGTAAAATACACTTAAGATGGCATAGGTTCTATTATCAGGGTTAACTCTGAGTTTTCAAAAATTTGCAAAAGTGAATTTTCTTCGGCGTCTTCCAACAACTATAAAATTTAAGATTGAGATTTTTCCTTCAAATGAAAGTTGTTGTCGATAATTAGTTCTTTCGTTAAGGTCATGCACATTTTTTTAAAAATTTTAGTAGTTTTCTCGCAATATGGCGGAGAAAATTTGCAATTTAAAAAATACAAAAGCAATATTTTTAAAAAACGGCTCCAATTTTTTCCTGAAACTTTTGGCTAGGATAGTGCTAAACGCATTCTCTAAGACGACAGAAACGCCATATTGCTCTATCCTTTTGTTTTTTCAAAATTTACAAAAATGTAATTTTCTTGTCTCTCACGTCGCTCATATTTACATTACCAGTCATTTGTTCAAATTAGTGTATTTATGTGTGTATAAGCTTTAAGTAATGTCAAATGAAATTTCTTGAAAACTAACTAACTAAACTAACTACTAAAACTAAACTAACTTTTTTGTGGAAATGAGCTCAAAATTCCGAATTTTCAGCTACGCTGAAATGGCATTTTCTCAAAATATTTTTTTCTCTTCAAATATTTTCTTCGAACTTTCCCGACATATAGTGTTAATTGCACTATTTAATATGACGTAAAGGTAATTTTGGTGTACCCTTTTGTTTTTTCAATTTTTTAAAAAATATATCTCGTGCCGTTAATATATCTCGTTACACTTCCAACGATTTGTATACATTATTTCATTTGTGAGTGAATGTGCTTCAAATCACATCAAATGAAGGTTTTCGAAAAGTCAATGTGAAAGTAGCTTCAAATTTCGCATTTACTATAAATCTTAAACGCCATTTACTTAAAAAGGGTTCTAAGTTTTTCAAGGAAAATTGCCATTTAGGACAAGCTTTTACTCTTCTTTAATTTTCTTAAAGTAATTTTTCGGTTCTCCAATAAGGAAACCGAAAAATTGAGAAAATGTTAAAAAATGTATTTGTGTGGCGATAGATGGCAGCTGGCAAGAGGATGAAGCAAAACCTTAAAGGTAGTCTACACCAAGGAAATTAGAAAACTTTACTACGAGAAGGTCTGTGCCATTCTACAGCACCACAAGTTTTCTTCAAATTTTCTCGCCGTATCTCTGAAAAGACGGGAAAAATGTTGGTTCTAGTCTCATTTCCGGCGAATTCTCTGTATTTTTCGAAAATTGCAAAAAGTTAAAATTTCAAAACAACAAAATTTACGATATCGATTTTTGTCTTAAACAAAATGTTTTAAAAATGCAGCTATTTAAAAAAGATCAGGAACACTTTAATGAAAAACGAATCGTTTCGCATAATTCGTGCTGCAACTGAATGCAATTTATAAACACATTTTCTCAAAAACCTTTTCAAAACTTTTCTCTAACATTTTTTCTCCCGTAGTAGAAGAAGGAGCACTTAAAATAATGGCATAGGTCTCATTTTCGTTCAGTTCTCTGAATTTTGGAAAGTGGAAAGAAAAAAAAATAATGCGAGAAAGAGTGTGCTGTTGTAACAGCACTACTTTGTTTTCTTAACCTCGTTCTGATATATTTTTTCTTCCTCTACAGCCCGCCGCTCGTAGCTCAAGACCTGACCACACCTCTTCGGACCGACATTTTGTCCAGCGAGCAGTGCTCCCGGAGAACACCTGGGCGAGAGCAACCGCCACGATGAGCAGCGCAGTGGCCATTTTGACGCGCGCGACGCGCACCCTGGCGGCTGCGATGAGCTGCAGCGCGGCCCCTCGACGTCGCTTTGCCGCCGCCCCCACGCGCGTTGAGGCGAGTACATGCCATTTCAATTGGGCCAATTATTTTTACTTTCTCGTATAAACACATATATACGAGAGTAATGTATGTAGTGTAGAGAAAGTTAAGTAATGCTGTGGAAAATCGATTTCGAGATTTCAACAGAAATACACGTTTTGGGGTCCCCTGATACCGAAAAAGTGTTTTTTTCCGAAACGTCCGTCCGTCCGTCTGTCTGTCCGTCTGGCTGTCCGTCCGTCTATGAACACTGCTAGCGCCTAAACCATTTGTACAATCTTTTCCAAATTGAAGAGAGCCCTGTTGATCTCGCTCTAGTTGAAGTTTTGAAATTTTGATGAACATTCTTTAATATTTGGGGGTACTTTATATGAAGAAGATTTTCAAAATTTTCTCAAAAACGGCTCCAAATTTTTTCTTTAAATTTTTTGTAATAATAGAGTAAAATACGCTTATAAAGGTGGCATAGGTCCGATTTTCACGGTCAACTCTAAAGTTTTGAAAATTTCAAAAGTGAATTTTTTTGCGGCGTCTTCCTACAACTATAAAATTGAAGATAGAGATTTTTCCTTCAAACGAAATTTGTCCATTAATAGTTGTATCGTAAAAGTCATGTACATTTTTTCGAAAATTTTAGTAGTTTTCGTGCAATAGAGCGAGAAATATTTGCAATTTAAAAAAATACAAAAACAAGATTTTCTCAAAAACGGCTCTAAATTGTTTCTTTAAATTTTAGGTAGAGTTAGTACCAAACGTACCCTATCGTATGACTTAAACGCCATATTGCTCTATTCTTCTTTTTTGTTAAAAAAAACAAAAATGTAATTTTTTTGACCTGTCTCTCACGCCATTAATATGCACATTTCCATCGATTTGTATACATTATTACATTTGTGAGTGGATGAGCTTCAAATGATTTTCAAAGAATGTTTTTGAAAACTCAATAGATTACTGTGAAAAGGATCTTCAAATTTCGCATTTACAGTAATGCTTAATCGTCTTTTTCTTGAAAACAGCTTCAAATTTTTCAATGAAAATAGCTATTTAAGGAAGAGGTTTTACGTTTCTTTAGTATTCGTAAAATAATATTTCGGTTCTACTATAAGAAAACCGAAAAGTTGAGAAAATGTCAAAAAAATGTAATTTAGGCATCGATAAATGGCATCTAGCAAGAGGATAGGCCAAGTCCCTGAAGACAATCCACCAAGGAAATGAGAAAACTTTACTACGAGAAAGTCTGTGCCTAGTTTTCTAGTTTTTCCTCGCAGGAGGGATCATGTAGGTGGTCGTGGTCTCTGGTGGAGTGTCGTAGACGACCACCCGAACCCTGAGTGTCGTGGCACCGCTCACGTCGTTAGCTTGAAGGTGCAGGCCGTGAGATGGCGATGCTAAGTTCGGTAATCGGGTTCGCCTGAGTACCCCGATTGGGTCTATGGCGCGTCGGCCTTTGGTCAGGATTGGGCGAAGGTTGCTTTTCGGAGTACGCCGGATCTCACTTGAAAGTCCGGCGGGAAACTAGATACCATCCAATGAAGTCGTAGGCTTCCGCGGCCAGAATCATGAAGATCTTGGCTGACCGGGTGACGCCGCGTTGAGGGCGGAATTGCCGACGTTTCGATCATCTTTTTCGTGATCTTCTTCAGGGATGGTCTGCACCGGGGTGGTCTGCGCTCGGGTTTATATTTGGGTGGGAACCAAGTACGATTGGCTGAAACAGTCGGCCAATCGTAGCTAGAGGACTGCCCGTCAACCGCGGGAGGCGGTCGAGTCAGGTTCTGCCCTCGACGCGGCGTTACCCGGACAGCCAAGATCTTTAGATACCATCCGTCAGGTTGCCCAGGTTCTGGCGTTACCCACGTCGATAGCTGACGGTAAGCAAAGGAGAGACGGGATGGGGGCTCCGAGCCGCCTGGACCTTAGTTCAGGTGGCCCCCAGTTGGGCTCTCGGATTCGTAGTGGCGGTGGCCCGATACTCTGGGCAAAGAGAAGGGAACTTGTTCCCGGCGCATGTGATTGACGCATTGTTTTCACTCCGGTACTAGCCTGGGAAGCTAGGAGCTCTGAGCTAGCGGGGCGGCCCTTACCCAAGTATTGTATGGTGAGGTTGTCGTGAGGGTAAACTGTGTTCTGGCTGGATCCTGACATCAGCCCGTCGGCGTGCTTGCGCGTTGGTGGGGGGTGAGGCTAAGAGCCGCTAAGGCCAAGGTGCCCACTCCGGGAAATTGTCCCCCTGATGAAGCAAAGACAATGTGGTGTTGTAGACCAGATGGGGTTTCACACATGGGCCAATTTTTATGAAGGCATTACAATTTGAAGAAACGCATCATATTATTAGTTTCTAAATGTGTTATGTAAATATCCCTTTCCGAATGAACTATTCAATCTATCACAGCAATATTGGTTCAGCGGTAGATTTGTCGTTGGCATTCCAAATGAAATAATTAGAAGCGTTGTCTTAGTCAACAATATTGTTGACTAAGCAAAGCGTCAAATTATTTTATTTCTATCACAGCAACAAAGGTGTTGCTTTTAAAGTCTCCGATGACTGCACGTGTAACTTCGGCGCCACTCACACCGCCACACATTCTTGAACACTGCTTATGTAAAACAGTCATTACGATAATGGGAGTAATGACCGCAGCTGTTGACGTGCTTGGAAACTTCAATCTACCAGTGGTAATTTTAGAAACACCTGAGGCAATAGGGGGAAGTGCCAACTTGAGTAAATGTGGTATTTTCAGCTAAACATCAAGATTTTTAGCTACTCTGTCGTGACGCAAGGTATGTTTCATCAAATAAATGTTTCTCACACCGTAATCAACAGGATGAGATCTTATTGAACGTTCTATTACATTTTCGTTGGTCTGGCGCATCTCGCTATTACTCCACCTGCTCTGAGACGTGCGGAATTTGTGACTAAATGTGAGTGAGAGGCACAGAGAGAGGCTGGGACAGGGACAGACAGGGCGAGCCATACAGAGACAGTCAGACAGACTGAGGGACAGAGAGAGACGGAGAAAAAAAGGGAGGGGAAGGAGAAAGAGGGAGATGAAGAGCAGAACGTCTGCCGGGTTCCGCTAATACCAAATAATCAGCGAGTTAACGGCTTGTTCCGCCCGCAGGCGAAGGGCGCCATGGTGGACATGGACGGCGACGAGATGGCGCGCGTGATGTGGGGGCACATCAAGGAGAAACTTATCCTGCCGCACGTCAAGGTGGAGCTGGTGTACTTCGACCTGGGGCTGCAGAACCGCGACGCCACCGACGACCGCGTCACGTGGGACGCGGCGCTGGCCGTGCTCAAGCACAACGTGGGCGTCAAGTGCTCCACCATCACCCCCGACGACGCGCGCGCCGCGGAGTTCAACCTGAAGAAGGCGTGGCCCTCGCCCAACGCCACCATCAGGTGCGGGGTCGAGATACGTCGGATTCACCCGCTTTCTGGTCGACTGCTTTGATTGAGAGTTTTTCAAGGTTTCTCCGATCAACACCAGGCCAATGCCGGAGCAGTACCACCCTAATAAACGGGATATTTCCTTCCTCTTCCACATCCTATCCTCTCTTCTTACCCCACATACTGACGTTCACTACAGAACCATACCTGTTGGGAGATCAGTCGGTAGCTTAGAGTGGGTTCCGGCTGGGGCAGTGACCCACTTGGGAGAGACGTGGAGGAGGAATTCCCCTGCCAGCCGAAGTGAATGTTGGCGCCGGTTATCACGTTCCCCGAGTGTCGAACTCCGTCACATCCCTCGCTATCACGTATACCACACTTAATGGACTAATGCAAACAGCAGTGGAGACGCTCGAAAACAAAATAATCGTTACAAAATTAATTTTTGGGTTTCCGTAAAAAATATGAGTTAAAAAAGTACCATACTATTAAAAATTTCTCTTTAGAAATTTGTACTTGCTCACTTACTACTTACGCAGTTTAAAGAAAGCATTCTAATGTTGTTCTCATAAAACGGCAAATTTTCAACACAAAATCTCTTAATGCCGGGCTCCGGTACAGAAAAAGTTACTATATGTTCACTGAGGAGACAAAAGTTATCCGATATCTCCTAATATCGTGTTGGATCTCCTTTTGTTCGGTGAAATACAGCTATTCGATGTGGCGTAGACTCAAGTCGTGGGAAGACCCTTGCAGAAATGTTGAGGTATGCTGCCTCTATAGCCGTCCATATTTGCGAAAGTGTTACCGCTGCATGATTTTGTGTACGAACTGACCTCTCGATGATGTCCAATAAATGATCAATGAGATTCGATCGATGTCGGGCAATCTGGGTGTGGGCCAAATCCTTAGCTCTAATTGATCAGAATATTCTTGAAACTAATCCCAAACAATTGTGGCTCGGTGACATGGAGCATTGTCATTTATAAAAAATCGATCTTTGTTTGGGAACATGAAGCCCATGATTGGTTGCAAAGGGTCTCCATGTAGCTTAACACAACCAAGTCCTGCAAACTATCGGTTCAGTTGGACGAGAGGACCCAGTTTATTCCATGTAAAAACAGACCAAACCATTATGGATCCACCACCAGCTTGCAAAATGCCTTGTTGACAACTTGGGACCCTGATTTTGTGGGGTCTGCGCCACATTCAAACACTACCATCAGCTCTTATCAACTGAAATTGGGACTCACATCGCAAAGTCACGATTTTCTAGTCGTCTAGGGTCCAATGGTCACGAGCCCAGGAGAGCCGCAGCACGCGATGTCGTGCTGTTAGCAAAGGCTCGAGTCGATCTTCCGCTGCCATGGCCTATTAAAATCAAATTTCGGCTCACTATCCCGACGGGTACATTCGACGTACGTTCCACATTGATTTCTAGTGTTGCTGCTCTATTAGCACTGACAACTCTACGCAAACGCCGCTGCTGTGATGTCCGTGGTGAGTGGTTATGCCTGAAATTAGGTATTTTCGACACACTCACGACACTGTGGATCTCGGAATATTAAATTCCCCAACGATTTACGAAATGGAATGTCCCATGCGTCTAGCTCCAACTACCATTCTGCCTTCAAAGTCCGTTATTTCTCTTCGTGCGGCCATGAACATGCAATATGCAAATACGCAAAATGCAATACGCAATATGCAAATATCAATCTATTTGCATATTGCTATCCCACGACTTCTGTCACCTCAAAGTATAGTAAATAAATTCCGCTAACAAGTCATATAGCCTGAATCTACGTTTGGTTGGTTCTTGACACCGAAAAATCGATTGACGGCAAAACGTCTGTCTCTCTGTCCGTCTGTGAATAACGAGCGACTAAACCGTAAGCAGAATTTTAATTAAAATTCATATTTCTCAATCGATGTGACTGATGTCACGGCCCTTTGAATTTGAAACGGATATTTGATGGAATAGGACGCATTTTCTTAGCACTTGCTGACTTTTCGAAATTTGCAAGAGTTCCAAATTTTTTGGGCGTCTCCCTACTGCTACAATAACGAAGATAGACATTTTTTTCCTTACCGATATGTGTTCATCAAAAACAGATCTTTAATATGGTCATTATCATTTTCTTGAAAGTGAAATTTGAATTACTTTTTGGCCTATATTTTGATTTGAATCTTCGAAATTTAGAACATTGCAAAAGTTAAATTATTGTTTGAATCTGTCCTACATCTTCAATATGAAAGTCAGAGATGTCTTTTGTGATGCAAGGTATTCCTCAATTTTGGTATTCCAACAGAAACATTTTTCTATAACTTTCTCAAATATATAAAACACAGCATAATGTTAGTGCTCGTGTTAATGATACATGACCTAAACATGTAGTTGATAGTATCTACAGAATTTTTACTAAGAGGAGGCAACGTTTTAGTATGTTGTGCATTCCCGCTAGTTCTTAAATTACCTACTTACAATAGTTTCAGAGAGCATCACTTCAATCTGTTGAGCAAAATTCGTCGAATGCAAATAATAAAAAATATATTTAAAAGGCATGAAAGTGACACTTGTTTTAACAAACTTACACTGCGACATAGGCTTTTGCATGGGCGTGCGCGTAGGAACCTGCTGGGCGGCACGGTGTTCCGCGAGCCCATCGTGTGCCAGACCGTCCCGTGCCTGGTGCCCAACTGGACGCAGCCCATCGTCATCGGTCGCCACGCCGAAGGCGACCAGTACACGGCGGCCGACCTGGACATCCCGGCCGCCAGCAAGGTGGAGCTCGTCTACGCGCCCAAGGTACTGGCTACGAACCCTTGCGGCCAGTTGCCACCGAGCTCTTAATGCGGTGCGTTCATGTTAGCGATTCCTTTGCCATCTCGTTGTTTTGTGGCAATTGCTCGTTTTATGGCAATTTCTCGTTGTTTTATGGCAATTTCTCCTTGTTTTGGGGCAATTTCTTGTTGTTTTATGGCAATTTACATCATTGTTTTATGACAATAACATTTTTTAAAATGATTCTATATTGATGAATTATCCAAATTGTCTAAACTATTTAAAACGCAATATTTTTATTATTTTCCTTGGTCATCGATGATTAAACGGGATGCCTCGCCAAGTTCTCCTTTTGCATGGTTTGTTCTGGAGTGGTCCATGAACTTTATAGGTTTTGTATTTAATTATCAGATCTCGTAAGGGGTAAGGTTTCCCGCTGAAGTATGGAGGTGAGGTAGTAAACCCATAATTTATTTCAACTAAGTACTCTTGCACAACAATTAAATTTGCAATACATAGTTTCTGAAAGTAACTTTACTATCAGGATTTAATTGTACAGTTTTGAAAAGGCGAAGTATATATCAATTTTAAGAGTTACGTTCAACTGAAATTTATACAAAACACAAGCATAATTTTTATGGCTTCATTCTTGCATTTTTGACCATTCGAGACCATGTTAGACTCCTTTTCTTCTTGAACACATTAAACCAACTTTGTTGTCATCCTTGCATTCTCCAATCGTTCCTCTTGTTGCAGAATGTAGCACTAAGTATCTGATAGGATATTATCGGACAAAATGGCTACCTCCGTCGCCAATAATATTTGTAGACACTGTCTGCAATATCCTGAATCTCATTTTGTTTCGTTTTGTCACATATGATGTTATCTCTTAGTGTTACCGTTATTTTTTCTCATTTCCCTCTGGCAGCTCTTTCATTACAGGATAAGTAATCTCGATCGCTTGGCGAGGAGTTGAAAGTTAATTACTCCACTAGGAAATTACTTAAGATAATTAATTAGAGCGCCTTGTACTATCCTCCTCAGTGATTTAAGCGCCTGGGCTCCTATTTGTAGTCCAATACTGCGTGTTAGAAACCTGTGTGAGGTATGGGTAGTACGCATCATGAAGAAAGGGAGGGCCCTTGCTTGACCTAAACATTTATTTCTCATGATTACCTACATGATTCTTCTTGCAGCAGAAGACCAAAGGGTAACCACCAGTGCAATCACAGTCCCAGGGCAAGGGAAGTCATAAATGTGTAAGCCTCACTTGCCTTGGCTCCGAGTCCGACCTCATCACCATGACCTACTGTCCGCCTCCCTCCAGTCTGACGGCCGCAGGACGCCAAGTCCCCAATGACGGTGGTGCACTCTGGCAGGGCACCAGGGCTTTCGCCATGTGTTCCATAAGCCAATGCATAATCCTTGGTCACTCCTACATCCTTCATGTAGTGGAAGCCAAACGCAAAGTGCTCCTGTTCCTCCAAATACATTTTCGTTTCTGCCTTTCTTTCTTTAGTTAATCGTCTACAACACACTCGGATCTAAGAGCTCTTAGTTTTTTGAGTCTTGCTGAAGGAGAGCCTACTGCTAGTCAAAAACTTGTAGTGTGTAGAAAGAGCATTAGTAGCGACTAGATTCACATCTAAAAAATGTGTGAACATAATAAAGCATTTTAATTTGCTAATATTTGCTTTTGATTTTGAATACTCTCTGTACGTCTTCCTTTCCTTATCGATCAGTATTAGAACTCTGGAACTGGGGGAACGAACATTTTGAAATGGTCAGCAAGACACGAGCACTAGAAAAAAATGAAGGTACGTCCACGGTTAGAAAGTTATACGACATTCAATTTATATATTGTCAACTTGAATAGCTGAGGTAATTACGACGTGCAGCAATCAAGAGCTTCAGTCTCAAACGTCACAGGTGCTAATTGTGTGGTAATGTGTGCTCTTTGTCAACGTTTATTGTGTTGATGAGGGCCTCCGTTTGTTATTAACCCCTTGTCGATCTCTTAAGTGTGTTTGTGTTGCACAATTAGTCAGGAGTACATTCCTAGGAAAATAGCTAATGTATGGAACTCTGAACAATAGTAAAAATGCATTTCTGTAGTACTAAGAAAATCTGTCCGAACTTCAAATTTATACTCTCAAAGCTATTATATAACCAATTAAATATTTAACTTTACAATTATAATTTTATACAATTCTAGCCATATTACGGCTTTCGACAATTGGATATTTTCTTTCGATGGCTAAAATGTCCTGCTCCTGTCTTCTACAAGGAATATCAAAGGTGATAAAATGTGTTTAACGTCCCTGAAATCGATGCATGTTTCTTGTGTGAGGAAATACATTTTAGTGAGGGCTTAACCTTACCGCACAAGGGAGGAAAACAATGTCAGTATTGGCAAGCACTACTCACGGCCTACTCGATCGTTCCAGGAACTCTCGTCTATCTAGATACGTTATCTGTCGCAGATGTGCTTATCATCTATCTCATGCAGACCGCTGCAAATTGCGATGTCGTTGATCTTAGATATCTTATCTCCATACCCTCGTACTGGCAGTCGCGGGTTTGATTTCGAACGCGAGCAATGAACTTTGATTTTATTTTTATCTCTAGGATGGAACCAATCCAATGATTCTATTCGTAAATTTAGTTTGCAATAGAAATATGGAAATATTCAGAAACCATTTCCTGTGGAAATTTCAAGGTCAATTGGTTATGTTAACTTTAGGACAATTTCATTACGACAATAGTTTTTTTTTTAATTTATTTCTTCTCGTTCGCCATTTATCTCTCTTGAGGAGTTTGAAAATAGTACATTTTAAATTATAACATTTTGGATATGGCCATCCATAGCAAGGAGTATTCATTCCTACTCGTGAACATGGTCTAAGTTTCGAAGGTTTGTTCAGGCTTCAAGGTTTGGTCTGAGGTGTGTAACGTTGAAAGTTAAGGTAGCGCTAGGAAGGGTGTACAAAACAAGTTACGGTGGTCTCAGTCTATCCTTAGGGAACTTTGATTTCAAACGGGGCCATGAAGCACGACGACCCAGATTAAATATTGTGGAACAGGGTGAAAAGTAAAGATTTTGATAGAAATGGTCGGCTATTTTACTTATGTGTTTATCTAGTGGTAATATATTTAGCTCGCGATGAATTTGGGAATTTGGAATAAACCATGCTGCCTTGAGGGTCTTTCTTAGGAACTTATTTTGGAGAACCCTGTGATATTCCTGCGGCAATAGTGTAAGTGGTAAATGTGTCTGTGTTGACTTTAACTACAAACGATCTGTTTGTGAGGAAACTTTCCGTGATCTTTAGTAGGTATTCGGATATACCTAAAGTTAGCATTGTGAATAGGAGGCCTTGATACCAAACTCGGTCATTACCTGACTTACATAAAGAAAAACTGCCACTTTGTTACTTCTAGTGAAAACCGTTAGCTATGGCTTCAGTGATACGCAATAATTGATGGGTGGTGGAATGGTTTGGTTTGAATCCAAATTGTTCCGACGGAATTGCTTTTATATTGTTGATACATTTTATTAGTCTTGTAGGGATTAGACGTTTGAAGACTTTTGATAAAATTGGAAGCAGATTGATAGCTCTAAAGTTTTCAGCTATCCTTGGGTTTTTCCCCTGTTTGCAGACTGGTAAAATGACAGCTCTTTTCCAAGCGGCTGGAAAATAATTGCATTGTAAAGATGCATTAAATATTACAGTTAAAGCCGCTACAGTTGGTTTGCTCAGCATTTTGATGCAGACATTGTTAGTGCCGTCGATACTCGGAGATTTTCTTAATTTAATCACTGAGATGGTTTCCGAAAGGGAAATGAACTTGATGGGAAGTGCTGCAGTGGGGATATTAGTACTGAGGTAACTTACTATTTCCGTATTAAATTGTATATCGGAAACAGGATGCGGTTTGAAGAAGTTCTCTAGATGTACAGCAAATATTTCTGATTATTCTTTGTCAGAATACATTGTTTCCGATCCATGTCGTAAAGGGGGAATTTTTACTTTTTCTTTGGTAAGTCTTTTAACAGTTGACCAAAGGTGCCTTGAGTTAGGGTGAATTTACGCAATAAATTTATTGTAGTGCTGTAGACGTAATTTATCAAGAAGGGTTTTTATCTTACTCGTTATCTGATTAACTTTTTTCTTAATATCTGATCGCCTTGTGTGTTGCCAGAACCTTCTCAGATTATTTTTTGTTTTGATTAGATTAATTATATTTAGAGGTATTGCTTTCCCTTTTGGAATTCGATAAGGCGTTGGCGATTGTTGGAAAGACGCAATTATCGCTTTAGAAAATTTTTATATTTCATTGTCAGTGTCATTCGCGGTATTAAGATTTTTTGGGTACGTGTAATTGAGGAGTATTAACTTCGCGTACTTATTCCAGTCGCTATTTCCTTTTAATTCATTGACGTTTGTTTTATCACTTGGCAAGGAAAGCGAGAATACTATCGGGCAGTGATCAGAATCGAGCTCTGGTAATACACTTTGGTATTCGGTGTATCGGAAAATTAGTATCTTTAGTTAGAACAATGTCCACAATACTTGGGATAACATTGGGATTAGCATAGCGAGTAGGTTCGTTTGGAGAAAATTTTATATTAGAGGAAGCTACAAATTCCGCCAATTTTTTGCCTTGCCAAGTTGTACAGTCTCGCGTACTATTCTTACTATTAAGATCTCCAATTTTGTGGGGCTATTTACACTAAAAATTGTTTGATATGCTAATAATGGGAATGTTTTGTTAGGCGGTTTGTATCCTGCTATTATATTTAACGTTCTGGAGTTTAGGGTTATTTTAATTCCAACCGATTCGAGGTTCGCTGATAGCGGAGTCGAAATCTGCTTATGTTTGAGTTTCTTGGAAATAAAAATGGCAACGCCACCGGAGGCTGATACTTTGTAATTCTATCATTTCTATATGAAACGTAGCCTGGTGTATTGAACCTTTTCCTCGGAATCAAGTGGGTTTCTGTTACACAAGCAATTTTGATGCCATGTTGTTTTAAAAAGAATGTTTGTTTTTGAAACATGTTTTCTTGACGCTTAAGGCCATTGGCATTCCAATTTAGAATCTTATTTTCTTCCTGAATAGCCGCCATTTTTAACATGTAATGAAAACATTTCTTGAATCATATTTTGTATTTTAGGAACTAAAGCAGACATTACTTGAGAAACGATTGATGAGATAATTCTAGACCAGTCCTGGAAATCAGAGGTGCCTTGTCTTGGCGTAAATGTTGGTGAAGGGCACGGTTGGAGTGGAGGAAAGTGATAAGTTGATAGAGGCACTATTCTTGATGGTTTTGGTTTTGGGGACACACACACACACACACACTCGATAGTTTATCAACAACACTGAGCTAATTGTATTCATGCTCAGCTTCTAGATTATTTATAATTTCGCTATTTTGAAAATCATTTGATATCTTCTGATCGGGACTCTATCGGGCAAACAGCTACTCTATTTCTCAGTAAAATCAAACACATTGTGTACATACAGTAGCTAAGGAAAGAAGAAATCTGAACAGTAGAATTAGAATAATTGATTCAGAGCATATATACCATGAACATATTGAGAAAAATAACATTTTTATTTGCTATAGATGAAAAGTTTATTGTAAAAAATTAATGATTGGAGGTGAAAGGACTGAGGCTAACTAGTATGAATAAATTTTGTTCTGGTGTAGTCATTATTTTTAGCAATTTGTAATTGAAAGTTTTGCAGTTTTAAAAGATTTTCCTTTAGAAAATTGAGTTTTTATTGTCAAAAAACAGTAAAAGAAGTGTAATGTGACATGTGGGAGAAAAGTATTTCGATTTTTTCTTGAAATGAAAGGTAGTGGTTTCTAGAAGTGTTATCATTTACTCTTATTAACAGATTTTGTTGTATAAACATTATATATATATATATATATATATATATATATAATATATTTTAATAAAATAAATGTTTATGTGACATAGTATATTCATTATTTAGTATTGTTATGCGTGATGCAATTGATCGGGAGAAATCAATAATCGTCTGGTCGTTGTACCTTTTTTTCATCTTTGTTGTGGAATCCTTTCTCAAATTGGACCCAGGAATTTTATTATTTCCATTTCTTTTATGCAAACTCAGCATTGTAATTTTGGATATGTAGTATAACTTATAATATATTTTTTGCCCATGTTTTTTGTCAAACTTTTACTTTCTCTGCATACTACGTATTAAAGAAAAAAGTATAGTAATGCTACAGCGGAAAGTGGAGATTTTTCGTCAGAAAAACTCGTATTGTGGGGGCCTGGTAACGAAAAAGTGGATAACTTTTGTTCTTTATGTAGTAACTTATGTAGTAAATTACTTTCGTTGTGTTGTGAAAGACCAGTTTTGGGTGTTCTTGTCACAGAAAAATTGGCAGCAAAAGGTCTGTCTATCTGACAGTGGTCAACGCCAGCGCTTAAACTGCTCAAACGATTCTTTCCAAAATTGATATCCCAGGATCTGATGGAAATCGAGACCCTGTGATATTGAAATAGTTATTATAATTTTGGGGGTTACTTTGCCTGAAGCCTTAACATTCAAAAATGGCTTCAATTTTTTCGTTCATATTTTCTCCCTTAGCTAGAGAAAAGTACGCTTATAAAATCGTACAGGTCCCATTTTACTCTGTAATACGAGTTTTTCTGCTGAAAATTCGGCGTTTTTTCTCGTAGCATTACATAACTTCCTCTCTACTCTATAGGGAGTAAGTAAACAAGTGTAAGAATATACTATTCATTCTGGTATACTGTTGCATTGACGATATTTCTATACGGTAATTATTTTGAAGATAAAGGTGGGTCAGGACATCAACTGATCTCACTGCAATACCTCTGACCGCGAGTTCCTAGGGTTCGAGTCCCGGCGGTGGCAGGATTTTCGAAATTAGCTTTTCAGCTAGTTCGAATTCAGCTGCTGTCTGGAGGAGAACTCTAGTGACCGGCTGCTCTGATTACTAGTTTTCCGTACTTTCTCCGATCAACACCTGGAGCCTGAGCATTTCCCGAAAATCCGGACCATGGAACGCGCGCGATCTTTTCTTGCCGTTCCTTGTCATATCCTCACCTCTTACTTATACACACTTATATCCACACGCACTACACTTCCAATCATGTTGGGAATCCAGTCGGGAGCTTAGAGCTTGTGCCGACTGGATTGGTGCACCGCTGATGGGAGATACCTGGAATGACGGAGCAGTACCCTAACAAACGGGCCACGGACCGCGCGCGATATTTCCTTCCGCTTCCTTATCCTATCCTCATCCGTTACACTTACACGAACATGCACTACACTACCACATATTCCGGGAGACCGGTCGGGAGCTTAGAGCTTGTCCCGGCTGGGGCGGTGCCCCGCTGGTGGGAGAGTCCTGGTTAGGGGGTAGCCGACGGTAGGTCGGCGCCGGATCTCGCCATCCAGTGGGGGAAGATCACCGCCATCTCCCGAGAACAAACATGCACTACACTTACGGGAATAATGACCGAAGCAGTTGACGTGCCCGGAAACACGAAAAACAAACAAACAAACAAACTACCACACACGCCAGGAGACCGGTCGGGGACTTAGAACTTGTCCCGGCTGGGGCGGTACCCCACTAGTGGGAGACACCTGGTTGGGGAAAACCCCGCTACTCGACGGTAGGTCGGCGCCGGATCTTGCCATCCAGTGGGGGAAGATCACAGCCACGCCTCCGATGAGAAACATGCACTACACTTACGGGACATCAATAGTTAACGCGCCCGGAATCACCAAAAATGAATCAAACAATCAATCAGATGTAGGAGGTAGAGAACGTGGTGTGCTGTGCTGTGCAGGAGGGCGGGCCCGAGCACCGCACGGAGCTCTTCTCGTTCCCGGAGCGCGGCGTGGCGCTGGGCATGTACAACACGGACAGCTCCATCCGCAACTTCGCGCACTGCTGCTTCGCCTACGCCCTGCAGAAGCGCTGGCCGCTCTTCCTCTCCACCAAGAACACCATCCTCAAGCAGTACGACGGACGCTTCAAGGACATCTTCCACGAGGTCTACGACACGGAGTACCGCAAGGACTTCGAGGACGCGGGATTACGGTATACGCTACTTTTGTGGCAATGCTTCGGCAAAAAAGACGACTTGCTCGACGGAAAAACTCGTCTTGTGGATAGTAACTACTTGACTGACTGGGATACACTGCGTACTAGGCACAGGTGACAAAGTTTTGGCCGCCATTCTGCGATCTTTCTAAGGGCGGAATGAGGAAGGTCACAGAATGGCGGCCGAAACGTTGGTACATGTGCCTAGGACGTGGCATCTCCCGGTCAGCCAAGCAGCAACTGACTCCGGCCTTCTCTCTCGTCTTGTGGAGTCCCGATACAGAAAATCTGGCAAAACGTCTGCCATTCCGTCTGTCGGTGCGTAACACTAGCGTCTACAACCAATACCGGTTTTACAGTACTACAGGCACAAGACACTACAGGCATGGTTTCTGCGATGGTCACGTGACAACATGGCGGACATATTGAGCAATGCTGAGGTCGCGTGTGTTCTGTAGGGACCGGTACACAGCGTTTGTTCTCTTCTTTGTATGTCTGCTGTTAATGTTTCGAGATCGGTAATGATTTATTTGATGAGTGTTGAAAGCAAATGTGTAGTTCATTAATTTTTTGTCGTAGTGTGTATTCGATTTAACAAGCACGAAATGGTAAATAAATGCATTGTTTCAAAGTGCCAGGCAACTACGACATAAACAATAATGTTGCAATCTTCAAATTCCCTGCACCTTTACACCTTTTATATATATTATTCAGGAGTGATTAATGACAAACTCGAAGTAAAAGTGTACCTTCGTAAACATTTTATTTAAAGCATTGTTGTTAAAGTACGAGGGGCATTCAATAATTAAAGAGACAAATTCGCTTGGAGAAATAAACGTTTATGTCTACAAAACAGAACTTTTCCTAGTTTTTGTAAAAATTTGAAATATATTGGGGATGTGCAATCTGTTCCCTCGTACATAACTAGGATGTATCAAGTGACAGGGGGAGAGGAAAGGAACAATGCAACAAAACCATGAAATGAAAGAATGTATACAATTTTCTGATTGCAAATCATGTATCTTTTTGAACACCCATACTCTTGATGGTCTATTTTCTATTTTTTTCTTAGCCTAAATTATAATTAAGGAATGAAATTGGAAATTTTAGCTGATTCATACTTCTCTTCGTGCAACCGTCCCTCCTTGGAATTGGAAATTTGCAAACATTTTTATATACTATGAATATTTCATTTACTTCCTCTTTAACAAATGTATGTCTTCTGCAATTTTCTTAAATATGTTACTGCATAACTGAAAGATT
Organism: Teleogryllus occipitalis; assembly: GCA_011170035.1. NCBI lineage: Eukaryota > Metazoa > Arthropoda > Insecta > Orthoptera > Gryllidae > Teleogryllus > Teleogryllus occipitalis. The sequence continues at coordinate 1,003,842 of BLKR01000015.1, forward strand.
TTACTGCCTTTACACATACAACAAAATGTTTTTCTTTTCTTTTTCCCTTACACACAACTAAAATATAATCCTCTATTTTATTGATGCCATCACAATATGTAGATTTTTCAACTTGTGGGTCTACATTTTCAATTGAACATGCAAAAGAGATAATATTATCTTATCTCCACTTGCCGATTCTTCAAAAATTACGAGTATTTTCCTTGTGACACTGCACTTTTGATCTCTTAGCTACACTACTACTAGCTATAGTCCAATTCAGTTTTTCTGGTCATTTAGCTTAACTGATTTACCTTTGCGAACCCTTTTTTTACTTACGTTCACCATCTTTGGGAAAAGGTCGTATCATTGCTGATTGGTGATACTGGTGATCACCAGAATGGTGTGGGGATACACTTGTCGGCGTTGTTTTGGTATTGCAAACAATAGATAAAAGAAGTGGTGTACTGTGTTCACTAGAAGCAACAGTTTCCTCTTGATATGGAGAAGTATTTTGACGATCAGTCACTTAGCAGGGAAAGAATTAAAAATGTTCAAAAATGTTTGAATTCAAAGGAACAATTACTGTTACATGAAAACCACTTTTTATATTTTTCTGAGAGGAAGCTGCTTCGCAGACTTTTGATGCAAAAGAACCAACTTCGTAGATTGTCACTTGTTTTCCTACACTTTCTGGTGAATGCATCCAATTATCAGCAGCTAAATTATAAAAAGATTTAAATGGACCGTAGACTGTCCTATCTAACGGCTGCAATTTGTGACTGGTGCGTGGTGGAATTGTCAATAGAACAATTCCTGATTTATTTGAAAAGTCGATGATATCCACCAAGATATGGCTCTTGTGGTTATCAAGAATCACAAGATGTGTTTCATTTTGTGATGGATGCGCATATTTTGTAAACTGCTGTAGGCATTTAACAAACATTGCCTCGTTTGACCAGCGATTAACCGCTCGGATTAACCACTCCACCACACTCGGATTAACCGCTCCACTACAACCAATTGGTGCATCCCTAATCAAGATGTCCTTAAAATTGACTTGTGGGAAAATAAAGAATGAAGGAAATTTATTTACAAGTGCGTTTGTCGCTCCAAACATTGTTACAGTATGTCCCCGTTCGGCAGATGTCATCGTTTCTATCTGTTTAGTACTCTTTCAGCCAGAACTTTGGGTGGTACGTGTACTGTGAATAATCCTGGCGCATCTACATTGCAAATTTAAACTTTCCTAGAACGTTCTCGTAATTCCCCCCAAAAATCTTCAACTGTACTTTTATTGAACGTTGTAGAGCGTACCAAACTGTTAGGCTCAGCCTTTCTTAATGAAACATTAGGATGTCTCTTTCGGAATATCCTTAACCATCTCTCTCCTGCTATACGGATACGTTCTCAGGTACACAAATATTATTTGATTTTCCAAATTGAAATGACAATCTACGAAAGTTCCTTTTTGTGAGACCATATTGTAGACGAGCTGACTGTAGCAAGTAAGAAACTCATTCATCTTCTTGTTTTTCAGCAAATATTCCATGCACATCATACCTCGGTCTGTATACAAATGTTGGATCGCCTTTTGATTTTGCACTTGAAACGTATCTTGCTATTGAAGGCTTTGATACTCCAAATTTCTTAGCAGCAGATCGAATTGATATGCAATTATTTATCACACCGCGTACCGCTGCTTCCATAAGCTTCTTCTCAGGAGTAGCTCTTCTTGCACTGTTTTTTGAACGATCCATACCTCGAGAATCATAATAAACTCATTAATTGTTCAATATTATTAATTTATCGAAATATTGAAAAACGAAATAACCACAATTTATTATGTATCAAGCGACGTGCATTGGTGTACATCACCTCATTGTCCCTTGGTGCATCACCCTTTACGAAAAGTTTCAATTCGTAACCTAGCTTACCGTAAGCAAGTGTTACGCAAGAGTAACCATCATTTTAAAAGTTGATTTCATATAGATTTAGTGTTTACTATTGAACGTCTACGTAAATTAACTAAAATACAATAAAACTGTTACGTAATATCATTGATATACTTACTTTTGATAGCGATTCTATTAAAACGATGGTTCACGTGAACAACACGTAGCCTGTTCGAAAAACAGAAGCAAACATTTCCTTACTGGGTAGCCAATACAACAGAGTGGGCCAAAATTTACATTACTGAACAATGTTGTTATAGCAAATGTCCCTTGGTAGGTACTGTCCCTTCCTTCGTTTAGTACCTGCCCCTACAATGTCCCGGACATGAATTGTAACAATGTAGATAATTGAGACAGTGTGAATAAAACTGCTGAAATCTTAATCTTAACAACGTTGATGATAAAATGTTCAACATGTGTGACATAACGTTAAATATTACAGGTGATTCGTTAACGACATATTAGTAGTTAACATAGAGATTTAAACAAACTAAAGCAGACCAAATATCGCGATTTTTGCCTAATGATTATCACATAAGTGCTCTTCAATGCATTCATTACATAATATTGCAGTTGTGTTTTATAATTTAGACTCACTCACACACACACACACACACACTAATTATATCTTTTTTAGACAGCAACTAATAAAAGCAGACCTTTCAAGACATGCACAGGGCATGCAAACGTTCATCTTTTAGCACTAGTGGTAAACGTGAGATGCTCAAGTGTTCAGATAAATTTACGAATGCAACGAAGAAAAGAAAACAATTTCATCTGAACACAACAGCTACTGGCCTATTGACCTATATAAATCAAGAAGTGATTTTTATACTTAAATAAAAATAAAATGAAAGTCAGTATTGTTCAAAAAATTGTCTATGATACACATGGTAAATGTGATTTTAATTTGTTCGTAGAATTGCGCCACTCCGCCTATCGACCTCGTGTCGCAACATTTTCTACCCCAAAATAAAATGTCACTTTTACCACTCTTTTCATAAATTGCTCTTATGAAAACTGACAGATAGGAGCAAATTAGATTTACATAAAATATCATATTCGTACAGAGACTTTTATTAGGAGATAACTTTAGTGGGACATTTTTTTTTGTTATTTAAGGTCGCATTAACACCTAGGTCATTAGTGACCACTATTGGCATTACCGTTATGGTAACTATGAAGGTGAAACGAAATGGTGATGATAAGGGGTGAAAGGACGAACACAAATACAACCATGTCCGAGGCGGGACCCGAAACCGCGACCGAGATTACTTCGACACTACTGCCGTAGCGATCTCGGCCACTGGGCCGACCAGTGGGACATTTGTTGAAGCATCGCCTGCGCGTAGTGCAGTCGACAATTTTGTTTTGGGAGGCAAGTGTTGGAGTGTTGGAACGCGTGGCGCGTGCTGGGCAGGTTCGAGCACCGGCTCATCGACGACATGGTGGCGCAGGCGCTCAAGTCGAGCGGGGGCTTCGTGTGGGCGTGCAAGAACTACGACGGCGACGTGCAGTCCGACGTGGTGGCGCAGGCGTACGGCTCGCTGGGCCTCATGACCTCGGTGCTCGTCTGCCCCGACGGCAAGACCATCGAGGCCGAGGCTGCCCACGGCACCGTCACCAGGCACTTCAGGCAAGCCACGCGGGGATTCTCATATACCCTCTCCCCTTACACACACTTACACTAACACGCACTATACTGTAACATATGAGGAGCAACTAATCAAAATGTATATAGTCCACTGGTGGAAAAAAATGAGTCTGAAATGAAATCGTGTAGTTTTTAATACAATCTACACGCTCCTGCTCTTGGATTTCTTCCAAACGCATTTTAACACATTAAATTAAATGCGTTTTGAAGAAATCTGAAAGCAGGAGCGTGTATATCGTATTAATAACTTGACATTTTCACATAAAATTCAGTTTTTTCCACCAGTGGACAATATGCGTTTTGATTAGTTGCTTCTCATAAGCCGGGACACCAGACGGGAGATTAGTTTGTCCCCGCTGGGGCGGTGCCCCGATGGTGGGAGATTCCTGGTTGAAGAAAATGCAGCATGACGTAGGTCTGCGCCGGATATCGCCAGCGAAGGCAAAACTTCGCCATCTCCTGCGACAAACATTCCTTACACTTACGGGACTAATGACCTTAGCAGACGACGTGCCGGGTAACTCCAAGTAATGAATCAGTAAACCCTCCTCCCGACATACTGGGTGTTCCGCCAACTATGGGTCACCACCATAACTTCTAAACGGTTCACGGTATCGAGATGCAGTTTTCACTCAACAATGCAGAATCATGGGGGCAAATAATATGCCGTAGAGATACTGTTTGAAATATTTTTAGTTTTCGAGACATTTAATCACCTTTGAATTTATAAATGGAACTATATATTTTTCTCATGAGCAGTGGATAGATCATAAAAAGTGGAATCCAATGTTATGTTAGTGTTTGAACTGACATTATTTCGTGTAACATCCCTTGCAACAGTGACCTTTGGGGAAGATGGCCTTCGCTTCGCGGCGCCGCCGTCCGTAACAGGCTCGACGCCGCGAAGACTACCTTCCCCAAAGGAAGAGAAAATATTGTCCGTTTAATTTAAAATGACATGTCAGAAAGCCTACTTTTGTACTAAAATTTCTAACAAAATACATAATTCTAACATAATACAAAAATTTGATACATCATTGGATTCTTCTTTTCATGATCTATCCATTGCTGGCGAGAAAAATATATCATTCCATTTAAAAATCAAAGATGATTAAATTTCTCAAAAACCAAAGATATTACGAACAATGTCTATACTTGCCCCATGATTGTGTATTGTTGAGAGAAATGTACGCAAATGGTGTAGAAGTTGTGGGGTGGCCCACAGTTGGTGGGACACCCGTGTAAGAAGCGCTCCGCTTGGGGCAGCACAGTTGAGGCGCAGGCTGTGCGCGCGCAGGAAGCACCAGCAGGGCGAGCCCACGTCCACCAACCCCATCGCGTCCATCTTCGCGTGGACGCGCGCGCTGGGCCACCGCGCCGTGCTGGACGACGAGCCGGCCCTGGCGGCGTTCGCGCAGCACCTGGAGGAGGCGTGCGTGGAGTGCGTGGACTCGGGCAAGATGTCGGAGGACTTGGCGCGCCGCGTGCACGGCGACGCCCTCAAGGACGACATGTTCCTCACCACCGAGGACTTCATCGACGCCATCGCCGACCACCTGCAGCAGCGCCGCGCCAAGTGAACTCCCCTCCGCTCCGCTTCCCCTTCAACTTTCCTTTCCAACCCCCCTCCGCCCCTCCCCTCCTCCTTCTCCAACTGTCGTATAAAGCAAGGAAACTATAATTTCTTTGCTTTTTTCTTTACACACAACTTGTGGCAATGAAAACAACATAGTACCACGTTATTATATCTGACCTCTAAGGCAGTTCTATTTTGCAGGAAACACAAAGCTTGACCTGTACAACTTTAGAATGCCAAGACGACTGATGACTATTAATGATATAGAAAACGCACTTTTGTATCACAAATGAAGTTGTCTAATATGAATATTCTATTTATAAAACAATTGAAATATTTAATTTAATTTAACAAAATTATGTATAACATTGAAAAGACTTGCAATGAAATAAAAATTCATTTTGCGAAATTGTGAGTTATTAATACACTTGTTATCAGTGAATGACCCCTTCTGGCAATGAAGATAAATGATGCGGTGAAAGCTGTCAAATTCTCGCGAAAATAAAAAAGGGACCTTACAAAGCGATTTAATTGAAATTTTTATCGGTTGGCAGGAATATATCCAAGCAGTTTGCAACAAATTTGAATGGAAAATCAAAGTAAACAAAATGATAAACGTACAATTTTGGAATAATTGATATTGTACTATTTTGTTTGACTTCAGTATTCAGTATTTTTCAAACTACTAATAATATGATTTTACAACGTCAATGTGAAACCATTTTATTTATTGCCTGACGTTTCGTCTAGAAGCAGACCCCGACATCATCTTATTGAACTAGAAGTTCACATCGACCATTGGCGTGATTGTAACTGCAACTCCAGTAGATAATTGACAGTAGTTTACACATTCCTTGGAAACATTGAATTTAACCACTATCGTGCACAAAATTTCCGGGTAGATACATTTGTTGCAAAGGATTGAGTAGGTAAAATACATTTTCTTTATAACGAAAAAAATGACCAAAATATAATTAAACTAAAATGATTTGTCACTGTTGTCCATAAACCTGTTTCTCAGTTTGTGTAACTGATACAAAGAAAATTCTGATATTACTTGGGGACTTTTAGAGGGAGTAGGTTAACCGAAATGAGAAACGTGTTTGGAATGCTGCGAAGTGAATATGTGCGTTGTAGTAGTGTAAAACAAAATAATGAAAATATAATAAGAATTTAATAATTAATTGTCTTTAAATTTAATGGGATATTTTAATAATAGTATTAATAATAATAATATTAATAATAATAATAATAATAATAATAATAATAATAATAATAATAAAACCAAAGTAATACCTAATTACAATATCCTCCCCTTGTTAGATGAACAAGGGAGGAAACCACAATAAAATGGTTTAGGATAAAAAGGATTTACCATGTGTTTCGGAATGCGAGATTATGAAAGTTTAACGAGTAAGCCAATTTCTTTTAGATCATAGCCAGATGACGATGACTACTTTGTTCTTTTTCACATAATTCTATTTCTACATAACTAAACATTTTGCATTTCCTGAGCTTCTACTCGTATGAATAACCACTGTGACATATAACTACATGAGAGTCTGATTAACGTGTTTGCAAGTCCCAGGCATGATCAAATTATGCCACCTCCCTAATAATGTTTATAATGATGTTCAAATAATCAATAACCTCTGAGAATATAACTGATATTAAAATATTTTAAATATTTATGAACTGTTATACAGTTTGGCTAAAAATATTAGGGGATCTCTCAGTCGCGGAGGGGGGTGAGGTGGGGCTAAGCACGTGCCTAATCTGCTTGTCTATTATTTCACTCATCTCCGCATATTACTATGAACATATTTTGATTGATTTGAAGTGAAAATGTGTTCTAAACCTTCTCCTATTATTTGACTGAGAGTGGATACAAGCTTAGACAATTATTAAGGAATGGGAGGACAGTTTCCTTGCAGTTTCCTTGATACTTGGAGAGTCATCATGAGATTGTTTTTGCAATACTGGTAAATTCTGATTAAAAAATATAGGTTGAATTTATACATACCAAATAGACATTTTCATTGTGGGTTTCTGTGTATTAAAACTACAAAAGAATTATTAAATTACCTGCATAAAAATGAAAAGTGGAATAATTTATTGCATATCTTATTCTTGAAATTAATGGATGAGATTATGGTCAAAAGAAATTGTGAGATTATTGGTTACTGATAATGAATGGTAGGGTAGTTAAACAAAATTGAAATTGATTTAAAATTGAGAAAAAAGATAATTACACAACCTGTCCTTGTAAATTATAATACAATTCAAACAACAAATGAACTAGGTGCAGAATCCGCAATTCGAAAGCACCAAATTGCCCGCGAACGCATCGAATCTAGTCGGATTCTATCAACCCGAAATTCTCGGCCGGAAGGCAAGGAGCAGCCAACGGAAGAGATTTCGGGTGAGGATTTCTGTCTGAAGTCCTCCTCCACCCACAAACTCCCCGCTCTGCTCTGGCGTGTACCGAGGCAAAACACTCGCAAGCACGAGCGATAATTAGCGCAAGCGAGCATTTGTGTTTGTTCGTAGTTGCAAACTTGGCGGCAGCGGCGGCGGCGGCGGGGATGTCGGCGGCGCGGAAACCCGGCGCCAAGTTTTCTATTTCTACCAGAGAATAAATATATAATTAACTCTCCATCCCTCCCTCCGTTCCTCCCCAAGGCGAAGTGACGAGGGAGGGGCCGCTCTGTTAAATGAAATAATCGCACTTCGCTGATTGCACAAAGACGAGCGAGCAGACAAGCGCGAGCCGTCTGGCTGACGCGTGGAGTGGCGCTTTTCGTTTGCAGACTCGAGTCGCGACGAAGACCCTGCGGGTCTCCAGAGATACAAGTAGTGCGCCCGACCGACCGACGGAAAATTGTTTTTCTTCTCGTTCCCTCTGCCCCCTCTCCGACAAGGAAAACTCGCCCAATGTGCTAGTGGGTAGTTAGGCGTAGAACGTTTTTCGTTTTATCTCCTTCGACAGAATTCTCGGTCGATACAGACACTTTTGAAGAATCGGCAAGTTTTGCAGAGAAGCGGTTGGATTGTAAGATGGATATGCGTTCGAGGCTGAGAGACGGAATCGAAGGATGATAGATAACTTAGCTCTGTATGGTTGCAAAATACTTTTAATCATAAAGATCTTTATACATGGCTTCGGAAAGTAAATTAAAGCTATTGCAAAATGTATTTTATTTGTTGACGATGAACATTCATAAATATGCTTTTGGAAAAACATCCAATCAGTAGTTTACCTAAATACTTCCATGCAAATGCTGAAACAGTCTTATGTATCATGGATTCGCCCTTCTCCATCCTGTCCCAGCTTATTCTCAGAACTGAGTGATGAGCTAATTTTCCAATCTCATGTGACCTACTCTGATTGATCAAAGACAATTTCTGACAAGAGTCGGATATTCGAGATGGAAGTCACAAGCTAAAAAAACAGAGACAACATGCGTACTTTGTAATGGATTAACGAAATAATGAAGATAAAGTTAAGATAAATATTGTTTCGTATTTCATTTATAAACATTTTCATATACAACATCACGGTCGGTGATGCGTCTAATATTAATGACCTTGATATTGAAGTATATTGAAATTAAAGAGAGAGATTGTTAATATACAGTAATATTTTTAATTCACTTATTCACTTTTGAAAACAATCTCACAACTTATATAGTGTTTGTAGGACTATTTATAGAAAGGGGAAATTGGACGAAAAACTTATCAAGATAGAGGTCATTGTCTCTGAAGCTGAAATACAAGTCCTGTCCCTTTGAGAACATTGAAATATCTCCCCACATCCAAACCTTCCTGAATGTAAGACAATTTTACTGTAACATTTTCAAAAATAAAAATATTCTTCCGCACGTCTGGGTGCATTTCTAAATTCTATGACTGTCCTATTAGGCCCACCCAAAGTCTGTGCAGTTAAGGGGAGTTGAATGGAAATGTTTGTAGTAGAAATGGTAAACGTCTATGACCTACATGTGGGTCACGGACGTAATACCATCGAGTGTTATTTCTTGTGAAACACATATGGATCACATGACAGTGAACGAGTTAATGATGGCGTTCAAGTCATACAGAGAATACAAATTCTCCAATGTTAAGTTTATATACGTTATAATTAATAAGTTATGAATCACAAGAAACACATATTAAAATAATATTCAACAAATTAAACAATGTTACAGGTTTTGTTTTTTACCAAAGATTTGGAAGCAAGTTAATTATTGAAGATCCAGTCAAGAGGGCTAAATGGACATTTTAGCGCTCTTGGGTGCAGTTTACGTTCTATCAATATTGTTTTATCTGCAGAAAACGTTTCAGTACTACTGAAGTGGAAGGTTCGGTTATTCTACGATCCGATTCCTGTTCTTGCATACCAGATTGTGACACGTGAGTCACACGTAGTAGATTGAAAATATAGACCGCCAAAATGCTTTATTTTGGATCATATTTACACAGATTTGTTTCAGTGAAATTTAATGTAATTTTACATTCACGGAGTAAACTTATTTAGCTATTGAAATAAAAGCAATAATGCATGGCACCGAATATTACACCAAGGGAAAATTCGATTATTTCTTAGTGATTGACATTACGGATTGGTGAAGTTAAAACAAATCCTGACTTGTCTTTTGTCACACACCACATGAACTAAATAATCAATCCAGTTATTTGCTTTCAGTCGTAGTATTGAAAATTTCATTTCTGCTTCGGAAATTTTCAGAATATTCCACTCTCCGCGTCGCTGGTATTTTAGTTATCAGTTTAAAAAAATATTATTATGAAAATACAATATTACTTTTTGTAGATAGAGGAAATCCTTTAATGAAATGTTTGGGTTGATTTTGACTTTCCCTGGAATTTCGAAATAACGTGTTAATAAATAGCGCCTCCGAGTTCGGCTTTGGTGTCAAGAGAATCCTTTGGAATATTTTGCTCTCGTTTCAGCATGCGCGATAACCCTGTGGCAAGCAGTGACCCGTGAATGATTGGTTGCTGAACAGAAGGTTTGTAGCGAGGTCTGTTTGTCCTGCAAAACACATTAACTGAGTTGATTACTATTTTGAATTAATATGCCAACCAGTGTATCGTGTGTACTACACATTCTAGAATGAATTGAATACGTGTTACATTTGTTAATTTAGTGCAAATTAATATGTCGCATCGTACCAATGCAGTTTTTGAGTCATTATAACATTTAGTAATTGTCTCAACTGCCAAAAACTATCGTCTTTCCTTAGCGTATGAGGAACTTACGCAAAGGATTAGAAAGATTAAAAAAATGATAATTTGTAACTAAATTTCAAAATAAAAATATTACTGGGTGTTAAAACAATTTATACAAATGGATAATAAGCACTAAAATAAATTAACAGAACTGTGGCAGTCATTTTCAAAGTATATTTTAAGTCAAGATGATTTAAAAGCGGGAAAATGGTTTTTCATTTTTTTAACTGTAATCCAGCAGTCGAAACAATCAGAAAAATTAACAATTTGTGTTTTAAGAGGAACGTTGGTATTTTCTTGGAGTCTCTTCCATGGTTCTGAGACAATAAAAATAATATTTTGTTATTTTTTTCAAAAATATTTTTTTTAGTTTGAATTTGGGTTTGAGAAAATATCAAAAAATATTTTTATGATAGTACAAATTGTTTTCTTATTTATAAATTTTTAGTAAAATAAAAAAGTGTTAAGTTGCCGAAAAAATAATGAAATTAAAAAAACACGTTTTTGACTGTAGACGGGTGTGGGTAGTGGGACGGGGCCCAAGAAACATTTCAAAAATATTATTTCTATGTTAGAATTATAATGTAACCACTCATACGTAAATTGTTTTTTTTACCATCTTATCTGGGAGTACATTTTGGAACGAATGCTTTTGAGAAGCAAATAATCAAACAGAGTAGTTGCGATTTAAAACGCTATAGCAAAATACGCTTTCCTATATCAAAAAATTACAAAATTGTTATGGAGTAAATGCAGCATAACTTAAGTAGCTTACCCAACGATGAAATCAAAATATTCAATTGGTGAACCGAAGCAGAGAACTGTAACTGCCTATGTGGTGTTGTGAGGAATTTAATAAGTATAATGCGTAATAGAAGAATATTACTTAAAACGGAATTGATGTGAATATATAAATGAACAAGAGATATGAAATAATTGAAATCTAGTAATTCTACAAAATCACATATTTTTTCACATTATTTCTAACTTTTGCAATTTTAGAAAATTAAGATAGTTCAACGAAAATGACACTTGCGCCATTCTTTGAAGTCTGTCAGAAACTCCTGTCGTTTGAGAGGCAGAGACTCTCAAACGACATTTGAGTGAGAACGACCTTTATATGAAAATTTGCATATAGGACCATGTTTTACTCTTCTGTAACATTACTAGATATTTATACTATTAACATAACTAGATATTTCAATTCTACTATAAGAGATGGAAAAATGGAGACTATTTGAATAGTGCCTTTTAGGTGCCGATAGTTAGCAGCTAGGAAGAGGGTGAGGCAATACCGAAAAGCCAACCTAAAATAATAGGAGATTAGAAAACTAACTAGCTCGGGAAAGTTTGTCCCATTCTGTAGCACCATGAGTTTTTTGTTGCTTCATATCGATATTTCTTTTCCCCTTGAATGTAACTGAAAGGTAATCAAATAATTTTCTGGCAATAAACGCGGATGTTCAGCATATTTATACGTAAGAGTGCAAATTAAATTTTATTTATGAAAACGAGTATTTTCTTCCAGAACTTTGACGCCATTCTTTCCTTTCCTTTTTTTTCATTTGCCTCTTCTATCAGTACCGGAACAGGAAGAGATAAATGGCCCGTGATTTGGCTTCTAACAAATGTTCTCATGTGAAACCAACTCGAAGTCTAGGAGCAAAATAATTTCAGAACCTAATTTAATTTCTTCTCTAATATTAAAGAGCATGACAGAATGACAAAGAAAAGCAGAATTCTCTAATTACGGTTTTGGAAAGAGACACCCGTAAAATAAATAACAATACTTTAGATATGAAATGACATTTTCACTGTAATTATTTATTATATTTAAAACTTTGAAAGTTGAGATCGCGATTTGTTACATCAGCTACATTAGCTCACTAGCATTAGTATACTACCTCACATAAGTTTGCGGACACTGCGTCCCGAGCAACTGGCACGAGATTTGAAATAAACTGTTGCACAAATACTCCGGAAGGGCGGCGGGTACAGTGACCAATGACAGGTTAGGTAGACAGAAGATTGTTTTATGTTAATCATGTTCTTTCAAGCCCGGAATCTCGCCACCAACTTTCACACGCGTAGCAATGCGTCAACTGAGAACAAAAAGTACGTTATAAGGCGCCATTTCTTTTGCAAATACGTGATGTTCTCCATCTTCTTGCGGTAGGAAGTACATTATTTCACGTCGTGCTCTATAAAAGATAATAGTCATTATTTATTATATTTTTATAGTTATTATAATATTCCTCTATTATAGTAATACATTTTATAGATGTCAAAATTGGCCATTATTAATATTTAAAAATATAGTACATTTTTACAGAATGTTTGTACTAAAGAAATATCAAATTGATCAAATATATATTGCAAGTACTTACACAAATGATGTTGAAATAAACGAAATCAAACAAATAAACGAAACAAAACGATTTGTCAGTTAAAATGTGTTCTGGAATATTTGGTCATTTGCAAATGCCGTTGCATCACTGCTGCTCATTTTATACTTATTTTATTGGAACGATAATTAAACTGTTCTGCGACAATTACATTAATACAATTAAAGGTTAATTTATTTGGGTATATCTACGACATTTGGATATATAATTTTCACGTTCTAGCTTTCGTTTACTCAGTATAAAATGGGTAGAATAATATTATTCTGATTAAATATTTTATTTCCTATTAAAATGAATTACTATTTTTTTTTCTCTATATATCCCGAACACATTATATTTTCATGTTTATTTTAAGACACTGTAGGGTCCTGTATTGGGTTTACTTTAACTCTCTTCACGAGAAGTTTCTCGTGATCGATGTGGTTTAGAACTCCTTATTGTAGGTTACGACATTCTTTACGGTGCGGTGCAGCGGGTCTTAACTGCTTTGTTGACCTCTGCGAAGTATCTTTCGAGAGGGTGAGGACAAGCCTGTTTCACAGTTTGGATAGGGTTACCAGATCGTGAAGATAGGAATGGAGTACATACCTTAATTTTTAATATAAAAAGTGAGTACACTTCTTCGCTTGTCGGGAACGATACCCTATGATTTTATATTTTGTGATTCGTGAATATTTCCAATAATACTATGTTTTCATTCTTTATTTTCTGTATGTTCTGGCTCTGAAGTAGCCCTAAACAATAATTACACTGTTTGAACTTTTAATGCTCTTCGATTTTATGTTAGAATGTTTGAGGATTAAAGGTAAATTTTGAATGATAAAACCATTTCAAAATAGGCTTTCATTATTTCCGTATTACAGAAACGTTTTGGGGAAGGATAGATAGCCAGATTGACTTTTTCTGTCAATAAATGAAACAAATGTTGGGATAGAACTTGTCCCATACAATGACATAAAATGGGAAGAAATGAAATTACAAAATTAGTCCAAACCTAAAGTAAAACTAAGTCACATTTAGGGCATGGTTTTTATTTGGTGTAAGAACAGTAAATGAGTTTTGAGTCACATCAGGTGTTCAAGTCAATATACAATATTTGATATAAAAATATTGAGGGCTGAAATAAGATGGTTTCTAGACGCCTTGGGCCGCTGCCCAGGGCAGCAACGGACACAAGGTCCATCAATCTGGCCCAAACCAAAGAAAAACAGTTATAGAATTTTTTAACAATTTTATAACTAATTTACTGCCGCAAAATCAGTTTTTTACTATTCATCTCCGTCCAGAAAATGCGTGGTGAGCCAACATGATATGAAGATATACGTTCACTTGTGCTTTTTTGTGCAGCGTTTCCTGTAGAATTTCTCCCAACTTGTTCTGGGAGCACACAGCAAACGGTCGTGAAATGGCAATAGAAACTCGAAGGATTTTTTTCAAGTTCCCCCACCAGTAACCCTGGCGAGGCGGTAATTTATTTACTTTTTTAGTAGTACAATCTGCGCTGGAACCGCAGCCCTACTTGGCTTTTGCGGCAGAAGGGGGGGGAGTACTTACAATCTAGCTAAAGCTAATCTTACAACTAACATATAGCTAACGTGCTTTAACTAACCTATTAACAGAATGGCACTGTGGCCTTTTCCTTAGGTCTAGAAAAAATTATTAACTTATAACTGGCCCGTTTTGGATTATTTTTATTCTCATTTACACTCCAATTCTCGCAATCACTCGCAACTCTCCCACCCAAAGCAACATATGCAGGGAGGAAGGGTAGGGGAAGGGAGGAAGTGGCCTCGGCCCGGCCCTGGGCATTTTATGCACACGGCAACAAAACTATAGCAGTGCACTCTTGAGCGGTGCTCGCAGAGTCCAAGTGACCTCGAAAAAACTGCATGAACTGTCGGCTTCATATAACATTTATTTGTTTATTTCAATAAATAAAGGTAAGAAATAATCTTAAGTACACCTCTGAAAATTGCTATTAATTATTTTCACGATGTCTAAACATTCATTCACTCTTAATCGTATAAAAGGTCTCAAGCATAATTAAGGAATCGGGGGGGGGGACTCCGGAACCCACAGCTTACATTTTTTTGATGATATTGATAAATTTATTAATTGATATAACTAATAGTGCTCACGTGCCTTCAATTAAAGACAGAATAATTATTCAACTTCTTTCTCTGTATTTGAAATAAAATTTCGATTTTCTCGCATCACTATTTGTACTTAAATTACAAAACGTATTATATTCGTTTCTCAAATGAAGTTCAATGCATCTTCAAATTATAGTAATGTATTAAAGTATATTATAATAAGACACATATTATACATTATAATATTATACATTATAATATTATACATTATTATATATACACACACGAGTATTAATACCCATCATTACATTATTGTTTTATAATATACTATTGTAGAAATTCGTTTGTTTCTTATCCAGTTGATTAGTGTACCTTAGACCCCGTATATCTGCAGCTTATACTAGCACAATAGATGGAATCCAAAAGTTTCCTATTAGTCTGCCAGGTATAAAATTTCTCTGATATCAAGATCTTTCACACTGAAGCCAATGCCGTGTTTTGTTTGGTCAGGGCGTTGGCAGCTGCGTAATTGAATAATCCCGACGTTGTGAACTGGATACCTAAATACTTATTGACCATATCTATAATTTTTCCTCAATAATAAATAATGTAATCCTCACCTCTAAAATAAATAATGAAGGAAATCAAACATTTATTTATTATTTATTTGATTACCTTTATTATTCAATTTTATGGTATAGAATATTATTACTTTTCCGTTATTGCAAGCTATAATATCTTGAAGAAAAATCGATAAACATGAAATAACCTGCAGAGAAATGACGAAATACTTTCATCCGTCAGAAAAAAAGATCGCCGCGTGTGACGTGAATAAACAAACCAATCATCGCACCCCATTTCAACATCAAACGCTCCCAATCTCCTAACACTTGGTCGCCAGCTTCCGTATCCCACCTTCACCCCCGCAATTTTCCAGGCCGGCCTCCCGTGAACGCAGCTCGTTGTGCAGGCGCCGAGTAGGGCAATGCCCAAAAGCTGGGGGCGGCGGGGGCGGAGGGGGGCGTGTCCCAAGAGGCAGGTTCACGGGCGGGGGCCGCGTCTCAACGACGCGGGGCGCTCCCACAAATAAAGGCACCGGAAGCGCCGCCAACGCCCCCGGTCCGTGCGCGCCGCCCGCGCCGCGTGTATAAAGGAAGCTTTATTGACTAAATCCGACAGAAACAGTTGCCGTGAGCGGCGGCGCCTGCCGTCTACGCGCTCACGGCGCTCCGGAGCGTCTGCAGCGCGGGCGGCTACTCGCTGCCAACTTCAGCAGCACCCCCGAGACGCCCTGTAAGTCGGAATGTCATCGAGGACCCTTGGTGTTTCGACGGTTATCTCAGGCAATACGCGGATCGAACATTTTTTTAAGCGATCGTTAAATTGCCACAAATGTGATGTTTGATTTCGTAACTTAGTCGGTTTGCTCCAGCGAGCGCGATGAGCCCCAGCGGTCGTCTGCGGAGTCAGCCCGACGGGTGAGGAGAGGAAGGGGAGGGGCTCGGGTGTCTCCGCTCTAGTCTAGAGAAAGGTTTAGGCGAGTGACACTGCTACGAGACATCGCGGGGAGTCTAGCCCAAATTCTTGAATTTTAACAACTCTGGGTTACAGCACACAAACTTTGTGCCAAAAATAAGGTGACCAGACGTCCCGTACTAGCCGGGACGGTTCCTTTTTTGAGTACCTGTCCCGTAGTTTTTTGAGAGGAAAACGGGTCGACAATGTGTTCGCATTAGTTTATAAAAATAGTAAGTGTGAGTAGATTTCTACGTGCAAGAGCTGAGAAAACTGAAGAAGACGGCCAACCATGTCTGGTGCAAGATCAAAGTTTCCTGGATACTTCACCTCGACAACGCACCCAACCACACCTTGTTGTGAGCGATTGTCGGACCCGGTTCCGCCACCATTGCATAGTCCTGAGATATCTTTGGCCGGCTGCCTTATGTTGCACAAGCTTAAATTCCATCCTGACATAGTCGACATCAATTTCTTTTTGTGACGAGAAGGTGGGAAGTATAATTATTGAGATTAATTTGATAATTGAATCCTCGTAATTAACAAATTTACGTTGCTTTTACCGGTCAAGATGGAGAAAATTTCCCATTTCTGGTTTGTTTTTTGTATATATTTCATTAACTAAAACAATTTTTATACAATTGTGGTTGTTTATTCATTTAACTTCCATTTAAATTAAAACAATATCTAGGTTGAAAATACTAAAAGGTATTGGTGTCGTTTGATTTATTTTTTAATCGTAATATACTGCGCCAGGAAAGTCTCTCCGCAGTGACACGTTGCTGGTGAGAGTGCTAGCAATAGAAATTATGTTGGTAGCACGAGCTGCAGCTTAAAACCGTAAATCGCTTCCTCACCACAGTCATAATAGATGCTGGAAGTGTTGTTACCTTCACTCGTTTCCCAGGTATCTGGTAGCTACCAAAATAAATGCAATTTTTAATAAGAGACCCTGATCTGTCTCAGTGCGGAGACACTTTTCTGGTGCACTGTATAATGATCAGAAAATGATAAGTTGGTTGGTAGCAACGGTATGTATGATCAGTTCAAACCTTGTAAATCTTTGCTGATCTAAAGCAGGCAAAGATAATATTTTAACATTTCCTGTAAACTAGGTTATCAAAACTTACTACTGTACATGTAAGTCATATTTATCTTTCCTATCAGATTCCTGCTATGTAAAAAAAGTCTAGTAATTTTAATTGCAATTATAATACTGTAAACGTCTTTCAGGACACAAAAATATGTGTATGCTGATGACACAGAGGGTACAAATAAAGTAAACTGTTCTAATAGTGCATTCAAGAGTATTAACACTACTAAAATATTTTGAAGGGGTCAACACTGTAAAATGAAGTGTGGAGAAAAACAGCTCTGGAGAAGGATCTGCGAATGTTCTGAATAAAAAGTCTGTATACAACAAGCAATAATAAAAAAAACTATTAAGGCTAAATTAACATATTGAAAGATTGAATTCGCAGCTGAGACATTTTACGGAACCTCTACAATAACAAAATTATTCATTAAGGAGAAATCTATTTTAGCATTACTTTCTATTCAACAGGCCGTTGCTACTTATGTAGATTACATTACCTAATTCCATGTCGGTAGGTCGAAGGCCTAACCCATTACTAAATCTAGATACTACTGTGTTCTAACTTTTCGAGTTCTGGTATTCATTCCACACTTCATCACGTCAAAGAGGCCGGAAAAGAAATTCGGTTCGATCAAGGAAAAACACCTGACGGGAGAAAATCCTGCCGTCAGAAAGCGAGTACATATTAATCTACCAAACTCTCTATTATCTATTGTTTCCAGGCGTGGAGCTACGTGTTCCCCTTCCAGCATTTGGTCTCCTCAGCGCCTGAAATGAAACGCGCCACAGAATATCATTTGCAACCTCGCCTGCGCGCTTACTTCTCGTACACTCACTTCCATTTAAACCCATAACGTGCTCATTTCATTAGTGATGGACTGATTGATTGACTGATTTTAGCATTATCGGCTATTGTGAACCAAAAGTGTTAGTCTTGAGAAGCTAGCTACCTAGTACCAGAGGTAGTGCTGACGTAGGTGTTTGTCCCCCCCCCCCGGGGCCTTCCCAGGGAGCTTGTGTGCCTTGCCAGACTGTAGTCGCGAAGGTCCCATCCCCCAGGGGTGGCTGGAACGCCAGTCGCAGCTATGAGGGTCTCCCTGCCTCCGACAGTCCACAGCCGCTGCCGCCGCCCCCGCCGCCCTCGCCGCCCTCGCACTCTTCGCCGCCCCGCCCCTCCCCCATCCGCAGCGCCTCGCACACCATTCTTAGTGAAATATCTTACTGTTCCGCGTCTTTCCAGCGCCGACCCGGCCGGGCCCGGTCCCGGCCCTCGCCTGAAAGTTTTCTTTTTTTGGTAAGCAGCTAAAACATATGGGTAAAAAGAATACATGTGGAATGCACTGTGTATGCTGCAATTTTTATTGAGCTGCGTTTGAAGTAAATCAGCTGTTTCCGTGTCATCCAATCGGAAGGTTCAACGCCACCATAGTGATGTCACTATAGTGAAGTGTAATGTCCCAATTGGTTGGCACCGTAACACCTGATGAGATGACAAAAGCAGCAATGTAAAAACTGCAGTATAGTGGGTGGTGATTCGAAAAAGGTGTACGAATTAAAGTAGAGTATAGAGCAGTATAGAGAAAGGACTGTAATTCTGCGGGGAAAACGGCAAATTGTCGACAGAAAAGCTCTTATCATCGGGCCCTGGTAACGAAAAAGTGGAAAACCTTTTCCCTATAGTCAGGCTGTTCTGTGACATAACGAGGGAAGCACTGCAGAGGGTGTTGTTGCCGCGGTAACGAAGGCATTGCCTTTTATAGGTGTTCCCAATCGTATCGCTCACTTACTTCGTATACGTACCTCGAGGATTACTGTATGGGACCGGATAATGCCACGATTGCCCGACTTGACACCCCTGTATTTCTGTTGGGGTTACAGTTGAACTTTTATCCACGAGAAAGCCCGATCTTAGTTTCATAGCTGGGAGGTTTTACGCTTTTCTGGGGTGCCGCCCCAATTGAGCCTCGGTGGAGCCGCCCTGCAAGGCCAGAGCTACCAATATTCCGGATTGGTACGGGAGTCCAATGAAGCACCACTAACGATGAGCCGGGGTAAGTCCCTACTAGTACTTTCCGCCCGGGTGGTGGGTTCGGCCACGAGAAAAAGCCACCAAATCCCAACTAGGGGCACCGAGAGTGGTAGTTCAGTGCATCAACTGATGTCACTGCAGTGCCTCTGACCGGGAGGTCCTAGGTTCGAGTCCTGACGGCGGTAGGATTTTTCGACACTAACTTTTCAGCTAGGTCGAATTCAGTCGCTATCTGGAGGAGAATTCTAGCGGTCGGCTGCTCTGATCGGTAGTTTTTCGTGGTTTCTCCGATCAACACTCCGATCAGCAGTACCCTACCAAATGGGCCACGGACCGCGCGCGATCTGTCCTTCCTCTTCCTTGTCCTATCCTCTCCCTTTACACACACACTTACACTAACATGCAATACACTACCAGATATTCCGGGAGACCTGTCGGAAGCTTGGAGCTTGTGCCGGCTGGGGCGGTGCCCCGCTCGTGGGAGAGTCCTGGTTAGGGGGAAACCCACTAGCCGACGGTAGGTCGGTGCCGGATCTCGCCATCCAGCAGGGAAAGATCACCATCTCCCGAGAAAAAAATGCACTACACTAACGGGACTAATGACCAAACCAGTTGACGCGCCCGGAAACACGAAAAAAATCAATCAAAACCAACTAGGAGCCATCCGGAGCGAGCCAGAAGGATTGGGGCACCAATCTGTCTCCTTCCTGAGCGTCTTCTGCTCTTCACTCTCGCACCAGCTGGAAGTTGTCGCAAGTAGAGATCTTGCACTCGGCTATACTGAATGCTGTCTCAAAAACATCGACTTCATAACTTTTCGACAGGCAGTCTCAGCACACAAGAATTCATTCCTTTTTCGCGTAAGACAGCACACAAGAAAACGAATTAAACAAATTACTAACGCAGCCACTATCTTCTTTGTAGACGAATAAAACCCTACATCGCATTGGGTTAACCCATGTTTTCTAAACAGCGAAAATATGAGTAGACGCTCTACTGCGCCTGTGCAGTGACTCCTTTCTCGAGTATCGTACTCTCGCTTTAAATGTCATCGAGAGCACAGATCTCTTGCGAACTCTGCCTGTGGTGGTCCTGGAGTGTTCCTCCCTGAGGGAGATTTGGGCGTGTGTGACGAAGCTTTCCACCGCGTGGCATTTGATGTTATGCCTTAAGCGCGAGGGACATGCTCTAACAACTGCAGGCGGCAGCAAATGTACTTGCGTCAGCAATAAAAGTGGTGGGGCAATACTTGTTTTTTCTCCTATTTCACAGACTTCGGACTTCCTCATTGAAACGAGTTTCTTCTCCGCTCTGCCTCCCGGTCCCGAGACATCACCCATTCGACGCCCGCGATCTTCGTTGTAGCCGTACTCGCAAGAAGGCAGTTATGCTCATCATGACTCTCTATATGATTGTTTTCGAACAGCAACCATCGTAGTATTCCGTGGATATTGTCTCTTCACGAACTATCCTACGCGAGTAGGCGCAGTACGTCCCGAGGCTGACAGTTACCCCTTTTGCGGAACATAGTGCGCGAATGTATAATATGGATTTCGTGTTTTCTCTCGCTTCTAATCATTATGGTACCCTCCGTGAGAGGATATAATGATGTACCCTTGAATTTGTGACATTAATGGGTTCATAACATCCATGTACTGAATTTGAGGTGTGTACATAAAATCCATGTATTTCATCTGAACATAATTTAACCATAATCGTCTTACTCTCATCATTTACTTCTTATCATAATTATACATTTCTTTATGTAGGGAAATACAAAGGGTAACCATTATTATGTTCTTATACAATTTTATATTGTCTTCTTCTAGTAGTATTTCTCTTAAGAACAGGTCCCTTTAAAATTTGAAGACAAAAGATAATTAAAAGTTATTATGTTCATCTCTCCAGGAAACTGAAAGCCAAAAAATGAAGCTTTTTGATTTCTGTAAGCTGCAAAACGAGTATCGCGCTCGTCCCTATACAATTAAAGTTTTGAAAGATTCACAAGGCAAGCTTCAAAATCGCTTAATCGCTTCGTGTAAACTCGGGCGTTTTCTTTCATTATTCCAAAGCCCATAAACACGTTGGAATCTGATTTTATTGGAATCTGATGTTATCTATGTAGATAACAGTTGTACATTCGGAATGTTGAACTAGTTCTTAAAATATAGAACTTAGTAGATATAAATTTATTCTACAATTGGGCAAATGATGCCCGGCGGCAGAATGCAAAATTACAATTACAAATAAAATATTAATATACAAAAAATATATATAAAAAGCAAATTGACTTTGTCATTTCCTATATATGCAGATGGTATTTACATTCCTATACTAAACATTAAAATGCATATACACTAACATATAAATGAATAAACTTACATATTATACAAATATACATACATACAAACATGTACGCGTATATACATAGAGAGACGAAGGAACCCTCACATACACACCAATCAGAACTTATTCAGTCATATTCAGAAGAAATGAAATCACTTCACTTCACTTCACTTCACTTCTCTTCACTGTACTGCATATAACTTTATCTAAATATTAATTGTTCAATACTTTTTACTGTATACTACGCATAATCGCACCTTTCACTTCACTATACGTTTTCACACTATTGACTAATTTCCTATATTTTTTTTCTAAAACCTCGCGCTGAGCAAGGAAAGGGCTCAAAAACTGCCGCAGGCAAATAGTTCCAATCTACTATAGTTCTGTTTACAAAGGAGAATTTCCCTACGTCCGTTCTTTGTATTCTTGTTCTAATTTTATACTTGTGATCAAATATATTTAAATAATCTGGTTTATCTAGCCTTCCCCGAATTTCCTGCCATGCGGAGCAACCAACGTAAGATTTATACAGCGCGCAAAGTCGTGCCCTCTTCCTCCGGCGTTCTAATGGTTCCCAATGCGCAGGTGTGTTCTTTCAAAATGTATATTTTGCCGCTCTATTTTGTATCCTCTCTAAGCTCTTTTTAAGTCCTATTCTGTACGGATCCCAACAACTAGCTCCGTATTCCATTACCGGCCTAACAAGCCTAACGGCCTAACAAGACCTAACAAGCCTAACCGGCCTAAAAAAATAATAAAAAGGACAGAGCCGCCTGCGTCCCTGATGTAAAGCCCACAAGTACAGAAAATGTTCAAAATATGCATGTCATTGGCATAAACCAAAAACAAATATTTTAACACAAACATCCAGAAAAGTATTGTTATATATTGCTAAAGTCGTGTGTAATAGGTTTTAAAAATATAACTTTTTTCTTCCATTATATTGCATTTTATTCCGAGGTCCGTCATTGAACACCGAATTCTTCGGGTACCGGAATGGTGTCGAATGTTAAGTCAAGTTATCGTATTTCAAGTTATATATACAGGTATATATCGGTCGCATTATTATAGCTATCATAAGATATTTTGAATAATAATGTTGACTCCGAAGAAACGTGTATTCAGTGTCAGTTCTTAATAGAGTACGCACTTCGTTCTTATTACTATATAAAATAAGTAATATACTTTCTTTATACTATATACTACTAATAATAAGAATCATAATATCATTATTCGTCTCATGGACCGTACCATCTGACCATACATTACTCCATTTCAGTTGTTTCAACTGAAATTTAACGGAACTTTACTTCTCTAGACGACCATAAAGTATAAAAAATATATATTTATTGTTCGAATGATGAGTATATGATTCTTGGTTTGGTTGGTTGGTTGATTAGTGATTCCGGGTGCGTCAACAGATTTGGTCATTAGTCCCGTAAGTGTAGTGCATGCTGTTTTCTCGGGAGATGGCGGTGATCTTCCTCCGCTGGATGGCGAGATCCGGTGGGGTTTCCCCCTAACCAGGACTCTCCCACCAGCGGGGCACTGCCCCAGCCGGAAGAAGCTCTACTCTGCCGGCCGGTCCTCCGGAATATGTGGTAGTGAAGTGCATATTAGTGTGTGTGTGTGTGTGTGTGTGTGTGTGTAAGGGGGAGGATAGGACAAGGAAGAGGAAGAAAAAATCGCGCGCGGTCCGTTTGTAAGGCATTCGCCGGATCAGTACCGGATCGGATGGTGTTGATGGGAGAAACCAGGAAAACTACCGATCGCTCTGACGCTAGCCGACCGCTAGAATTCTCCTCCAGACAGCGACTGAACTAGACCTAGCTAAAACGTTAGTGTCGAAAATCCTCAGGACTCGAATCTAGGACCTCCCGATCAGAGGCGCTGCAGTGACGCTGCACTGAGCTACCGCTCCCAGTGAGAGCATTATTCAGTGGTTATTACTTTTTCACATGGGTATGGGGTAAATTGGTTGGAATATATGGTACAAATTGTTCATTAGAATTAAGACACCGCCTCCATTTGAATTTATTCTGCCTGATCTGGGATTATTATATCCAGATAATTTGAATGTTTCGTTGGGTTTAAGTGTGTTTCGGTAATGCGTAATAATTTGATGCCTTTGGCTTTTAGGAAATACGATAACTCTCATTCCAATTCAGTAGATTTGAATTGTTGTTAGTGTGTTGTAGAGCCATGATTTCTATTAAAGAATGATGACAATGAAGTTTGTATGTTGCTGATAATTGCTGGGATGATTGAGTAGATTATGTTTACGACATGAATTGTAATAGAATTTATTAGTGTATGAATTATTATTATTATTATTATTATTATTATTATTATTATTATTATTATTATTATTATTATTATTATTATTATTACTGGAGTTATGCAATTTTGTGCTAGTCGGTTTTGGTTGGGTTGATAAAGTGGATTCGAGAAGGTAAGCGAGATGTGTTGTTATTTTTTATCTGGTTCTGGGTTTGCTCGGTTGTAAATCTTTAGACGGGGGTTCTACATGTTCTTTCTGAGAAGCTACTTTTACTGAGTAGATACAGGCTAAGGAATGGTTACAATTATTGCGGATATGAATAAAGTCTTAAAACCTTAGGCATTGTATTGACCCTTTGATTCTGCGTCTTTTTTCAGCTTTCCCTTTTAAGTTGAATGTTTCCATTATTTGTAATACAACGTCTATGCTTTGCTGGCCGTTAAACTCGGCAGCTACCACTGGGATAGGAATGTTGTCTTTGTGCAGTCTAGTAACACTTATTAGCAACGGGCACTTCTTTTGACGTCCTCGAAGATTTCCTGTAGTGAAAATGATTGCTGAACATTTTTAAATATAATGGAGAAATTTTCATTAGGGGGTCTTCATTGGTGTGAAATTTTTTTTTAGTATTTAATAGCTGTTTAATTGTTTTTCTGAAGTCTTTTATCATTTTGAACATTAAATTTATTCGGTTATTTATTATATTGGAAATGAATTGACTAGAAATGTTTTTAATCTCTCTATTAAACTCTGATAATTTTGTTACGTTAATCAGATAAGTAGGTGGAATATTGACATTTTCATCTTGGCTCGGGGTGAAGTTTGAATTAATGTTATAATTAAACCTGGAGTCAGGGTATTTTAGTTTTTCTAAGGGAGCATATCTATTAGTAACTGGCACTGAATATACACTGTTAGCACTGTTGACTGTTTTTTTAGGGGATGTTCATTTTCATCAGTCATTGAATGTTCTCTTACCTCTATTTGCTGAACGGTCCGCAGTTTCTTTGTTTTCACTTACTGTTTTTGATACGCCTTGAACTGCATCGCTGGCAGTTTGCCGAGTAGGCTTACTGACCTTAGTAGCACCGCTTGTCATTAGTTTCTGAATTTCTGGAATTGAAGTTTCCTGGACTCCCGCATGCGGCGGTTGTGGATTGAGAGTAGCATATTGAAGACCGATGTTGCCTTGTTGAGCAGCACCGCTTCGATGTTCATCATGGGATGACGGTGTCGTGACGAATGTGGTGTCCATGGCGCAGTCTGTATTATACAGAGCGGCCATGGCCCCGGCTATGCTTTGCCCTAGGCCAGGGCTGCTGGGCACTGGATCACTTTCAATGGTTGATGAATTTAGTGCTGCAATTGGTAGCACTCCAGTTGGTAAAAGTACGTTATACACTTAGGTTAACTTAAAAAAGTCTTATTGTCAGGCAATTCACTATTCGGAACAGAGCTGAGCGTGATGTGGACTCCGCGACGGCTCGAAGCGAACTGAAGACCGTAAAATGACGCTCACCATTATAGTTGCAGTTGTGCCACCCTCCATATTCTCAAAAATAGGAGAATGACTGCTCATGTAGAATATTTCGAAAGAGACTTTCTCCGCCATATCAGACTTTTTGTTAAGTGAAAATCCTTCCGTCTTGTCTTTCGTTGGAAGTGAACATCTCATCCCTGTTCAAGTGTGAACACAGGGTACAATGAATAAACTAGTCGTGTTACACAATGGCAGACTTTCTCGCACTAGTTTGGTGAAGTTTGGTACATTTTGGTGAAAATCTTGCTTACGGGTTAGCCGCTAGTATTTTTCAAAAACAGACAGATTGCCGGACGGAAAGTATAACCTCAAGACGTTGGTATTTTTTGGTATTTTGGATCTACAAAATGCTTTCAGTCTACATAGACCGTTAAAAGAAATAATTTGCTACATATAAGAACAGGAATTATCTGCTTTTTTGGTACCGGGGACTAATGGTGCGTATATTTTCGTGCATATATAAAAATCGATTTTAAAAGAAGCATTACAATACTTTCTCTATACTACGTGTGTAGTATGCGAAAAAGTGAAATAAGACAAATCAGTATAATTGAGTTAAAGTGGCGATTGCTTTTTGCAAATAAAAGTATAATCTTCAAATTTATCTCTTTACACGCTTATATTTAATTACACTTTTTAAATGGTACTCTTAACAAAATTTTAGTATTTCACCTGTTAATAACGAAATTAATCAAAGAAAAAACATACATAAATCATTATTATGGTCCCGGTCTAAAGGAGACTGATATTTTTCATAAGTTAATTTCAGTCCCCATTTAAAACAGTAACGTAGGCGAATTTCCAATACGATTGAGAGTTAATGCAATACGCCAGCACTCCCCCACATGTTCAGGCAAAGTGCGAACATCAGTAAAAGTAGTAAAAAAGTGTCAAAAAAGTTAAAACACCGGTTACTTGGTTCCCCATTTGTTATTATTTCAGTTCGAAGGACATAACACGAATAATATCTGCTCACAGGAAATTGGCCTCCGCAAGGTTCACCTCTGGACGAAGAACCGATTTCTACCGGATCTTCGGTGAGGGAGTTTGCTGGTCGCTGGTTGTTACCGGATGTAGCCGCAGATATCCAAATGTTCACAGGAGCAACCCTGGTAACGATGATATTTTCTGAAGACTCGTCCAGCACTACATGCACATAGAAACTTATTACTGTAAATGTTTATAAATTATGTAAATCTTTAATTGTTCAAATGTATCTGCGTGAATACTGTTAATCTCGTTTCCAAAGTGAATGATGAAGTGCGAAAAGTTCATGTTTTAGCTTACGTAAAAACATTCAGAAAAGGAAGTTGCAATTAGTCTTACTTCCGTGTTTGGATCGCTGTTTCTTTTGAAGTGAAGAGTCTGTTATTTTTAGCAGGTCATCCGAAACACAATTAGGATTCTCACGCAATTAGGATTCTTGAAAGAGAACGTTTTGGACTTAGCAGCAATCATTCGAATTGAATCAACTCTTGACATGAAGATCTATAAATATCTCTCAGCGACAGCGAGACTTCACATTGCGATACAAATTATTAATGGAGTAAACATGCACAAGTGTTTAGCCGTTTAATTAGAAGTGTATACTACATTACGCATAGTATCCATTATATCCAAGATTTTAATTAAATGTCTGTTCAACACATTTCATTATTTCACTGATGAACTTTCTCCTTATTCAACTTATTGGCTCTCCTCCAGAATATGAATTTAATCAAATACAAATATTTATATGATAATTTTAAACTTAAAACAACTGTTTTACTCATATGGTGGGTGATCAATGGCAAGAAAGAATTCGTTCAAACTTCAACAAAAGTTAGACCACGGTCAGGATAAAATCATCATTCAGTGTAAATTACGCCACATGTATTGATTTTTTTCAAACTAGTGAGATGAGTTCACTTAGTGAATTTGAACAAAGCTTATTCTGTGGAAACAAACATTAGAAGAACAGAGCAATGAGGCATTTAAGAGATCTACATTTTCAATCTGCAGTTACTCTCATAGAAATGCTTACAAGCTGATATCCAAGAACAGGAATTTTGTAGAAAGAACTGTACTACATTCAAGCTCAACAGCATTAAAATAATGTCTACAGTTAAAACAAACATTACTCGGCAATAGTAGGTGAAGTCTGAAACGCTGAAAGTGATATTAGGCAATGATATAAAGCAGTTTCAACGTTTATAGCTTTCTGAATTGCGCAACATTTCTTTTCTACGCCCATTGTATAATTATCCAATAAGGTGCTGCAGCTCATTATATAATGATAGTCATTATGACACAGCTTCATTATAGGGCACATATTTGACCAATCACAGAGAAATTTAAAGTTGAAAATTAATCAATCATTGGCTATCATTCTATTAGATGTTTCGTTAAATTGTGTATTTTACTGGGCCGAGACAACCCGGAGAATGGTGATGATAAATCACATTTGCCTTCCCGTTTCTAAAACTCAGAAGAAAATCAGAACACTGGAACTCAGGATGGGGACCTTATCAATTATTAAACTGGTAAGAAATAACAACGGAAACCGAACTTTGATGGCATTTAGGCCCTACTTAACAAATTTATTGAATCCTAACTTCACTCATGTATTGCTCGTTTGAAGTTGGATTGTATACATTGTTAATCAATGTCACCTGGAACATCTAGATGGCGGTCCGCTAGGAGGTATTGGCTGAATACTATCGTGATAGCTGTCACATACCTCATCAAAATTAGTAATAGTAATTATTGATAATAGTAATTATTAGTCGTAAAAGAAGTACTGTATGAAACTCGATGTACTGAGTACTAATGGTCTCCTATGGAGTTTACGATAATCGCTTGATTCGTAATATAACTTCACATTATTGTATTACTTGCCAATTATCAGCCATCATAGTTTCATTATATACAATTTTGGACAGCCACTACAAGCGGTGTGATTGCTGCACCTTTTAGAGCATAAAAAGCATGTTAAAAGATTAATTTTTAGCTCTACTGCTCAAAGTGAAACGATGCTCAAATGTTTAGACGAAACAGTGTGACTGCAACGAAGAAAATCGTAATACTTTCTTCTGATCACATCAGCTACTACTGACCTTCATGTAACATAGTACACAATTAAATGATGATCGCGCTCGGTCTATCACCCTCGTGTCCCATTCTTTTCCACCCGCAAAATAGAATGCCATTTTTACTAGTCGAATCCTAAATAACGTTTTTGTATTATTTTTTAATAGTTTCACTTAAAACTATTAATGTATTTATTCACGAGTAGTTATTTACGAAAAAAAGTGTCGTAAGATATCATATTGTAATACGAGATTTGATAATTATCAAACTGTTAGATCCAATTGGATAACCAATTAAGTTTTACGATACGAAAATCATATTATTCACATTGTAAAAATTCCAGTGCACAATATTTTTCATTTAAATTTGACAGTTTATCCGAAGAAAAGTGACAAACTGATGTTGATAGTAGTTAATAGTATGCCATAAATTAGTTTAATATTATTTACCTTACGAAAATGATTCTTGTTCTTAATAGAGGGTCATGGACTATTGTAACGCGTGTGTTCTATTGAATCTTTAAACAAAACTGATCTCAGTTTCGTAAAGTTAATCGTTATTTTATCAGAGGGGATAAATAGTCATACTAAATATCACTCGTGTATGTAAAATTCTTAGGTAAATACACTTGTTAATACGCGATATGTAAATTAATCGATAATTTGCTGCCGCGTTATTTATGATAAAATCTTTTGAGATTTTTACCTCAACTTGCGAAGTCTACAACTTTTCCGTGATCGGACAAAAAATACAGCCATGCGAATCGAAGTTGTTAACTTACCTCAACTGGAGCCCGTAATGCATTTAGTCCGAAAACTGTTTTATTTAATTTAGGAATATCCTCAAGCAATCGCACTTATTGCACGATAATGTTTTTAAATTTCATGGCAGGGGGCTCAGCCGTTCTGATATATTCAATCTCTGTGTATTATACTTTGCGCTATGCACTTTGAAGCATGAAATTGCAGACGAGGAATGAGAAAAAAGAGAGAAAAGCAGAGAGCTCGAGATCACAGAGTGAGCGAAGTTTGGAAGGGGCCTCCAACTCCAACCAACGGAGTTTTAATAACCTTCAATTATTTTAAAGCAAAGAGCGTCGCCATGGAAAGAATGAAATTGTTTTAAAAACACAGGGGCAGCATGAATATAAGTTTTAAATCTGAGTCTGTAGGTTTTGACATGCTCGAGAGACATAACGACTTTTTTGTAACCGTGTGCCCATTAAATTAGGAGGGAAACAGTATAGAGTAATCACATTCTGTTTGTGGAAAGAGAGAAAGTTTTATTTCAGGGATCCGAAATGAGTTCTTTGTGGATGTCGAAATGAAATAAGGCGGTTAGTTCGTAATGGACAACTTGGCCTTTGGAGTCGACCATTGACGAATAAGGGGAGGCTTTACCCTGAGTATGACGTGATTGCCATTAATTCTCTGATGTTTTTCTCTGCGTTTTGTTCCCAAGCAACTTCATTCGTTTGGCTTCATTTAAGTTTCCTCTTTTATTTGTAGGAGGATGGTGCTCTCCAAATTACGTGAAAATTCACTTTCCGCTTTTTGTTCGTTCGTACAAGCGTCACCCTTTTACGTAGTAATACCGACATCTCCCAGTCCCTTGTGGTTTTCATTCGTGTGTTGTGATTACGAACGATATTTATTCAGAAATGAGAATTAAATTTAAAAGGAGAACAATATTATCAGCAACTTTTGTGAACACATTGCCTTGTGAAAGAAAATAGTATATTCAAGCTCTAAGTGTTCGGATTTCTGAGAGTAAAATAAATTGTATATGTATAAACACTTGCTCAGATGTTTTGACAAAATCCTGCTTATTATGACACGATTGTGTAGCTTCTGAGAATAGGGTATTTTAATAATTTGAAAAGTAAAAGTTCAGTCAAGAGAAACCTAATTTTACATTTTTTATCGATTTTCATTACTTCACGCATTTTGCTCGCTCTGTCTTTCTTTCGCCTGCCATTTTGCCTCGAAAAAAGTCGCACAGGAAAACGTTATTGCTTCTTCCACAGGTCTTTTCTAATGTACCGCGTGGTTCAAAACATTTTGCTTAAATAGAGTGGTTCTGACGCACCTTAAGGCGATTGATTTCGTAAAAAAATGATAATAAATCTTAATAACAACTCTTGTTCTTAATGTTTCTGGTATAAAACCATTAAAATATTCCTTTTTCCATACTTTAAACCCTTCTTAACACTTCTTCCTTGGGAAAGAATGTGTAGATGGGAGTAGACATCACAAGAGAGAAATAATTCGCGAAATAATGAGTAACTTAACAAAAACATGGAGTAACGAAAAAACAAAATTTAATTAAGTTGATTAAAATTTTATTAATTTCCCAAGACATTCAGTTTGTAATGAGTTGTAAGTGCAATTTTAATTTGTTTTAGTTGCTTTTTTCATAGTCTATGACGGAAAATCGGCTTGTAAACATTCGCCTTTGCCATGCTGAAACGAAGTTTCATAATCGTTAAGTGTTGGTTACACACTCATTTACGTCAGTAAATGTATTTAACACTATAAATATTCAAACACTTTGTTACAGTGACTACAAACCGTAACATGCAATTACGTAGGCTTCTCTTAAAAAAGTGAACAAAGTCATTCGAAAGTGAACATATTTTATACAGAACACAAATATAAACAGTTATATACAGTGGAGTGTTTTAATTGACAATAACAAATTATATAATAAATTAGTAATATTTTTCAGCTGTCAAAAAGTATTTGAATACCTCTATGAGCAAACGAAAAGAAGCTGCGATTTAATACAATAATGATATTAATAAATAATTTGCATTTTATTGGTAATAGGAACAACTTGCAGTCACCGAGGTATCAAATCTTATAATTTCTGGATCTCTGCGAACATTTTACGCCATTCTTCGATCAGCACGGTTTTCAATCCTAGTTGGTGCTTGATATGCTTCGTTTTTGCATCATGTTCAGTGTGTTTCATAAAGCCTCAACAAGAATGAGGTCTGGCGATTGCAATAGCGTGTGGTGTTGTCTCTAAGTGTTGTGCAAGAGCTACGCGCATGTTATTGGAGTATTCTTCTTAGGATCGAGATCTTGCTGGGAATAAGAGTGACTATCTAGTCCCAATTTATCGACAATCTTGCTAATTACGAGGCAACACTTCAGTATTCTCCCTGTCATCCATTATACCATCAATAAATACTAGAGTTATGACATCTTAGTCAGCCGGCATCTCAACACCATAACTGCCTCCGATGGGTTTCACAATTGGAATCAAATTAGAAGTCGGCTTTTCGTTTCTTCGGTTCGTTCGGCTCTTCGTCACGCAGGCTTCTGACCATTCGATTCCAGTGAGTTAATTAGTTCTTATCAGAAATAAATATATTAAGTGAGAATAAGTGAAGTTTGCTGAACATGCTTTGTCAAACTCTAATCGCTTTTTGCGGAATATTTCTATGAAATACGTTTTTCTTGAACTTTTGCGAAACAGTTCACTATCGTGGAATGCGTTGCGTATAGTTACCACTCTAATCTTCTAATCTGTTAGCCCGACCGTGTTTCGATGATCGCCTGACGAACGGCGCTTGTGATCGCTGACGAACGACGCTTGGCGCACCTGGCGTACCGTACATCATTGCAGGCCGGGACTCTTTGCCTTTCAGAACAGAGGTTATTATCTGAAGAGTCAGTCTCTTGGTTGTGTTTGATTACATGG
The DNA here is from genome assembly GCA_011170035.1 of Teleogryllus occipitalis. Taxonomy (NCBI): domain Eukaryota; kingdom Metazoa; phylum Arthropoda; class Insecta; order Orthoptera; family Gryllidae; genus Teleogryllus; species Teleogryllus occipitalis. The sequence goes on from BLKR01000015.1 coordinate 1,036,338, forward strand.
CGTACCCTTCAATATTATTGATAAATATTTTACGGTTGCTTTTGGCCGATGAACGCATTTTGATGATGAGATTTCTCACCACTGAAAAGAGGTTCTACGATTCCGGTGGTCGCAATTCACTTCAACGGAAAAGTGGGAAATATCAACTCTGACCTCTAAAAATTAAAGCGAGTCAGGCGTCCAAAGTGAATGCCATCTGCTGACTGATTGCAAATCACAATTGTAGTGGGGTGAAAAATACTTTATTGGCTGCGGTGTGTTATAAGTTTACGAGTATTTTCAAAATCAGTGAAGCGAAAAGCATTAAGTGGGCAAATAAAATATCTCAAGAAGGTGTAATAACACAATTGACAGCCACTTGATACAGATACTTATTTTTGAACTACAGTTAAAATGTGGGTTTACCAATACATTTTGTAGCCACTGCATGTATATTACTGAAGCTCAAGTTTCGTTTATCATTTTTATAGAAATAGATTGCGCCCAAAAATCAATGTTTCTCTATATGACTCCAGAGAGCACATTGCAAATGATTGTTACTCCCTTGCTAGCACGGAACAATGTATCTTTATTTTCTTGAACGTAGGCTGCGTTCCATGGCCGCTCGCCCTTCTGAATGCATAGGGAACGAGGATGAATATTTCATCACCATCAGCGTCGCGACACCGGGGAGGAAGTTGCGTTGCACACTGGGCCAAAGCAGGTCGAGAGAGGCGGCCGGAATAATTAAGGGCCAAAATAATTATTTTTATATTAAGCGTAAGAAATTATTTTTATGATCAGTCATGGTTAAAAAAATTCATGATCGTTGATCTTGACAATTTTTTGAACTATTGAGATTGAAGATTTTCCGAGATTGTGAGGTCGAATCAAAAAGCCCTCACGATTGTGTAAGAAAGAATCATTTAATCCTCACGAAATATAAACAATTTTTCCATGATGAATGTTTCCAATATGATTTGTTATTTGTTTTATCTCTACTCATCCTGATTATTAAAAGAAAGTGACATGTTCATGCGTAGGTCTTTTTCCAAGATGGCGTCACGGTTTTCAGTTGTTTCGTAAGAAGACTGACGTCATGCACGCGTAGTGGTACGTTTAATCGAATGAGCTAGAATATACTACACAGAGTGGCTATAGCGCCTCCATCTTTGCATCAAACTGAAGACTGAAGCAGGCAAAGCAGCGCCCTCTGGAGAAACAGTATTCTAGTATTCCGTTTGGCGCAGGTTAAGGCCGGATGGGCGCGAGTCGCACTTAATAAAAATCTTCTTACTCTGTGTCAAACCCAATCATTCACATCAAACGAAATCACAATATGTAAACAGAACGAATCGAGAAACTTTAAAAACACGTTGCTTCCTCCATCGATTATTGTCATAAGAACTGAAGCTGTTGAAATGTTATTGTAGTTAGCATAACGTCTGAAAGTGAATGTTATTGCAATAAGAAATAAACAAAGATCACAAATAAGGTGGCAAACTTGAAAAATGATATATGTGTGGTTTGATGACTTCTAGTTTTAGAGTTATATGCCGAACATACTGGAGGCACTAAGAATATTATTGTTCTAACCTCTAATATAATTTAAATAGAGATAAACGAAAAGACAACAATATAGAATTAAGATCTGATATAAACAACACGTCGATTCAGTGCAACAGTTCTACGCGTCATCTTGCTCCTCGCGTTTTGACTGTAAAAAACATGGCGGCCCCTAGTTCTGCGAGCATACACCAAGAGGGCTGAAACCATAGGGTGAGCCACTCTATGTAGTATATTCTAGCTTGTTTATTTAATCACTCATTTCTATAGGATCGTAGGGTCTTTATAAGCGCTTTTTTTGAATCAACATAAAAAAGGATTGTGTGCATTACTAACCTTACATGAAGTTGGTCAATTTTTAAAGTAAGACGGTTACTAAGACATTTATCTTGTTATTGAAAAAGAAGTACTTCACGCATGGCTGGAGAATTCTTAATTTCATGGTTGGATGGGTGATACGGAGGACAAGTAGGTAGAAACACAACTATTTAATTCAAATGATATTCTAAGAAAACTTTCCCATTTCCATTTTAACGAAATAAACAAAACTACACATTATTTGTCTGACTTCTTCAATCATGGCCATAATCAGGGTCGGATTAATATTTTTAGAGGCTCTAGCCATGACTAAAGTATTGAACCTTCTAATAACATTGAAACATTCTATGCAAGTAATCCGAAGCAAAATGAAAATATAACTAAAATCTTTCAATTCACGAATTTCATATTCAATAATAAATACAATATAGGGGTTCTTTTAAAGTAATTTATCTACAGTTTCGTGGAATTATTTAAACCAATGTATTTTATTCATTGAATTATATCATTGAATATTGATTTTTTTCTGATATAAATATATAATTTTATACAAAGATATTAAATATACTTTTTTATGAACAACTGAACCAAAGAACAACTAATTTTTTAAATTTTATATTTTCTGGTTACGTTGCTTTTTTTTAATCTTGAGGTCCTTTTGATGACCTACCCATTCGAGCGTTCGTTAACCTATCACCCTTCGCGGGTTCCAGATGAATTCCGCCGCATTGCCCTTCCTAATTTCGTTTTTGCGATGACGCCATGACCTCCCGCTCCTGGACTGCCAGAGGTGGCCCATAGTCCCATCTCAACCAGTTTCCATGTATATTTTTGTGGCGAGGTACCCCGAAGGTCCATCCTGACCGTATATAACCTGGAGGGGGAATACTGCTCTCGGGGATGAGAAGGAAGGGAAGTTGAAAGGTGATACAGGGGATGAGGGAACCCAACCATGTTACAACATTCTAGGTCCATGTCTTTCGCGAAATTCTGACCCAGAGCTCGAAAGTAAACAGTGAACTTGATCGCAAGTGGCCCAAGTCTCCGAGCAACTCAGGCTGGCCAGGAATGGAAAGAAGAGGGTTGAAAGGTAGCAATACACCAGCCAGTATCAATTGTCGACGCGGATCTGGAACCCACGACCGAAACTAAAAAGATTTATTTTGCAAGTCTACGGTCCCCCCTTCAAGCTTTGGCCCCCTCTGCGCTCGCCTATGGACATTTGTACAAAGGATTTCTCTTCGTTCATCTCGGGCCCACTGTGCAACGCGGTCTGAGGGAGCATCCGGCGAGGAGGTCGCGGATGAGTAATCGAGCAGGCTCTGGGCGGCGGCTCGCACCTGGCGCCGCCCCGCGCCGCGCGGCCGAGCCGCGAATTAAATTAGTCCCTCTTGAGGCCCCGCGGGGATGCAGAAGGCGGTAGGCCGGCGAACCCGCGCGCGTCCGCGGAAAATCCGTGGACCCTGGGGTACGCCCTCTTCACACACCCCTGCCCGTCTTCCCACTTTTTTTAATATTTCCGAATAAATCCCCAGCCACTAATTTTTCAATCGTAAATTATGAATCCGCCTCCCCCCTCGCCTTAAAATATTCAAAAGAGACGGCAAAACAGCGCCGCGGGGTGTTTGGAGTGCTTCCCGGAGACGTGACCGGCAGCCCGATGGCCCAGCGCCGGCCGCCAGCCGCCCTCGCGCGCCCTAAAGGCGCCCGCTCACCAACAAGCACCACGGGTAAGCCTGGCTGTAAATATATTCTGCCTGCCGCTGGCTGTAAATATATTCCCGCAATAAAGCAGGTGGTGATACAATAGATTTACAACCGATTGGGTAGTCTGCAGCTATTTGCTGCAATGAGGGAGTAATACCCGTACACGAGCAAGCACAACGGACAAGCTGGTCATCGGAGGCTGTAAACATTATTCCCGCAACAAAGCAGGTGGTGATACGATAGATTTGCAACCGATTGGATAGTCTGTCTTGCGAAGCTTATAGCTGCTATGAGGGAGCAATGTGGCGGTGCCCGTACACGAGCAAGCACAACGGGCAAGCCCGATCGTCGGAGGCTGTAAATATTATTCCCGCGATAAAACAGGAGGTAATACAATAGATTTGCAATCGATTGGATAGCGTGCCTTGCGCAGCTACTTGCTCAATGAGGGAACAATGTGACGGTTCCCGCACACCAGCAAGCACAACAGGCAAGCCTGGCTACTGCTGGCTGTAAATATTATACTCGCAATAAAGCAGGTGATGATGCGATAGATTTACAAAAGATTAGAAAGCTGGTGTCGTCAGCTGACTTATTTAACTGCGCTCCGTGAAGTCACAGAAGTCGAGACACTACGAATTCCTGGACATATGATAGTCTGGGAACCCCAGTTAACTAACAACGCTGAGCATGCGGTAGAAGGGATAAAAGGCACTGACTACGACGTGGCGAGACAAAAAGTTAACGGAGGATTACTCCAATACGCCCAATGTCCAAGAAAGGTTGAGAGACGTATTGCAAACACGCAACTACAACAATAGCAACAAAAAATAAGCCTCCTTTGCGCATCTGCCTACTTCATTGAAGACACAATGCGGCGGCGACAGATTTACAACCAGCTCAAGCCAGGTTGATATTCGACCTTGTGTGAACGTCCATCTTAAGGCAAGCTCTTAAGGTTACTTGGAATCTCAATTCTTTATTATTCGCTTTATTTACTGTTTTTATTTTTACATTTTTACGCGACTGCGGAACACTACGTAGATGGTAATATATTTGAGTATCTTGACGATTTGATGACTTGTTTTTATGTTCAGGGATAAAGGATGCTGTAGCATTGTTCCCGTGCTGAGGTTTGATATGTTGTTTTTTTAATGACTTGAACTGCTTTCTGAGAGTTCGCTGTCTGTCATCTTATAATAATCATAGGACTGGGAAATGTATGAATCTCTCCCTGTTTACGTTTTGAAATGAATCCAGTATGAAGTTGCGGATGATGTCGTCAGAGTTGCCTTTGCCAGCCGCCGGACGCTCTATATTGGCCTTTTGTCTGTCTGAATCAAGTTTGCATTGTAAATATTTCTTCTCCATTTTAATTTGAACTCGAGAGACGCAAGTATGGTAATGAGTTACGGTGCCGTCTTTGGTTATTTCCTTTCATTTTCGTTTTATTACTTATCCAATTATAACAAATCACAGATTGGAATCATCATTTACAAAATTACACGAATTTTGAATTGAATGATTTAAAAGGCGTTGAGTGCCGGCAGTCATTTTCAAATATAAAAAATAGTGTAATCTTCTTTTAAATAATCGAGGCACCTAAAAATTCGAAAAATTGGCAACAGAACGACCTATTCTTATGATACCTTTTAAAATTTGAAAGCCGGACGGTTTCTTCTAAACGCAAATTAAATTGGATTTTTTAAGATTTTGAATTTTGTCGTTTTTCATAACTCTTAGATGGCTTGTTTTGTTTTTCAGTGGTGTATTTGCACAATATCTCCCACGCTAATAGGAGAACGATATGGAGAACATTTCAAAATAGTAGGTTATATTAGAGCCCCTTCACAATTGCTGATGACATCAAGCCAATACAAAGCATACAGTCGCGACGTTGAGTCGTTCAACGCTTTTTCTTGCAACACTTTCTTATAAGACAAGTATACAGAAATTAAAAAAAAACACTTTTTCTTTGAATAAGAAGCCCTCGTATGCCATTTTTCCAAGTACATCATTTTTTTGGTTGTTTGTTTGTTAACGGAGAATGACTGTTAACATCCTTAAGGTAGGTTTCGTCCTGAGAACGATGAAAATCGTGAAATGTCGTGTTTTTCAATTGTTATTGGGTCGTATGCTCTGTATTATTCTTTTTTAAATGCTTCAAACCGTTTCTTGCTACGTTTCTTAGTTGAAAAAATATTTTTTTCCAAGCGCGTGTGTACTGTCAAGACATTAATAAGTGAACTTCAGACGCATTTTCCCCAATCGGGAATTTTCAGCACATGCATGCCAAACATAATAAATCATAAACTATCAAAGATAATAATATAATTCTTTTTGCAGCATGTAACCCATGATTTGCTCTAGTGAATCCTGCATTTTTGTTAATTATTTATAAATAAATATAATTTTTAAAAATTATTTTATCTGTAAAAGCATAAAGAATTCAAATATACAAGGAAAAACAAAACAGACCCAAAATTCTAGATTTTTTTCTTCGGTAGACAGCTACCTTAACGGACGCCGGCCTTTAAGAGTGGTTTTTCGTTCTCCTGTTTGGTTGCGTTAAGTGGACGTAACAGTAGGGTATTACCCCTTGCGCCGCTTCACTCCCCTAGAGGTTCTTCCAGCGGAAGAAGAGGCCACGTTCCGGGCATTTCCGGCGAGCGCGGAGGGGACTGTGGCGCTACCTCTTCCCCCACACTCTTAAAACGCGCCGTGTGTGTAAAGATCGTGGAAAAAGCGAGAGATAAGCCCCCTTCTCAAATATTTGAACCACCATTTTTCAACGAGTACCTCTCCGCTGTGTCCGGTGGCGCCGGGCCGTGTGTCCACATCGTTACTGTCGTCTGGGTGGTCTCTGCCACAGGCAACGCTTACGGCGGGCGCTGTCGCGACCAACGCGACAGAGTTCCGCCTTTGTCCGCTAGGTAGCAGGAGCGTCTGCTCTCTCAGATATCGGTCTCTCGATGCGGCCTGAATCATTGCTGACCGACCAAACAAAAAACGGGAATTTTTAAGGGGAGCAATCTGGTCAATACAATCTTGAATAAAAATAGAGCAATATATTGATTTTCATGTTAAAATATTATACTACAATGTATACTATATATCATATTAAATTAATTTTCTCCTTTGAACTACCCTAACTTCACACCTTGATCATTCAATCCGGTCAATTGTTACTTAATATTATTCTCACTTACACTTAAACATAATGCATTAAAATACTGACACATTAGCAAATAATGACGTTTTACATAATACCGTTAAGGACTACGCAATACATAACTACAAAACGCTTAAATGACTAAATGCTAATAAAAAAGATTTTTGGAGAAAATCGCACTTTGCTGAGTAATCCTCCGTAGTCTGATCTCAACAAAGATAAGACAAAATGTGGTTTTGTTTTCTACATTGAATAGTTTGTTTTCTCTGCATCGTTGTCGTTTGGTCTCACTGAATTGAATACAACTGGTTACGCCGGAAGATGCGCAGCAATTGCACGGCTTTAGATCCGTCCTCTGCTTTAGTGGTATTTGCGTTGCGAACTAAATCGATTGTTTAAAAGGGTCGTTTCTTTGCCAATTTCATCAAGTGAAAATAATGATTGAAGTGAGGCGTCGAAAGTGTTACCTTTGACAATAGCATGTGTTTTAATAGCAATACATTTTGATTCGTAGGTTAATATTGACATACATTAAAACATTTCGTAACAAATTGATTGCGATTTTTAATTAATTTTATATTGTCAGATCAAAAGAACTTGTGATTTAAGACGGCACGCTAGGATGCAGAGTTAGATAAGTATTTTGTAATGGAATAACACTTCGTAGGCTAGCGTAAACCTTTCAAGGACCACGGAACATGTACAATATTGCCAAGAGCGTAGAAGAAACACAACTTACAGAACAAACTGCTATCTGCGGCACTGATTTTTCTGAAGCATTGATAATTAAATCTGACAAATTGACCGTTGAAGGCAATGATGTTAAAGTTTCTACAGTTTTTCAAGTTCTAAAGTTTATAAATGAAATGACACTTAAAACTTGGTGCAGTTCCCTAATTGTTCCTTTTTTTGGGGGTATTTAACCACTTCAATAAAGGAGAGTAAATCACTCAGAAAAGGAGAAGTCTCAACATATGAAAAGTCTCTAAAATATTTAGATCATCTAGCTATGACAATAGAAACGTCCGCGATTCAAATTGTGGACAAGTTCGGGAAATGTATCAGATGAAGTGTCCAATATAGAAACTGTTGATATACCAATACAATTAACTATATTAAAAGAGGAAGTAAAGACTAAATAATAATTTCACCAGAGCAAATGTAATTTGAAGACAGTATGCTAAAGTTACTTAATTTGAGAGCTGTTGAAAATGCACGAGAAAGTTTTTGAAGTAAAGTAAAAAATGGTGTCTGTAGCAAATAGACAAGATAATAAGGCACAAAAATTCAGAAGTCTCAGAGGAAAAGGACACAAAAGCTATGAAATACTATGGTAAATTTCTGGCATATGACTTGCGGTAAAAAATGTAGACTTTCATCACAATTCCTCTTTCCTTCTGTTTTTCGGGTGATTTATTTTACGGTAGTACGTAATAAGTAATTCATGTTTTATTTATTTTGTGTTTTTTAACTGTCGTTTTCTTGACTTTGAGATACTTTGTGAATCTTTCTTTAGTGAATTGACACGCGTAAAGCTTATTTAATACGAAATGTAAAGGTCAAGAAATAAAATCCTTACATTAAAGAATACTTAATACAACCTTTATAGTTACGGCGCTTAATCTTCCTTAAAACTCGAAATGCTTCAATATATAGTCGTGTATAAATGATGAATCAAAACTATTTTGGTTCCAGAATCGAAGCTAGCGCGCGCTGTCACGTATATGGGTATTAGCAGAAGGATAACACTTTCTCTTCTATTCATTATGGTCAGACAGTCATCATCTTCTTTATACTAAATTATTCATTATTGCATTCAACTATTTTTGAGTCCTTATTCTGTGTGTCCTGTCACGTGGAATTCGAGTTGGTTAAATGTGAAGGTTTATGAATTGCAGTTTAGTTTATGAATGTTTAGCATATTTGATTAATGCTGAATAGCAATGTAGATGAAAATAAATATAATTAACTGGTATCGATGCTAATGTGTACTCTAATTTCATTGGCTAAAAATATCAAATAAACGAGTTCGAATGATTGTCGGAATCATTGCGCTAATCTGAAATTATTATTATTTTCGTATTGTGTATTAACAAAGTAGAAGACGTACATCATTTGATCCCGTTCAATTAACTATTTTCTTTCAACATCCCTCAAAACAGTTCCTCCCTTCTCCTGGTTCTAGATACTATATATTTTCATTACAAAATTAATGAGGCTGCTAGTAGAATTATTCTTCTCCATTTTAAATTATCAGTAAATAAGCTGTCACTTGTTTGCTCCGGAATGAAAACACACGTACGAAACTGGATACATAAATTGTAATAATTGCGTATATTCCAGTTTTGCGTCTCGTATATCCAGAAATGAATTGATAATTAACAGAGTAATGAAAGAAATTCAATGACAATAAGTTTATCTACAAAAAAGTTTCGTTGAATGGAAGAAAACTGCAAGTTTTCTTGAAATGTCAATAAATATAAAATAAAAATATGAAGTAATATTAAATATGAAATATAGAATAAAAATCACGAAGATTATAACAATTATATTAAGAAGAGAGGGGAGACATAGTTCACAGACAACAACAATTGAGAGAACTATTTATAACAAATAATTAAATTAATGTGTTATAAAACCCTAACTCATCGTCTCTGTTATCTTCTTAACTTGAAATGATTTGGAGAAATGAAAAGAAACGTAAGTGATACATATATTTGTAATATATATGTATAAAATATAATATATAGTATGTTATAAACAAGTAATTGTCTTATTTTTTCAATATTTTTCCCGCAACAATGAATTCAAATGTACTTTACTAACAAACGTAACAAAATTAAGTAAACTAGTAGTATTCTTGCATTTTTACTTGTGAGAGAATATATCTATTTTTAGAACTCCAATCCCTTGTGACAAACTCATGAAAAACCATTTATCCCCACGCAACCTCACTACGGATTCATAAGACTTTTATTGCTTCCCCGAACAAAAATGTGCAGATAAACCTCTAGCTCATCCAGTCTCTGTCCATTCGCGAGGTCTCCGGAAGTCGGAAGAGAGGAAGTCGATTTTTCGCGAAGACCATCGTTAGCGACGTCACGAACCCCCCTCTCTCCCCGTCCTTGTCTCCCACCCGCCTCCCCCCTCCGTCGCGACCTCTCTCAGACCCGCCCAACATAGCCAGGCCTCCTTTCCCTCTCACACCATTCTCGTCCCGTCCATCTCGTTCTTGCCCAGCTCCCACTCATCTCTAGCCCTCCCACCTATTCTACGCCCGCTTCTCCATGCCCCTCTCCGCCACTCCCCGTCCTTGCCATTCCCCAGCCCGCCCAGCTCTCCTCCTTCCCTCCCGAGACTCGCTGCTCGTAGGCGCTGGCCCGTTCCACCTGGTCCGCGTACAAAGACCACTCCAGAGGGTCGGCGTTTTCTATAAAAAACGGGAAATTCCTTTCTCTTTATTTCCATTTATCTCTCACAAACCCCTCTCGGGCCGGGGGTGGGGCGCCGGGGACAAAAAGAACGAGGTCGTCCAGGGGCGCAAGTGCGTATTACGTGGGGACGAGAACCGCGAGGGCGCGGCACAGTGTCTGCGAGCGCAGCTTCTCGGCGGACGATGCCACAATGGCGTGCGTCAGGTCGCCATCGCAGAGCCACGTCTGGCAGTATAATGCTTTGTGGTTTGTCCCCGGTTTTGAGTGTTTCTTACGGCAAACTGTGAAATACACAATGGAACGATATACTCAGTAAGGTCTGCAATGGAACGATCCGATAGAGTGTATATTTCGTCCCTTTTAAGAGGGGTTGTAATTTACTTATACCTAGAATAACCAGCTAAATTATATCTCTCAGACGATATTCTAATCTCACACTCGAATTGAATAACTGTTCTACAGAAAAATATTTAATTTCTTTACTTGATTGAGAATGTGTGTGGTTGTCAGGTAAGAATTAGAATTTTTAACATTATTGGTCTAATTTCGTAGAGGCTTGACCCAATGTCTAGAAGATATGCCACTTATATATGAGTATTACATTGTTCTTTGACTCGTCTCACTCGAATGGACTGGACGAAGATTCTCTTTACTGATACATCGTGTAAAATATAATTTTCGATACTGCATGATGATTTTGAAATAGCCTCTTTTCTTATTTCCCACGTCTTATTTCAGATCTTTGTTTCGTTTTTATAGTGTCGAAGAAGCATCAGATCAAAAGTATGAAAACTCTACGCCACCGTTTTCACAGAACTTAGAAAAATAAAGAAGTTTTTCAACATACCTGGACCCCACTTACGGAATATCCAGGTTTCTATTAGGATTTTACCAGAAAGGTGACATGGCGCGTCAATCCTTGCAGTCAATCAGCTTAATACTCATTGAAAGAATTTAAATTTGAAGGAAAACGTACTTATTACTAGAAAAACGTCTCAATACAAGGAGGCTTAATCAAGTTTAAACGTCTCCTAGTTTCTTTTTCCAATATCGCATTTCCAAAGTTAATTTAATCTCCTTATATTTTTCAAAATGTGATTGATTCATTTCACCTTAAGACGATGTAGAATTATCGCCCGATGCGATTATGAAGTTAACTACCGACTCCCAACCACGTTATCTAATTCGCCCACTTAACTGCTTTTTTTTTGTATCTAGGTGCTACTTCGTGGTGAAATAGAGTTTCATTACGATTTACAGACGGTGTGTTATTCGAACTTCCATCTACGATTATTTCAGAACCATTGCATATTTCAGTTAATTGACATTTATTTGTATTTTTTAGAACAGTCGTACATCCACTTGAAATTATGATCTTTAAATGATTGAAACGTGTCTTTTGTAACTGAGAAAAGCACAATAAGCATTCATTAAAACACACCTGCATAATGAATTCAATAAAGCACTCGTTCTTTAATGACAAAACTCTATATAATTGACTTAGCATTTGATGAGACTATAAATACATAAATAGAAATGCATTATAGCACAAATAAATAGTTCATTACACTATTTTGGTTATCCCATCACGAGTCACCATAGTGTATCGGGAAGCTTGTAGCTTGTCTGCTGCATTCTAGATATAAGAGACTTTTAGGAAATGGAATCAATTAGGGAAGGGACGGACTGTGTGATGAGCCCGAGCGCTGTTTTGAATCTCCTTGTAATGAGTGATAACGAGCTTTTTTATTTCGCGCGTTAATTACTTTGGTCATTAGTCCCGTGGGTAGTTTGGTTGGTTGTCAGTGATACCGGGCGCGTCAACTACTGAGGTCATTTGTCCCGTAAGTGCAGGGTATGTTTTTCCTCGGGAGGTGGCGATGATCTTCCCCCGCTGTATGGTGAGATCCGGCGCCGACCTACCGTCGGCTAGCAGGGTTTCCCTGAATTAGTTATCTCCCACCAGCGGGGCACCGTCCCAGCCAGGACAAGCTATAAGCTCCCGACTGGTCTCCCGGCATGTGAGGTAGTGTAGTGAGTGGTAGTGTAAGTGTGTGTGTGTGTGTGTGTGTGTGTGTGTGGGTGTGTGTGTGTAAGGGGTAGGGAGGGAAAAGGAACGGAAAGGAAAGATAGCGCGCGGTCCGTGGCCCGTTTGTTGCTCCGGCATTCACCTGTTATTGATAGAAAAAAAAACACGGAAAACGACCGATCAGAGCAGCCGGCCACTTGAATTCTCCTCCACACAGCGACTGAATCCGATCTAGCTGACAAGCTAGTGATCCTAGATCCCTCTCACGGGGTTCTTTCCCCTTCTCCCTCTCATGGGGATCTCTCCCACCGGGGCACCGCTCCATGGAATGGTAGTGTGGATAAGCTCCCGACATATGTGAAACCGACATGTGTAATGCATAAAATAATGCGTGTGTACGGAAAGATGAGAGGACAAGGGTGAGAAAAGGAAGATCGTGGTGGTCCGTGGACAGTTTGTTAGTTTACCTCTCTAACATTGACGTGGTGTAGATCGGAAGAAACTGCCGAACAGAGCATCCGCCTGCTAGAATTCTCCTGCAGACACTGGCTGAATTCGACCTAGCATGTAGCTAGTTTCGAAGTATGCAAAATCCACCGCCGTCGAACACGAGAACCTACTGGTTGGTGTCCCGACACTCGCAGTGATTGTTGCACTGAGCCATCTCATCCAGTGAATCGTCATGTAGACTGAGTACTTTAAAGAATATACAGATAAAAAGGTAATTCGGTTTCAAAATGTCCAATCTGAAAGTGTACGCCTGCGTACACTGAGAAAAATTCTTCTTTGCAATCAACACGTTTCTGTGTGCTCCATATTGACAGTTAGTGAAAAATTGCCAAAAACGGTATTCAGTTTGCTTAGCGTCGTGAGCGTTCTCCGCACTGGGACAAGTCAGGGCCTCCTATTAAAAATGGCAGTGATGATGGTAGCAAACAGATCGCTGGGAAACAAGTGAAGAGACAAAACTTCATGCATCTGTTATGATTGTGGTGAGGTGAGTGCGATATTTACGTTTTCTTTTGTTACACCCCGCTATACAGCGATTTTCACAGAGTTGTGTTTGAAGAATATCAGCTGTTTTGTGTTTTGTCCAATCGGGACCTTACACGTCACTACAGTGACGTAATAACGGTGACTTTCAGCCTTCGGATTGGATGACGCCGAAACAGCTGATATAATTCAAACGCAACTCTGTGAAAACCGCAGAATACCAACATAATTTCTGTTGCAAGCAGCAAGGTGCTCTGCGGAGGGACTTTCTTGGCGCGGTGTATAACCCGATATATAACGGTCATCTCATATTCACTTAATCAGGTATCAGTTCTATCTAATATTTCCGTTTTCATCAAACACATTCATTTCAACACACGTTTTAGATTATTTAGTTGATTCCGCTTCGTGAGAATGCAGGGGGGAAAGCAAGGTGGCTGTCAAATTTTTAAATTGCCTTCGCATTTTATCGAATCTAACAATTCAAGTGTGCTAGTCGAAGTGTAGAATTCTCGGTGTTCGCGCACTGTGCGTTGGTGTGGGTGGCGGGCGGTCTCGAGGGAGGGGGCGTGGCGGGGCGGGGAGATAAAGCGGCGGCGCAAGGTCGTGAGCGGAGGCTATAACTCAGCGAGTGGAGTCGGCGGTCGCGGACTGCCCTCGCGCCGGGCGGCCGAGTGGGCGGGCGGCCGCGGCCGCGACACCGCCCATTGTCTCGCTTGTCTCCGCGCAGCGCCCGACATTGTTCTTAGCTTTGACAAATCCGCCGCGCTTCGTCACGCGTTATCGGCGGCGGGGGTGGCGCCGCGGCCGGACGCCGCGCCCAAGGGGCGGACGGTGATGGCGGAGATGTAGGAGCGTTCGCGCGGATCGAGTGGTGATGCGGGAGGTGATTGCGCTGGGTGGTGATGCTGGGAGGGGGAGCAAGGTGGCTGTGGGATTTTTGATTTGTCACAGCATTTTTTATCGCATCTCGTAACTGGATGTGTGCTCGTCACAGTGTGGACAGGGAGGTGTGGGGTTACCCGTGGTGTGGGGAACATACTGCTCGCGTTTTATCTTTGGGTCCTGGGTTCAAATCCCGATAGATCCATGTGGAATTGGTGTGACTTCGTAGATGTCTCCAGTTTCCCTTTCCTCTCATGAAACAACAGCTCCTAATTCATTAATATCATAAAGTCATTATCACCAATGTGTACCGGGTGAACTCAGAGCCGTCGCTGCCTTGGGCTCTGCAGCGAGAGGTTCTAGGATCCGAGTCCAGGTGGTGGCGGTTTTTTCGACACTCGCTACAGAGCTGTGACAAATTCGGCTGCGCCGAATCTCCCATCTAGCAGGAGACCCCCCCCCCCACATTCCAGGATAAAACACATTTTTGGACAGATTTTGTTTAGGGCAAAAATCACTATTTCAACTTTTTGTAATTTTCATAGTAGTACTCTACTATATTTTTGAATAATTGTACATAATCTTATTTCAATATCTTTCTTCAAAGAACAGATTTCATTTAGGAAACTAATGATGTTGCAACAGCACGTACTTTCTCGCATTAATCCTAAATTTGCAATTTTCGAAAATTCAGAAAATTCAACGTAAAAATGAGTCCCGTGCCATTCTTTTAGGCGTCCCTTGTTTTATCCGTAGAAAAAATGAAGAAAAAATTTGGAGTGCTTTCTCTACTTACGAAGTCAGTGCGAGGAAGTAAAATTCTCTACCTACAATATTTTAGTTGTAGGAAGACACCGAAGATATTAAACTTTTGCTATTTTCCAAAAATTAGGGAATTCACAACCCGAGAACAAAGTTTAATAAAACAATTAACCCAATTTTAAGAAAATCGAATTTTAGTATCAAGAACCCCCCCCCAAAAAAAGAGATTCTATTTATACAACATGTTAGAGGAAGTGATACATAGCAAGAAGATTTATTCACTTTTTCGTTGCCAGGGTCCCGCAATAAGAGTTTTTCCGTCGACAATTCGCTGTTTTCCGACGCACGATTACAATCCTTTCTCTTAGGAACTAAGACAGAGAGAATAAAAGCCGTGGAAGGTGGTGGTGCATCAATCCTAAATTACGGGTCCAGTAGTCAGAAGGGGCGATCTGCTCTCCGGCTTCAATCAATGAGAATCGTAATATGGAGTTGTCAGCGTTAGCTGGTTCGCAACATCGTAATAACCCTTTAGAGAAATGTACGAGAGTGCAGAATTTTCATAAGATTCGACTAGATGTTATACTGAGAAGTTGACACTCTGGAAAATTTAACATTAGGTACATTATTTGTGTCAAATAGAATGTAAATGTTAATTAAGTAAGAAAAAAATGATTCCACCTACCAGCTGCTGAAATTTTGTTGCAATCGCTTCGTGACATTTGATCTCGCACATAAAACTTTCCTTTGTCCTGCCATAAAATAACAAATTATGATAATGAGTCGCACATGATATTCTCCTATAAAATTCATCTTGATATTTTAACGAAGCCGTTTTGAGTTTTTAAAATTATTTTCACTTTTCACCAATTCGGCAAGCAGAGATAATAAAGACTTAACCGAGGACATGTAGAACCATGTGCATTAAGTGACCGTGAACGTCTTTGATTTCACTTATCAGTTGCCCCTGAGATTTTGACTCATTAAAAGGCCACCACTGACAAATATCCAATTGTTATTGAATAACTAACACATATTTCAACTATGGCAAATTTTATTCTTTCGGAATGCAACATACAATGTCGACTTTTGTAAACAGACCAACTCCAAATTACCTGGTATTTTCACTTGATCTACTTCCAAAACCTTCGTCAATCTGTAGTCAACATATTTCCTACAGCAGGCTGCTTGAATACTGGTTTTCTTGTATAAATAATAATTATTTATACACATCAGGCCAGGAAGAATACACGGTAATTATAGCAAATTTTTCTACGGCTATTTCGTCACCTATGGACATCTTACATATTTACTGTTAATTAGGGAGGTCAATACGAAACAGTGAGTAAATAGGTAATGCTTTATGTCTCTTATTATAAGTCACGACTATGACTACGACCCTTTGGGTCGTATTAATAGTCGTGACTTATAATAAGGAAAACCTTAAGGAGTTCCTTATAACGTTTTCTAATTTACAGTAGCAACGTATCCATCCACATAACAAAATACTTATTTATTAGGAAGGTCCAGACTTCACTTATAGCTATAAGTGATGTGTTGAAAATTGTCGTAACTTGAAAGAAATGGAAATGGTCGACTATTTCAAAGATTATGAGGATTTTTACAGTGATATCTTTCTACGTAGCAACAAGCGATATTTACGTGACATGCAAAACCCATTGAAAATGCAAAGCGATCTAGAATTTAAGAAAATATATCGTTTTACTAAGACTTTTGTTATACACTTTTTGGTAACATTGGTGGCTAAAACTACCTCTAACTAATAGATATTTACTGATTTCACCACCATTTAAGCCTTTTTTAACATACTGGCACTATTTAAGAAACTGTGTAGGTTAGGTTACCTCACGGACACGAGCATATGATAGGTCAGTTTGATGGAGCGCTTCTGGCAAGATTCAAGAGGCAGTGAAACAGCCAATACACTGTTGCCACACAAGACACTGCTAGCATCGTACTTATTGTAAGTATCGTCTATGAATACCAAAGGTGTATAAGTATTTCCTTATCAAAAGTAACTTCTTATAGTTTAAGTATTTTCTTATCCTATAAGTGACGACTATGAATATGGCCATATGTGAATATAGAATATCCTGACCTTAGGGCTGAAGGCTGGGCTGGTCACTTATCCTTGAACTGTTTCATACAATCTCTGACAAGCCTGGGAGATCCGGAAGGAAGTGACAAGCTGTCAGTCTTGTGGCAGAGGCAGAGGTGATGATTGATTGATTGAACAGTGTTTCTGGGCGCGTCAACTATTCTCATTAATTCCTTGGTGTAGTGCATATTATAACGAAGGAGGCGGTAGTGTTCGTCCTTTGCTGGAACCTCCAAGAATCTCTCTAAGCGGCGTACCGCCCCAACCAGCACAGCTCCCGACCGGTCTCCCAGCATGCGTGATTGTATTGTGCGTGTAATGTAATTGTAAGGGAAGAGAATAGGGCAATGGAGAGGATGGAATGATCGCGCTCAGTCCGTGGCCCGTTTGTTAAGGTAGTACTGCTTCGGCATTCGCCTGATATTGATAGGAGAAACAACGGAAAACAACTGATCAAAATAGCCGGCCGCTGGAAATCTTGAGAGACAACGGCTGAATTCGACGTAGCTGCAGAGCTCGGGTCGATAATCCGCCACCGTCGGGACGCGAACGCTAGGATCTCCCGGTCAGAGTTGCTGGAGTGGCATCAGTTGTTGCCTTGGAATAAACTCAGCCGGCACAGAGGCTCTGGTCTAAGTGAAGAAGAGAGAAAGAGGAACAGGGCGAAGAGGAAGAGGAGGAGACAGGGACGGAGGAATGGCGGAGAAAGTAAAGAGAGAGGAGAACAAAAAAGAAGAAAGAAAGGAGAAATAAAGAAGAAAAAGAGTTGGAGAAGACCTTGGACGAGACGGGCATGGCAATAGTAGAAGAGTAGAGGAAGAAGAGTGCAAAAGGAAGTATAGTGATAGGTGAAGGCAGAGGTGGAGGGGAATGTGAGCGAGGTAGAGGCGGTGGTGACGGTGGAGAAGAGAGAATGAGGAAGAGAGAGAGAGAGAGAGAGAGAGAGAGAGAGAGAGAGAGGGGGGGGGGAAGGGAGGAGCAAGGAAGAAGCAGTGGCGTTGAGGAGGAGTAGAGGCCAGGGGGCCGCCTGGAGCGAGCGTGTGCGGCGAGGGCTCGGGGATTAGGATCCAGAGCCATTGTTCCTTGGCGGCGCCACTACAAAGCGGCTGCGGCGCCCGCCCGCCCTCTGCTGGCGTCGCCCCGCGTCTTGCGCGACGGAGGGCGAGCGTTCGCACTCTAGCGACGGTAATACCGTACTCATTTGTAATTTTTACTCGTACGTTATTGCGTTCGATACGGAGATCGATATACGGTGCTTAACTTATCTTGATCGAGAAGATCCTGGTTACGAGGGAAATATCAGAACAGTTGAATGATGCTACACTTCTCTTATGGAGGGAATTATGAGAGGGAATTATGAAAAGACAAACCGAATCAAGTTAACATCTAGTTAATTAATAAGTAAAGATGAATGATTAAAATAAGTAAAATATAATCTTGTATATACCACGGGAGTTAGCTGCTTCTAATGATCTCGGGTCACACTTTTGTTGTCGTTCGATCATTAGAACCCATATAACGCGCCTTGTTTATAAATAACTATTTCTACTTCCATTGCATAATTCTCGTATTACCTGGCTGCAGCTCGTTGGTTAATGATAGTCATTATCATAACTCACTATGGACCCTGCCTCGGCGATTACCCCAAACAACATTTTTCCCAAGAGGATAATTCCCCTGGGAGGGCACCTACACTTAAAGCCTTTCGCTACACCCCGCCCCCGGGACACAAGCACGCTTTATGCTGTGGTAACCGGATCCTACCGGAACGAAGATAGCCTTCTCGGAAACCTCCCCAGTCAATGCCTGGCTAGGGCCGCTCCGACAGCTCAGAGCTACCGGCTATCCAGGCCGGAACCGGAGTTAAATCAGTGCGCTACTCGCATGCGCCGGAACAAATCCCTTCTCTATGCCCAGTGTCGGGCCATTGCCACGACGAAGCCAAGTGCCCTAATGGGGACCCCTCAGTTAAGACCCAGGGGGTTCGCGACCCCCAACCCGTCTCCTCACCGCTACCACCTTGAACCTTGTGACTACCACCGGAACGTAGGCAGCCCCGACAGGTATGTTCATTTGTATGTGGGCTGGAGGCAGGTTGCCCTGCTGCACAGATGATACCGGCTGACATGGCCCGTGCCCAATTTCGCCCAAGGTTTGGTGACCTACACATACTCACTGCCTCCACATTGAGACAAACAACGTGCGTCCCGCCTTGAATCTCGGAGTCCGGGTAATCGTTTGCCGTCTCCACCAGAAACTACGATTACCTATGCAGCCGTGATTCCCCCCGCGAGTTCAGGTGTATGGACGTTTGCAGTTGAGAAGTAATCAAGCATCAGTCATAATTTTATTAAATATTTCGTTGGACTGTGTATAATACTGTGCCGAGACAACCCGTGGGCGGGTGACGGTAAACTGCACATCCCTCCCGTTTCCAAAATTCAGAAGCAAATCTGAAATCGGAATCTACCTATGTGGACTGTTTCAGTTAATCTGATAAGAACCTATTTTGGATTCTGATAACATTTCTTCAATTCGATCGTAACTTTACTCGTTTTCCGAGCAGAACTGTGTGGAAATTGAAGTCGGATTGTGCTTGTGCTTAAACAGTCACCTGGGAGGCTTGACTTCCACTTGGTGACATTGATTGAACACTGCACGACAGCTGCAATGTAGCTATTGAATGTAAATGTTTAATTTACATTAGCTATTTGTCGAACAAAAAGTACTGTATGAAACTCGATGTATTAGGTATTAAAACGCTAGTATAAAGTTTACGATACTTGCTCGTAACGTAGTATCACTTCAGAATTGAGAATTAATTCCTCATAATTATTTATCGTTCCGTAATATTCTTTCTAGTACATATTTTCTTCTTAAATAAGTTTCTAAGAGTAATAATATTAAAGTAAAAATTATATTCAAATCTCCTTTCAAGTGTAAGAAAGTTACAAATCGTATCAAGTCACGAAATGGCAAATACCAATGGAGAGTTGCTGATGTCTGAAAAGATATTCAAATCACACAAGATCGTAAAAGATTTGACGTTAAGCGTTAATGGCATTAGCATACCATGACGTGACCCTTCGTCATTACTAGGGACCGAATTTCAATGCAAATGCATATTTTCCCCCTGTAATCAGAAAATATTCTCATTTGTTTGTGCATGAAACACTCAATTTCCAATTATTTTGACATTATTTTACTGATTACTACTCACGACCCGCCCATCCAGATTCATACCCTTAATCTCTTCCTACCACTCATCACACTTCGTCCGTAACCTCGGCACGCCCCATTCGGATTGCCATGGCTCTCCTGCAAACAATTTTCGCCCTTCCAGCCTATTCCAGGGTATTCCCCACCATAGGGTTACCCTCGCTCAAAACGCTAATTCAGACCGCCAGCGCGGGACGAACATTACAACTTCTCGAAATTAAACAATCACTACACTAACGGGACTAATGGGAAGTTCACGAGCCGTTTACGTGCTCGGAAACAACAATCAACAGTAGTTGCACCGGGTGTCTCGAATCGCAGCAGTTCTCCGTAACACCAATTGAAATTCCAGGGCAAGTTCAATTGTTAAACGGAGCACAATCTACCAGTGCAGTCGTCTTTGGCACGGCCGTCGCGCGGCGGTCGGAGACTCCATCAACCCTTCCACTCGCTGCCGACGCTTCATCCACCCATGACGCACAGGGCACTACATAGCGAACTTTTCATTTGTTGGCACATATAACGAAAACACAATCATTTAGCGAGTATCAGTCTAGGAACGAATGACAGCTGCTGCTCCAACAAACCGAAGGGTGCAGCTCCATCAAATGGCGGGAATGTCATTTCCAAAATTCAGAACACAAATATAGAATAAAGAAGTATTTGGATAAGTTAATTAAAACTATGTTTAATGGAAGTCTATATTCGAACGTTACTTGAAATCTCCCTTGCACGTGATTCTGGCTTTGATGTCCAGTATACATTCGAGTATTTGTATTAGTTATGCATTTAGAGAATTGACGGAAATAGATTTCATTCAAAACAAAAAAAAAGAACTTAGTTTTGAAAGTACGGTGATCCAACTCCAGCCTTAGGCAACAAGCACTATTGTTAGGACACTTTTTCACAAATAAAATTATTTTATTTCGAAAATTTCACTCCCATGGTACATATTGCTATAATAAATGGTCTTACACACACACACACACACACACACACACACACACACACACACACTCATAACGACGCTCGCAGACTACCAGTGTTGCTGGAAAGACGCTCACACTGTGAGAGAGATATATTTTGTATCATAAAACTCACACAGGGTTGCCATACGTCGTGAAAAAGCGAAAGCATGTCCTGAATATTGACATGTGTTCTTCTGTACCGCTGTTGTATTTCCTCACAGTCCTACAAAAAACTGTGTTTTGGGACTACTTGTGAACATCACAGAAGCATGCGGCGAATTCCTTTGTTAGGCAAATATTGTTTTTTTGTCTTTTCACGGAGGTGAAAAATAGGGTACTGTGGATTTTGAATCGAAGTGCATCCATTTCTCTCACAATGCGTTATTGCAAGAGAATCTGAAATGCAAAAAGGAAAAGGGTTCAGTCAATAACAGATTTAATATAGATCATCGCCATATTTTTTATATTTTATTTAAATACCATGAAATAATTCACAAATGTTGTCATGTAAAGAAAGAAATATCAAGTATAACCGTCAAAAATCAGGGAAATTTATTTTGGGAAAACAGTGGTCTTCCTGATATTCATGAAAGTGTGCAATGAAATTTATCTAGATATATTATTTAGTTGTTTAGTTGATAAAGTATTTCCTTGTTTTACGATTTACTTGATATACTATTTAGTTGTAAAATAGTAAACAATTTGCTCCGAAATATATTGCGGATGTCCTGAATTCCATTGTTATTCTGATGGCAACCCGAGACTCACGTCAAATGAAAATAAAGTATCCAAACATCGTAAATAACATATTCAATACTGAGTGTACTTTCAATAACATGCGAAAATCCATAAAATTGTGTTCCATCTAGTGTCAGAGGAAGACAGAAAATTGGTATTTCCTTCGGATATAGAGAGTAGCGCTACCGCCACTGTTTAGTATTCTTTCACCCGATAGCCCAACCAGGTAGCAATCAGAAAAATTATAAATAACAATAGTGACGTAAGAGAACGTTAGGTGATGTTAAGGATATTGCTGCAATATCTTTTAGTTTATTTCTATCTGTTCAACAATACATGTTTTTCAGAGGAGTTAATTTTTACCAGATCCTTAACATTTGGTTACAACCTAACTGCGGGTTCCCGTCGGATAACTAAGAAATTCAGTTTTAATAGAGATTTTTAGGACAGATAATAGAAAATTATATTTGGGGAATTTGAAATATGTAGTTATAATTTTGATCTGTTCACCCAATATTCATTTATGGAGGATGAAACCAGTCTCTTGGAAATTTTGATTTTATTCGGAGAGCTAGCTCTCCGGTTTGACCTAGATTGAAATCTTTGGCACTTAATGCAGTTGGAAGTAGATCGAAAAAATTTTGGGCTTGTTTTGTTATGAAGTCTGTTATGTTCGGGATTTGCAATTCGTCATGAATTTGCGTGTTTGAAATGAACCATGGTGCTTTTACTATTTTTCGTAGGATTTTGTTTTGTGTACTTTGTAAGTTATTCAGGTTAGTTTTGACGGTATTTCTCCAAATTGGACAAGCATAAGTAAGCGTTGGTCGTATAATCGATGTATAAATTAATTTTCCAGTATTTAAATGCAGATTAGATTTTTTATTGATTATTGGATAGAGTTGTACCATTTTTGCTTTAGTTTTGTTGATTGTAGATTGCAAATGTTTATTCCATTTGAGTTTGGTATCAAGAAGAACACCTAGATATTTAATAGGTTGAGAATTATCCACCCACTTAATAGGAATATTATTTATTTTTAGTTGTGTGTGAGGGTTTATTTGTCGTAGTGAAAAAATTTTTGCTTGTGTTTTACTCTGGTTGATTTTGATATTCCACTGATCTGCCCAGTCTGTGAATAGATTAAGATCATCCTGAAGGTGATTGATGGCTGTTTGTAAGACATTATGTTTGGCAAAAGGTGCGGTATCGTCTGCATAAAGGGCTATTTGAGAATTAATTAGAAATGGTATATCTGATATGAAGATGTTAAATAGGGTTGGCGATAGTGGCGATCCTTGCGGTATTCCTGCTGAAATTTTGTGAAGGTTTGAGTTGGCAAGGTTTACTTTAACCCTGAATTCTCTGTCGTTGAGGAAACTTTTGATTATGTTGAAAAGGTAGTCCGGGGTGTCTTTTTGTTTTAATTTGTATAACAAGCCATGATGCCATACTCTGTCGAAAGCTTTTGAGATGTCTATGAAGATAGCTGCAGTGTATTGATTTTTATGGAAACTATTAGCTATGAATTCAGTAATTCTTAGAAGTTGATGAGTGGTAGAATAATTTTGTCGAAAACCGAACTGTGATGGAGGGATTATATTATTTTCTGCTACAAATTCTTGAAGTCTTTTTAGAATTAGTTTTTCAAACAGTTTTGAGAGAGCTGGGAGCAGACTTATTGGTCTGTAGTTTTCTGGATTCTTAGGATTTTTGTTGGGTTTGCAAAAGGGTAAGATTGTGGCGATTTTCCAAGCTTTAGGGAAGTAGCCTGTTCTTAATGCCGCGTTGTAAATCGCAGTTATTCCAGCAATAACATTCATACTCAATTCCTTGAGAGCTTTGTTTGAGATGTTATCGTATCCTGAGGCTTTTTTGGTTTTGGTTTTTCTAATTTCGTGTTTTACTTCTGAAGGCGAAATATATTTTATTCTGGTTTGGGCAGAATGAGTCTGAAGATTAATAATATTTTCTATTTCCTTTTTGAAATTCTGGTTAACAACTGGGTTATTAGTAAATGAGTTTTCGAAATGTTTTGCTATTAAGTTGGATTTTTCGTTGTCTGTGTTTGCTGTTGTCGACCCATATGTGAGTTGTGGAATACTTGTTTTTTGGTTTTTAAGTCTTTTGATTGTGGTCCATAAGTGCCGAGATGAAGGGTGAATTTGTTTTATGAAGTCCCTGAAATTATCATATCTTAATTGATCTAGTCGCGCTTTGATAATTCTGGATAGTTTATTAATTTTCCTTTTGATATCAGGTCTACGATTTGTTTGCCAGTATCTCCTTAAATTGTGTTTACTTTTTATTAAATTTTTAATATTTCTAGGTATTATTAATGAAGAATTGAAAGGTCGAGGTATAAATATAGAAACTTTTTTGATGGTTGAATTAATGTGATTTGTTAAATTGTGTATTTCCAGGTCAATATCATTTTTTGATTTAAGAGAAATTGGGTATTTGTAATTTATATTGATCAATTCTTTAAATTTATACCAATTAATCTTAGTGGGAAGCGGAGAATAATCAGCTATGGCATTAGGTTGAAAGGTAATTATTACCGGATTATGGTCTGAATCTAATTCCGGTATTACTGTTTGGAAAATTGGTAAATTAAAATGTTTTGTGATGATTATGTCCAGTATATCTGGAATTGAATTTGGATTGTATGGATAGTGTGTTGGCTCAGATGGAGCTGAAATTTTAAATTTTAATTGGTCTGCCAGATTGGCTAAGTTTCTTCCTTGCTGGGTGGTGACATTACATCCCCAAATTTTATTTTTACTGTTTAGATCTCCTATGATCATAATTTGACAGTTATAATTAAATAAAGCTTCATATATTTGACGTGGAAATAATTTATTAGGCGGTTTATAAGCTGCTACTATTAATATATTTTGTTTGTTAACTTTTGTTCTGATAGCAATTGTCTCTAAATTTTGATTAGTAGGACTGTTAATATATTCATGTTTTATTTCTTTATGTATTAAGATTAACACTCCTCCTGATGCAGTTGTAGATAATCTATCGTTTCTATATGTGCAGTAGCCAGGTACTGAAAATTTAATGTGCGGTTGTAAATGTGTTTCATTGATACAGGCTACTTTGATATTGTAATAAGTTAAAAAGTAACGAAGTTGGTTTTCCTGCCTCTTAATTCCATTTGCATTCCAGTTTAAAATGTTAAGTAGCTGGGATTTATGGTTTAGATCCATTATTAATAGAGTTTTGAATAAGTGTTTGAATTTGTGGGAGCATTATATTTAAGATTTGATTTACAGTGTTGGTAATAATTTGTGTTATATATTGTGGTAAGTTGTTTGTTGTATGAAGAGAATTTTGCAAGTTATGTATTGGATTATTAGGAAGCCAACTATTACTCATTTGATTTTGAGGCGAGGTTGAGTTTGGGGAGTTATGCATTAAGTTTCTTGTAAACCAACTGTTAGGCATTGAATGTTGAGTTGAGGTTGAGTTTTGAGAATTATATTTTAAGTTTTTAGGGGCCCTTCTATTACTCACTGGATCTAGAGGTGAGGTTGGTGGGTTTTGTCTCATTGGGGGGAATTGACTATTTTGATATTGAAAGGTTGTTTGTTGTAAATTTTGGCTCGAAATGGCGGTTGGAATTTTACTTTTGTAATTATTAAATTTGTTTTTTAAAATATCTTTATAGTATTCACATCCTCTCCAATTAGCTGTGTGACTTTGACCACAATTAACACAAACAGGGGTTATGCTGTTTTTTGGGATGTTACATTTTGAGTAATGATGATCCCCTTTACATCTTACGCATCT
Source organism: Teleogryllus occipitalis (assembly GCA_011170035.1). Taxonomy (NCBI): domain Eukaryota; kingdom Metazoa; phylum Arthropoda; class Insecta; order Orthoptera; family Gryllidae; genus Teleogryllus; species Teleogryllus occipitalis. The sequence continues at coordinate 1,062,025 of BLKR01000015.1, forward strand.
CGGACGTAGCCCGCAGTTAGCCTGTGTGTGACCAAATCTCTGGCAATTTTTACATTGAATTGGTTTGTTGTTAACTGATCTTGGTAATACTCTTACAACACTGTAAATGAACCTATTCATACTAAGGATACTTTTACCTTTAACATTGTTTTCGAGTTCTACTGCACATACTGTTAATGGTTCACGATTCTTACCGTAAAGTCTTGACACCTTTTTCACTGGGTAGGATTTTGACAGTTCGTTAAAAATTTCTGTTTCACTGTATATCACATGGATATCTTTGATGACACAATTAAATGACTTACTGTGAGGATCTCTAAATGAGTGAAATTCAATTTTATTTGTTGCACAGAAAGATTTTAAAATTCTAAAATCTTCTATTGTATTAAGGTTAACTTTTATCTTGTCATTAATTGTTTTGACGGAAAAATCATCTTTAACCACTTCTTTTATATCTTTTAATAATACATGTAAGTTTTTATAATTATGTATTATTATCGGAGGAATTTTAACACTTGGTTCATTGTTTCTGTTATGTTCATTATCGTTTACTTCACCTAGGACTTCAAATCGATTTTCGGTTTGAACTGAGTAATTTATATTATCATTAGATCTCGGTCTTTTCCTATCGTTATGGTAAGTTGAAAAATATGTAGAATAATTTTCATTTGAAAGGGAAGTACTTGGCAGAGAAGAAACTTCTGGATTTGTTGTTTGATAAGTACTTACATTATTTGTCCTGTTATTACTGTCCGGATGAATGGTATTTGCATCTGAAGTTGTTCCTTCGGATTGCTGCTGGGGTTGTTGTTGTTGGGAATGTCGCTGATCTTGTGGCGTAGTTCCCAGTTGAACTTGAGTTGGCGGCTGTGAATGCAGCTGTTGTATTACCTGTTGTTCTTGTGTTTGCTGCCATTGCTGAATTTGCGGCTGTTGCAGTTGAGGTGAGAGTACGATTTGTAATTGCTGAATTTGTTGTTGGTAGTGTTGCTCCATTTGTTGCATCTGTTGTTGCTGTACTTGGAGTTGCATTTGCAAGTGTTGAATTTGTTGCGTATGCGTTGGTTCTTCGTCTTCCATTATTTCCTCATTGTGGCTGACCAAATGTGAATCCGTATCGTTTAAGACGTCAGTGGCGTCTTTTATTAATTGCCCCGTTGTGGGGCCACTGTTTGTTAACATTCACTCACTAGCGTTTTGTTCACTTCACTGTTTGAGAGAAAACGATCGTTTTTGTTTTTTGACTGTATAACGGCACTATGTTAATTACAAAACTTTTGAACTTGAAGTTTACGTTCAACGTTCGCTTATCGCCCGTAGGCAGAGTCAGGTTGCGATAAGAGCTACCTCGGCCACGATGTGCTCGCCTCGGCTGCTCGAACAGAACTGCCCTGCAATATCTTGATTATTGGATGCCATAAATAGTAAAATGTGTATTCCTAACATATATCTTTTTCGATTATCTAGAGATTGCGCAACCGTGCAAACTAAGCATGAATCATCACTGTAGCAACACAGTGCGTTCACGTCTACACTCCAATTTAAACAGTGTCACTTCAAGGTCACGATTTGGAAGGAGAGGTGGACATTGTCATCCAATCGGGGGCTCCAATACCAAAAATTTAACTTGTAACGAAGCTCCCAATTGGATGACAGAGTCCTTCCCTCCATCCAGCTCGTGATCTGGAAGTGCCACCACTACATTTAAGTCGGAGAATAAAGCCTCCGTCTCATTCCGCAGCCACAACGGCGCCGCGTCGTCCCGCGCTCATTTACAAGACCGCTAGGGCCCCGATTGAATCGCATCGGCGGTTTGCCCTCGGCCAATGGCGCGGGCTTCGGGCGAGCGCGGGGAGCGTTATCAGCACCATCCATCCGGCGAGACGCGCTTTTGTCGCCGCGCCGTTTGCGCCTCGCTTATCTGCGGCGATTTCCTTCCTCCTCCCCCTCCGTGACGAGGGGCCGAGACTAGGGGCGCCTGGCGCCAGGCCCCAGAGGGAGGTGACCGCTGGCCAGGGCAAAGTACTTGAGCAAATAAATGATTGGCTGGGGCAAACTTTCACAGTACGCGCCGGTTGATTAATTGATTAGTGAGTCCGGGTGCGTCAACTGCTAAGGTCATTAGTCCCGTAAGTGAAGTGCGTCTTTTTATCGCGGGAGGTGGCGGGGATCTTCTTCCGCTGGATGGCGAGGTCCGACCCCGACTTATCTATCGGTTTGCGGGTTTTGTTCCTTACCAGGTATCTCCCAACAAGTTCTAATCTCCAGATTGGCCTTCCCGCATGTTTGGTAGCGTAGTGTATGAGAGTGTATGTGTGTATAAGTAAAGGGTAAGGATAGGGCAAAGAAAGGAAAGACACGAACCACCGTCAGGACACGAACCGCCATCCTGCCGACTCCTGCCACCGCCAGGACATTAAAATGTTGACCATTTTTAGCGGATGCATGGAATTTAATTGATCCTCAAAACTTGCGCTGGTAATTACACACATACAAAAACAAATTACAGAGCCAATTGAGTGTGAAATGACATTGTGAAACTTTTCCTGTGGTTGATTTTTCTAGGGGAATTGTCACGCCAGAGTCCTTTAGGAGGCCACTGGCTGCTTGACTTCCGTGGAGCAAATTTAATTAAGAATAATTTACTAACTAATTATAATAACTATTATATTACGTGAACGCTGGTGCCTTGTTCTCCATTAATGTGCCATTATTAGACATCAAATGTTTAGGCACTAAAATCGTCTTTTAGGCGCCTAAAATGGCACTGAAAATGTCAAGAATAAGGAAAAAAAACACTCCATAAGTTATATACACAATAAAATGAAAAATTGTTTTTAATTTTTATTTATATTATTTTGTAAACTTACTTGCACAAAACAAGTTCGTATATTTTAAAGTAAAACCAGATTTACATATTTACAACTCTTCTACATTTTATTCTTAATAGTTTACATTACAATACATTACCAATAACTTTTCAAAGATCATAATTTCAGATTTGCGACGATTGGGAGACAAAATCAGTTTGCATGCGGAGAAGGATCACTCAACATCTCCTAATGTGACTGGGATACATTTTAGAAGTCAAATATTGGGAATACTGAAAACTGCTGGTAATTAACATTTATTTCCACTCAAAATCTCGGTGCCCTCGGTGTATTGTCAATAGACCATGATCTCAGAACATGGCTGGTTTTTATGAAATAGGGAAATGGAGAAAAAAAATTGTTGGTTTACTTCTAGGAATTTTCACGTATTTTAAAATACAAAAACCTGAGTTCAGCCTACCAATATAGTCGAATCTCAACGCCACCTAGATTATTTTTCCATCTGTCCATGCGAAGCATGGGCAGTCCTTAAAGCCATCGAATTCAGCCTCAAACAAATTACTTGCCCATTGCAATATTTACTGACTCAATGTCAACCCTTAAAGCCATAGAAAATAGACATACTGGTAATACCATCATACAAAAAATCCAAGAACTTGTATTTACCAGGGTGAAAAAGGGATAAAAATCGAATTTGTTTGGATCCCATCCTATAGAGCAATCGCTGGCAATGAGAAAGCTGATAAATACGCAAAAATGGCAACATCATTTCTAACTTTTGATTCTTAACCCTTTCACTGCTACGCATTAGGCGCGCCGGCCGCCGCGCAGTGCTGAGTCATCTGGCCGCCGCCGCTCCCCGTGCGCTGAATAATTTTTCGTGCGGTCTTGTCTTGCGCGCGCTCTCAAAACATCACATACTTTCCATCCTTTTTGATCCGAGCTTTGGACTGGCACTGGCGAAGTTAATATCAAAATGAAATTAATTGGGCCAGAATCCACGAAATCGTACCAAAAAACAATGCCAAACGTCTAATACATAAATCGAAAATGAAAACGAACCGCACACCAGGAAAGCAAAATCACAAGTGTGAAGCAGAACTCGCAAATTCGTTGAAGGAAACACGGAGGGTGAGTATACAAAAGGATTTATAAGGTTACTGCAATAAAATTTTGACCCGCGCGCACTTGGGTGGGCCGCACGCGGGCCCTGGAACGGGCCGCGGTGCAGACAGCCAAATGGCTTCCACAACAAGAGAAAAATCTCGCAAAAGAAGCATTAAAACGCTATCTAGTGGGCACCAAAATAAACTTCAAAGTTTCCAGAACAGGACCCATGTCGCGGCAATCGCCTAATTTCAAACGCGATCTAACAACGGCAATGAGAACCCGAAAGAGCAGCCTGACGCACCGGTGCGTCAGTAGCAGTGGAGGCACGAAAAACTGACGCACCAGTGCGTCGTTAGCACTCACGGCACGGCAATGCTTGACGCACGGGTGCGTCGTTAGCAGTGAAAGGGTTAAATTCGTGGCACTACAAAAGACATTAAAAAGCTATTCAAGACATCCTGCTTCAAATATTGGGTCTCACAATGAAAATTAAAATCATCAAAACTACATCTGGTTAGGAACTCCGTACTGGAACCAGCCCTGCCGAAAATCTGCCTTAAAAGAAGAGAGCAAGTCATTATCACTAGACTGCGGATTGGTCATTTTAATCTGAAATATTGTTATATATTCAAAAAATCCGACACAGAACCATGCCCTAAATGTGGTGCAGTAATATCTCTACACAACACATTATCTTAGAATGCCCCGGTATAGCTAAGGAAAGAAACCTACTGAAACTAGAAACTAACTTACATAAATTGTTCAGCTCTACAGACGGGTGTGCAAAAGTACTGATGTTGGTAGAAATTGTTAACTTAAGTAAGGAAATACGATATAAAATTTGATGTTAATAATTTTGATTAGCAATTTGATGTAATGCAATTATGAGGAAAAATATGTGTTATAATGTTAAAAATTGTCATGCAATATAATCTGTAATGAGATGTATACTTAATTCGATTGATATTTATAATGTATACTGTGACGTCACGGGGTTAGACAACCCCATAACGCCACCATCAGCCATGTGAAGAAGCTCACTAACAGAGAGGACTAGGGTACGCGGCGGAGCGATGGCCGGTAAACGCGCCATCTGCCCACAGCTTTTCAAACTGCGACGCCCGAACTAGTGGGTAATGTTTCTTCCGAGAGGTTACGAAAGGAGGAGAATATGCACCCCTCCAAAAATTTCCCCAGGCGCGAGTATCATAAGTATCGCGGCGCGCCTCGGAGGAACTCTCTTTTACGGCAACTGCGGCGGCGACCAGAAGAAACTCTCTTTTACGACGACTGCGGCGGCGACCAGAAGAAGCTCTTTTGCTACAACTGTAACGGCGAGTACAAATAGATAGTATAGGAGTTTACTTTAACTTGATAGTTAAAAGCTAGCTCGGAAAAACGTATCTTAGAAAAGTGAAGTAATTAGGAGATTGAGTGCAAAATCATTCGTCGCGGTCACAATAATTCGGAGAGCAAGCCAAGTAACTGTTTTGACATCGGAATAACTTCAAAAGTTGTAAAATTCGCGCAGAAGGACAGTAATTTAATCCAGCATCTCACATTGCACGCTGAGATCACACATGCCTTAAGTGTGGTAGGTCGGCCGAGCATGTGAGCATAACTCTTGCAACATTAATAATTTCGAGGCTGGAAGCGCGAACGAACGTGTACGAAGCGGTGGAAGACGGACGACCCCAGGAAGAAAGAAGCGTAGGCGAGAAGGACTTGGTCTAGAGCGAGGATAGTACGGTTTCGGAACGAGAGAAAGGTGTGGAAATTGGTGGCTTGGCGGCGTTCGAGCGGAAGGGACTGCTTTCGTCGCAACACAGCACGCGAGACGAGGCGGCAACGCGGGGCGAGCGGCAGAAAATCCCCAAGGTTACCTACAGGCGAGCGACGCAGAGCTGGTGAGGTAAAGGCAGTGTTAAAAGTGGGTGAAACGTCTAAAATAGGAGGGAGAAGTATTTCGAACTGTGTGAGGGGCAGTTTCCAGGCCATTTACCGCACGTGTCAGTAGATTCATTTAAAGAAGTCTACCTTGTACAATTTTACGTAAATGATTCAGAAATTTTATATGTTGTACAGTTAATATTATCCAGAAAGATCACTTTGTTGTATTATGTTTCAAGTAATTGCTTTTGTGACATGTAAAAGGGTTTGAATTAAGTAACGTGAATGCCACGTATATTTTTTTGTGTTCAGTATTATAGTGAGTGCGAAGCCCAAGGCTAGCACCTGTGAAAGGGTTTCTTTGAAACAAGTATCAAATTCATTTGAAAAGAAGCCGTGCACGGAAAACTAGAGGCCAAAAGAGTAAATAATTTAGTAGGGGAAAAACTCAGAAAGGAGTAATTAAATCCTAAATTGTAGTTGATGAAAGTGTGTTCAGGCAGTCGAGGTGACGCCTATGTTTTGTTTTTTTGTCTTGTTTCATTTTTTCAGTGACCAGCTACTTAAAGTGCAATAACCTATTGTGAAATTGCGTCACTGTAAATTTTCTCATTGAATATATGTTCATATTATTATTATTTTATTTGATTCATTGTGTTAAGGGTTCAGACCTTTCTCATACCCGAAAGATCCTGCTTCCTGAGAATTGTAAGCTCGCTTCACGAGCATTCATGTTATCACGACCCACCACGTGTGGTAGAGTAGGTAAAGTAGGTAGGTGTGTTACAATACTAATGTGTGAAACTTAAATGTGATACTTAATACATTGATGTTTACTAAATTGTTGTCGCTGATGACCTTTGTTGTTAAAAAGTGACTATAAATAAACAAAATAAATAAAAATTTAAAAAATCTGAATTGAAGATTTTATAATGAATGGTCACATTGGACCAAGGACGATATTCTAATATCTTATTTTGTATAAAAAAATAATATATAAAATGGAAAGCAGTCCAACAATTCTAAAAAAAGGTATTTATGCAAAAAAGGCATTTATGCTAAAAAGTCGAAAATAAGCGCAATAAAACTTCATCATATTCATATGTCATCATTTGCATATCATCATCATCATATCACATGAAAACTTCATTCATCCATATCATCATTTACCATGATTCGTGAACATATATTATCAACCTTTAAATAAGTTTGCTAGAAGAAAATAGGCATTTCCCTAAACATCAGATGTCTAGTCGTTATCGTATGTGGGGCGTTCTCCTACTTTCCCTTTTTATCACATAGGAGACGCGCTCCCAGCAAGGGGTGGGGACGCCACCTAGGAGTGTGAGAAGGCAGAGGAAAATGTCACCAAATGCCCGGCCAAAATACCGAGAAAATAAACAATTGGCTTGGTTTAACACATCTGCGCCCGCCAAAATGACTGTTTTACTAATCCTTTCCAACCTCCTCTACATTATGTACGCTAAGGAAATACGTCTGTTTTGTATCGTTAATAGGAAACCAACAGTAAACCCTGTATATAATGACTTACAAGGGCTCCATCCAAGAGATTTAAGAGAAAAAATAGAAGTTCGTAGTTTTGATATAGGGGTGAAACAGCATATCCAACTCGCAAGTCACGTTACAGTGCAACAAAAATTCGTGCATTGCTATGACGTGAGTTAGGCGCCTGAAACAAGGTTTTCGCTTTTGCGAAGGTATACGCTTTATGCTTCTTTTGGCATAGTTACGAAAATAAAGTTTTGATGATTCCACAATGGTACCACTGAGATATCACAGCCGGTCGTTTCTTTGCAAAAATGGCCGTTCATAGACACTTAATAGTGATGGTTTTTAGCAGATTTCGGTGTAAACAACAGGAATAAACACGGAATTTTGTGTTAGATAGGAAAATAGATTCTGAAGATAATGATGCTTACAAGGCAATTACTAAGTACTCAGTTAACTAAACGTTATTTTTCTTAATATTTTACGAATATTAACGAGGCTTAACTATGTAATTGTGAGACGCTTAGAATTATTATCTCGATGGGTTATCCGGAACATGTTAACGGTACACCGCCCAGCACATTCACGGGCCTCTTGCGTGAAAGAACACGATATATTACCCTTCACGCAACTCCTTACAACTAGAAGCAGTGATCCTCGTCCCTAATCACCACGCGCGCGCACAAGCAGCCCTTGCGGCTTAACACGCAGCCGCGGGGCTCTGCACCCAGCGCCGAATAACCCCAGGGCGCGCTCCCACCACACGCCACGCGGCCTTTCGCCCGCGCACAATGGACGCGGCCGGGCGATCAGGCGGCCTTGTCCAGACACGGCGCCCGGGCGGCGCCTCTATTAATTACCTAAGACCCGCGCCGCCCGCCGCGCCGCCTCACGACATTTGCCGCGAGCGCCGCCGAGGCAGGTGGCAGAGTTGAGGTGACGGAAGCGAGGGATCAGCGGCGGAATGTGAAAGAGCGGAGCGAGCGAGGGAGTCCACGCGCGCGAGAGAGAGAGAGAGAGGGAGGGAGAGAGAGGAAGAGAGAGGGTGAGAGAGTGAGAGAGGGAGATAGATGGAGAAAGACGGAGAGGGAGAGAGAGAGGGAGAGCGAGAGGGAGAGCGAGAGGGAGAGCGAGAGTGAGAGGGAGAGCGAGAGAGGGAGAGCGAGAGGGAGAGCGAGAGGGAGAGCGAGAGAGGGAGAGCGAGAGAGGGAGAGCGAGAGAGGGAGAGCGAGAGAGGGAGAGCGAGAGACGGAGAGCGAGAGTGGGAGAGCGAGAGAGGGAGAGCGAGAGAGGGAGAGCGAGAGAGGGAGAGCGAGAGAGGGAGAGCGAGAGAGGGAGAGCGAGAGAGGGAGAGCGAGAGAGGGAGAGCGAGAGAGGGAGAGCGAGAGAGGGAGAGCGAGAGAGGGAGAGCGAGAGAGGGAGAGTGAGAGAGGGACAGCGAGAGAGAGGGACAGCGAGCGAGAGGGAGAGCGAGAGCGAGAGAGGGGGAGAGTGAGAGCAAGAGAGAGAGAGAGGGCGAGATTTTTTTTAAATTTATTCTGTAAACAAATTTATGAGAATATTATGATACTATTTTTAGGTTAGTCAAGTTTAAATAATAGATATTATTTTTTGTTTATAAGTTTAGTGTGTGAAATTACTTGTTGTTTTTTCTTAAAACAACATGGTAATGTGTTAATATTATTGGATAAACTATATTTATAATATATTATTGTCAACAATGATTCATCAAATTATGTTTCATTTAACTCTTTGTGTCAGATTTATTGTGATTATTAGTTCTTGTTTTATAATTTTATACAAATTTTATAATGTTAAATGTAACATGTGTATATTTCAGTAAATTACAACCTTGAGGATGATACCGATAGAGTCCTCGAAACGTTAATTTACAAAGTTTTATCAATAAATGTGAAAATAAAAACCGACTGTTTGTAAATAAACCCTGTACCATTCTTCTGAAACTATAAGTAAATCAGATCGTCTAGGATAAGTAATAAACCATAAATTACACTTGTAAGGGTCAAATCATAAGAAAAATATTCTTGAATATGCATTGAAATTATATTGTAGGGTGTTATCAAAGACATATTTTCTCAAACAAATATATAATTGAGGCGTTGTGTCTGAGATAACCATAAGCCCCAATATAGTATTTTCAGGAGAACAGTTTCTAACTTCTGAAATCCGAGATATCGAATCAATTCCATACATTTTGTCTGGAATCACCAGAGACATTTTCTTAAACATTTGATAGAGCCAGAATCAAATATGAAATTAATTTCTACGATATAGGAATGGTAACATTAATTCGTATAGCTAGTCTGAGAGGTGTCTTGTAACTTTCTGTTCGGAAAAAAAATGACGACTTATTAGTTAGAAAGATTTCTTTTAATACATAAAACAATTGAGTTAATGAAATTGAAAAGAATAAAAGAAAGTCTTCGATGAATTTCAATGAAATGTTTCGATTAAGAACAGTTCTCACATCAATTATAATGTTATGTTCATAGCGATGAAGGAAAATCAATGTAATAACGTTATTGGAAAGTAAGAATTTGTAGAGGAAGTTTGTTACATCCTTCACACACCTTCAAACACCTGATACAACTGATCATCACCTTCTAGTGTTAGGAAGAAAGTCAATCCCAGATAAGTCTAGTATGGCGTTCTTGGTGGACCCAGTGAGTGACAGGCTTGAATCTTCCTCATTCTACCAATGCTCGCTCCAGAACACCGGCTGACCCATTTCTATTTTGACCATTGCATTTATCACTTACAATTTGGACATGTTCTACATTTAGATTTGAGTTCTGCAAATATTTTATTTAGCACCTTCTCACCTCATCCGCTCCTTTTCTAGTTTAGTTCTCTCTCCATCTTTTCCATCTGCAACGTTCATAATTTGGCAGAAATGTTTCATCTCTACCACTTTCTTCAATTTATTCTTCGTGTTCTCAATTGTTTGTGACATAAAAATCAATCTTCCTTATTTCTCGTACCATTTTAATTGCTTGTGATTGTCTCTCATGAAAAAAAACAGGACTAAAAAGAAAAACAAATAACACTGCCTTGTAATTCCTCATTCGACTACTAAATGTCAGCAAACTATGCCTCATCATGTACCACTAGTAATCAACTACTCTTTGACAATAATTACTCATCTATGACAATATCTCAAATTTAATGTAAGTGTAGTATGTGACTATTTCTGACGCAACGCCTTAATTATAAAACGAAAGCGTTGTAATATTGTGAATATTATCTTGCAGTGATTTCGTTTATTAAGGTCTCAGAAACGTATCTGCAACTCTCAGTACGAAACATTTTGAGCTTTGAAATCGTATAAAGTGGCTTTACAGCAACGAACCGTTTCTAGGAAACGTTATTGTGAAAGTATACAAAAGCTAGTATTGTTTTCAGCATGGGTCGTGATTGCAAGTGCATGTTAATCAGATTGACAGCGAACGTAATGAAATAATGAATGCAGCAACAAGATGGAATAATGAACTACTCTGCACAAAGCATGGAGGAAGAATCACAAGCATTTATATCACAGGGGAAATGTTTAAAAAACAATGTGCTCAGCCAGCAAAGAAGGATTCAAAGGGCAAAGTAATGCTAATGAAAAGCATGCATTCGCAAAGAGGATTTTTAATCAGAAGAATGGGTTGGAAAACATCGTCGAAATAAAATTGGTGCTCACGTTGGCTGGAAAACGTGAGTCGAGAAAGTTTATGTTTGAAATCACAAAAATCTTTGAAACAATTCACAAATAATGTAATGAAAAAGAAGTGAACAGCATCAAAAAATTCCACATTTAAAACTTGCAATCAAAATTGGTTTCGCAGAAATGAGAAAGATTAAAGGAAATTACACACGCAGTGACGTAGGCTCAATGGATGCACGCGATGTGTCACATCCCCAAGTGTTTCGGATCTTTTAAACCTTTTGTTAAAAATATTTTTCTATTCATCAAGTGTATCTTCTGTTCCGTTTGTACTTTTCCATGTGCTTTCCGGTTGGCGTCTTTCACCTCCGTGGATGTGACAGGCCGAGAAACGTGCCTTCGACGGCTTCGCTTCGTTACCGAGGTGATTGCATTATCGCCATGTGCTGTGTGCAAGATGCGAGGTTTTGGCCGACGGTGATGCGATGCTGACTGTTGTTTCCCGGACTTTCATTGGCGCTTCTGTATCCCCCTCGAAATGCTTCGTCATCGCCTCCTTTGAGCACCAAACCTTCTTTCAGTAGAAGGACTGGGAATACCAAAGGTCACGTGCTAATGACTGAGGCGCTTCTGTATCCCCCTCGAAAAGCTTCACCATCAACTCCTTTGAGCACCAACCCTTCTTTCAGTAGAAGGACTGGGAATACCAAAGGTCACGTGCTAATGACTGAGGCGCTTCTGTATCCCCCTCGAAATGCTTCACCATCAACTCCTTTGAGCACCAACCCTTCTTTCAGTAGAAGGACTGGGAATACCAAAGGTCACGTGCTAATGACTGAGGCGCTTCTGTATCCCCCTCGAAAAGCTTCGTCATCAACTCCTTTGAGCACCAACCCTTCTTTCAGTAGAAGGACTGGGAATACCAAAGGTCACGTGCTAATGACTGAGGCGCTTCTGTATCCCCCTCGAAATGCTTCACCATCAACTCCTTTGAGCACCAACCCTTCTTTCAGTAGAAGGACTGGGAATACCAAAGGTCACGTGCTAATGACTGAGGCGCTTCTGTATCCCCCTCGAAAAGCTTCGTCATCAACTCCTTTGAGCACCAACCCTTCTTTCAGTAGAAGGACTGGGAATACCAAAGGTCACGTGCTAATGACTGAGGCGCTTCTGTATCCCCCTCGAAATGCTTCACCATCAACTCCTTTGAGCACCAACCCTTCTTTCAGTAGAAGGACTGGGAATACCAATGGTCACGTGCTAATGACTGAGGCGCTTCTGTATCCCCCTCGAAAAGCTTCACCATCAACTCCTTTGAGCACCAACCCTTCTTTCAGTAGAAGGACTTCTGTATCCCCCTCGAAAAGCTTCACCATCAACTCCTTTGAGCACCAACCCTTCTTTCAGTAGAAGGACTGGGAATACCAATGGTCACGTGCTAATGAATGAGGATTATGTAGCGGGTTGAGGGGGGATGACTACACTACACACTCATGTTTGACAACAGCCCCGATCCAGAACGTTAACTGGGCTTGTAACTTTACGTGGGTTAGCAGGGCAGTAGAGGGGGATAGCATTAGCAGGGCTCGGATTCTGATGACCTAAAAATTCTTTGAAAATGATCTAAAAATGACTTAACACTAAGAGGAAAATGACCTATAAATGACTTAACACTAAGAGGAAAATGACCTATAAATGACTTAAGATAAAATGACTTAATTTTTAAGAAGTACTCAAAAATGTGTATGAAAAGGTTTATTTACTCAATGAATTTTAGAATTTTAAATCAAATTTATTTATACAAAAATATACGAGGGCGGATGAAATATGAACGAGACTTTTGTAAACAACATGGTATCTTTCTGTCGTCAGTAGTGAGCTCTAGAGTAGACTGGAGATAACACTGTGCTGAGAAATCGTGACGGTCCGTTCGCGCGTCCGCCATGTTGATGAACGCATATTTCTCCTTTATGTTCACGAAAACAATAAAAATTCGAAAATAACCAATATTTATTACTTTGAAATTGCAATTCATCTACAATTCTTAACCAAATTCACCATTTCAATTTTTGGACTTTTTTTAACATTTACGCAGGGTAATTTTCGTGATTATTGAAGTAAAGAATGTCGTATTTATTTTTTTGAGGGGGAGCATTATATTGTTTTTAAATCCCAGTTCAATGAATTAAATTTACCACTTCTATAGATCACATTCACGTATCTTTAATGATTACTTCAATTCAACTAATGGCAAATAAAAGTCGTCCCCTATTGTTTCTTCACTAGCTTAACAATTGATTAAAGAGTTTTTGGTGTCGAAACAATGAATTTTCTATTCCACAATTCAACTTATTTTATTATTTTACAAATTGTACCCAAGTATGTAACACATTAACACTCGTGTATTTAAACATTGGAGAATGTCACAAGTTTATTTAGTTTTTATCAGGATAGAAAAAATAGTATTCTTAAACAATATAACAAACAATTGAGATAATACATGAAATGAAACTTAAGAACTGCATTAAACTGCTTAAGAAGTCTGTATCAACAAAATATTATTAAGTACATTAAAAGTTTCTACAACGTTTTTAAAGTACTCACCATACTGGTCACTCACCAGTGATCAAGGTGAAATACTTTCTTTACGGCACGAACGTCTTACAAGAGTCTTCTTTTTCTGAAGATGCTTTGGGAAGTCGAATACTGAAGGAACAGCATATTCTTTCAGAAATGTGACTCTTGCACCAGGCCTTTTTTGATAGTTCTCACTACAAAAATGCTTACTACAAATTGCACTGTACGCTGTGGGTGAACAGTGTTCCTTGCGTACTGCATTCACTCATTTTTAAGTAACCCCGTTTGTGAGAAGGGAAACCTAAAATAAAATATTAGAGCAGTGGCTAGGAAATGTTATGCAAATACTATATTCGCAACTAGTTGACGGCACAATATTTACTTACCTGTCGAACTGTATCCCGTTTTCACTTTGTGTGGAATTTTGTTGTGGAATTTCCACTTTGTGCGGCTAATAGCGTTCTTTGCAACCACTGGCTATACAATATTTCGGCATTTTCGTTCATACAGATGATTTCAACCATCAGTTAATAACAAACAACACATGTTTAACTTCGTAAGAAAGTAAAGAGGTAGACGTTCACCGCAGCCCATCTAACGAAAAACAATCGTCACGATTTTCCGCCCTTCACAGCTTTGCAGTTGTGCATCCAGTTATAATGTTGAGATCACTGTTCAGTTACGCGACAATTGTTCATAGTTGGCAATGTTAATTTTCACTTCGCGTTGCACTTTTGTTTCTGGCACCCATATTGTTGTATTTATTACAATGAGTGGACAAGAGGTACACATGCCAGTTGCATAACGCATTATTTTCCGTTTTTTTGGCAAATGAAAGTGTGAAAGCATCAGAATAATGCAGAAGGGACTCATTTCTAAGACGTATTCTTACATGAGGTGAAACGTTGGTGTGCCACTACAGACCTGAAACGAAGGTCTAGTATGGAATGGTGACCAAAACATGAATCAGCTCCATTGGCAAGATATGTCATTAGTCGAAATCAACGAAAAAATGCAAATAAAAGTCGTATAAAAATTAATCATTCATGTCCCTTTGTTATTAGTATAAAATTAATTTCTGTTAAAAGGCTTTTATAAGTGAAAAGAAAAAAATGACAGGTCAGTAAAATTTGTTCCCTAGTAATGATAAAGAAATATCAGCGCATGGGACTGATAATAGTTCTTTGATACCAGGTTTTTCACGTGTTTTGTGTGTTGTTGCGAAAGTACTGAGTTTTTTTAAACAGCGTTATAGAGTATGTACTTTCACCAACATGTACAACATGTACTTTCACAAAGAAAGCTGCAACGCGATAATTAGAATCTAACAATTTTTGAGCGAAAAATGCGACAAGACGGCCACATGGTTCGGATGAGTTACTTCTGACAGGAAACGGTGAGTGAAATGTTCTTCAATAGGTGTCAAAAACTTATTTCTCAAGTACGGAGATAACGGCAAATCGACCTAAATTAAACAATTAGGCGTATTCGTCTTTCAATGTACTTTTGCGTATTATTTTATTTACTATTCTCAGAGCAAGCAATGCAACACTAACAATTCTCAAAGAATGTACTGTAGGTATGTAGTTCTATGGAGTACATAAACATACAATACGATGTCGATTAGATACTTTAATTGGTCTACCTGGTTTAATCCGTAAAAATCTGATCGCATCCCCATGCTCACTGGATAGGAGACACCACTGATAAACGTTTTGATAGCGTTTTCTGAGGCATGTAATTACGAACAACTCTATTCGGAATACATTTTACATCAAAATTGTGATCGGTTAAATATTCATTAGATGACGTAATTACATTTCATTTTTACAGTTTATTTTAAGAAGGTTTTTGCACGCACTTAACATTATTTCTACTTTCACAATTGTTTCTACAGTTGATTTTTTTCGAGTTGTTTGTTTTTCGTTTTCAATGAAGTAGATCTCTAAAAACACAGTTCTTAGTAAAAAAAGTACTTCCGGAATAACCATATTGATGTATCACTCCGGAGCTTCGAGGTGCATCGTACGTTCCTTCATAAAATTTCATTAAACTGGAAGGGCATTATCGCCGCGCAAATTTCACACACCTGCGCACACAGTGGAACGCCTCCAGGCGGCGTTTGCCGTTCATGTAGCCGCCCCGCCGCCCCCGCCGCTCCCGCCGCCCCCACCGCTCCCGCCACCCCGCCGCCCCCCCGCCGCCCCCGCCGCCGCCCCCTCCGCCTTCCCCCGCCGCCCCCTGCCGCCCCGCCGCCCTCGCCGCCCCCGCCGCCCTCGCCGCCCCCTCCGCCCCCTCCGCCCCCGCCGCCCCCGCCACCCCGCCGCCCCCGCCGCCCTCCGCAACCTCGCGGCCCCCGCCACCTCTGCTGTCCCCGCCGTTCCAAGCCGCAGCAGTTGCTGCACTGCGTGATAACGAGTGTTGTCAACCCGCCCCTTCGTCGCGCCCCGCCCTACCCCGCCCCGCCCCACCCTGCCCCGCCCGCGTCGCCGGCTTCTGGCGCGCTCCGCCTCTCCCGCATGCAGGTCTTAATTAACGTTTGCGTTTCGGCTTAATTAGGACGCGGAGCTTCGGCCGAAGCGCCCATCCCTCGACCCTGCGACGCGTCGGTCGCTCGGTTGATCGGTTGGTCGGACGGGCTGGCGGTTGGGAGAGGGGGGGGGGCTTGAAGGCCGATGGCGAAGGTCGCCACAGGGCGAGTGGGAATGTGGTGGGCAGAGAAATCGACTGAGAAGGTGGGTGGGTGAGAGGGTGGGCGGAAAGAGCAAGTGCGAGAGGGAAAACCAAACGATGTATGCGTAAAAAGTGAGAGGGCGAGTGGACAGTTGGAAAGGGGTGAGAAAGTAATTGAATAAAGCCAGAGGGCAGGTGGGCGACCGAATGGTGGTGGGAGGGGAAGCGAGATTGGTGAGTGATCAGTGAGGGAAAGCGGGAGTGGGCGAGGAGGTGAGTGGATGAGTGGGCTGAGGAGGAGAGGGGGGGGGGGAAAGGAGGCAGCCGTACAGTCTCTACAACGTTCTGGTCGATGTCTTGGCCCCTCGCCTACTCCGTGCCTCTTTAGCATTTGCTGCCATACCCCGTAGTTTTGGGAATCTGAAATTCAAGAAACATAGCGCGTTATTTATTTGAGAAATTAATACAAAGTCGAGAATGAATCAAGATGGAAAAGATTCAGATGACTGATGCGAAAGGTTGTGAGTGAAAAGACCGTTGATTCATTAGTCTGAAAGCGAATCTGCTCGTAACGTTAATATAACGTAAATGTACTTTTTTAAAGGTGTTTGCAACTTCTTGTTCGCAATTATTGTTCGTAAATTATCCCTTATTTTTTCCAAAAAAGTAGCTACAATTAAATAGTAATTTCAAAAAAAATTGTAACTGTTGTCATCTTTAACTTGAGTAGATTTGTCAAATAAATGGCGCAGTAACGATGCAAACTTAATGTAGTTAGAAACAATCAACCTGGACGAGCCAGTGAGTACAAAAATTTGGCTACATTTACTTTGTTAGATTAATTAATCGCCTTTGGACTTGTATATATTTTATGTCCATTTATAATTAATTACAAAGTATTACGTTAGTCTTGTTTCTCATCTCAGTTTGATAAACAATCCGCGAGAGTTCATTTTCATAGTTTCAAAGCAAGTACTTTTACATTTGGTCGTAATGCAGAAGGAACAACACGTTGCACGGGAGAAATAGTTCATATCGTTGGGACAACATTTCAAGTATTTTTTTTAGGCTAGAGTTGTGTACAGTCTCTCCTACAAACAAAGTCAGAATTTCACTTTACGCACCCCGTATTTAACATTGACCTATTTACTTCTAAATGAAATGAACCTCTGTAATACCTGTTGCACACGGGTAGATATTTTATAAAAAGTGTTTATCATAATTTATGTAATTAGTTCTTATGTGTAAACTATTTAAAATACTAATTTAAAAATTTATGCCACATTTTTTTTCTTCAATACTTTTTTTGAAGAAAAAAATTGTATTTATTTTACGCAGTGGAAGTATATTTAAGTTTAAAACAGTATATAATTATGAAGATAAAATATGATCGAGGAGAAACTTTCGAAACAGGTTGCCTGTATCTACCGATCCTGGTTTCTTGTTTTTTCCGGGTACCCCTATTGTGGACAATTGCAGCCAAGAGGAAAGGTAGTACGGAGGAATCTGGAAATCACGACGAACTACTTGAGATTTTTCTTTTCGCCGAACGAAAGTTTTCAAAGTTGCCAACCGCGTGGCAGGCACCCCAGAAGGGCACGTTATCTGAGGTAATTTATTTAGACTTGGTGGTTGGCCGCTGCTGGGAAGTTGTGAGCTCCTCCCCCAGGCAGCGCGGCGCTCGCGCGTAAGAACGGCCGGGAGAGTTGAGCGAAATGGAGGCGAGAGGGAGCGGGTGTGATTGATAGGGCGAGAGGGGCAGGAAAGGACGAGAAGGAGAGAGGAACATTGAGAGGGAGGGTGTGAGAGAGTGAAGGATAAGGTGCGGCAGATGAGGTGTGAGGAAAACGCTGTTTTGTTCAGCAATAGAGAATATTTGAACTATTGAATTCTCGCGAAACAATTTTTTATTGATTATATGTATGTTTTGTATCAATCCAATAGTCTATTACAATGTTTATGTGTAGAATTTATCAATAGCCTAGTATTATTAATCTTGGTAGGTTATTGAATCAAGGTGATTGTCCAAATTAAATTCAGTGCAAGCACCATCCAACGGTTTTTGAGACAATCATTGAAGGGGCCCTGAAAGCGACCTACTCTTGGGCGAATAGGCTAAGGGAAGAAATATGTCTCTGTCTGTCTGTCTGTCAGTCAGTCTCTCTCTCTCTCTCTCTCTCTCTCTCTCTCTTTGTCTCCCTCTTTCTCCCTCTCTCTTTCTCTCTCTTTTTCTCTGCAAATTGCGACGGCTTCATAGTATTGATGCGATGTCGACAACAAAACTTCGATATTGCCAAATATCGATGTTCAAAATTAAAACATCGATGCTAATAATACATCGACCAAAAACATTGATGTCTTTAAACATCAATGTTTTAAAGTCGGGTAAGTAACCTTAAACATAAAATTCGGGCACAACAATATTTCATTTGACAGTTGTCGTGCATATTAATTTATAATTAAAATTTAACAGAAAACAAGTTAAAAACGTCTCTCGATGTGCGAAAGATGAGGAAACACGAAGGAAATTCCAGGGTATCAGGTTAATCTTGGGCGATTGATTGATTGATTGATTTTTTCGTGTTTCCGGGCGCGTCAACTACTGTGGTCATTAGTCCCGTTAGTGTAGTGCATGTTTTTTTCGGGTGATGGCGGTAATCTTCCTCCGCTGGATGGCGAGATCCGGCGCCGACCTACCGTCGGCTAGTGGGGTTTCCCCCTAACCAGGACTCTCCCACCAGCGGGGCACCGCCCCAGCCGGGACAAGCTCTAAGCTCCCGACCGGTCTCCCGGAATATGTGGTAGTGTAGTGCATGTTAGTGTAAGTGTGTGTGTAAGGGGAGAGGATAGGACAAGGAAGAGGAAGGTCAGATCGCGCGCGGTCCGTGGCCCGTTTGTTAGGGTACTGCTCCGGCATTCGCCTGGTGTTGATTGGAGAAACCACGGAAAACTACCGATCAGGGCAGCCGGCCGCTAGAATTCTCCTCCAGACAGCGACTGAATTCGACCTAGCTGAAAAGCTAGTGTCGAAAATTCTGCCGCCATCAGGACTCGAACCTAGAACCTCCCGGTCAGAGGAGCTCATCTTGGGCGAGGTATAGTTGATTTTTTCATCATGGGTCGTACAAACCGGGTTCATGTAGTTCGAGCTCACAGTGGTATTATCAGTTATTATTTCATATTTTAACTTTTACTAAATTGGGATTACGACCATTTTTCATCCACAAACAAAACATCGAAAACGTAGAATCATGGAGCCGAAAACATCGATGTTCACCAACCATTGGCTTCATCGATGTTCATAGCATCGATATTTTTTATAGAAAAATCGATATTTTGGAAACATCGACATTGATGTCACATCTTAGTACGCCAAGTAAGATACCTAGACGAGGTGAGACTCGGACCAGAATAATGTTTGAAGGAAGGAAATTTAAGGATAACACAATGAACTTTTAAAGACTGAAATAAGAAGGATGGTGTATGTAAGACATGGAGATTACACCACTAAATCTCTAGATTTAAAACTACTCATTCCGACCTTCAGCTATGTTTGTAAAAACTAAGTTCGAAGAATAAATTATTTACATTCATTCACTAATATAACGCTAAAACTTGAATGTTTTGCTGTGCAATTTTCCTCATACGTAGTGATGTGAGGTATTTATACCAGCTCAAAACCTGCAATGAGATTAAAATTAGCGCTTTGATCTGGGAAAGAGCCGTGCCATTTCTCACGCTCATCGCAGGTAATCGAACAGGTCACTATGCGCGGCGATAAGGTCGTGAGATATTCGTCACAATATGCATTTTACATGTAATTGGCCGCCCGTGCTTGCGCCGGTGAAAATAATCCAAGGCACCTCATTAAGCCATTCTCGTTAGCCACCCGCTCCGTTTTTAAACTTTCTTCTGCATTTCAAGATCAAGAACACTCCAGAGTCTTGCAATGGCGTTGAGCATTTGCAGATAACCATACAACTTTTGAGATTTTTTTCTTGTGAACAAGGTAAATTTACAATCTATTTTACATTAAAAATAATTAGTAAATATAATAAAACATTTGTAGATGATAATGACAATTTGTTAATGAATGTATCTCAATGGTACATTTCACTTTCGAGATGCGTAGAAATAAATTCTGCCATTGATCTTGTTATTCAACACAATACATACTTTTCATATTTTGAATATATAACATATATACTATGACAATGTATACTAAATTACTGTATAGATCGATAAGTTAAAATAGCAAGAGTACGTGCTTATTCATTCTAGAGTTGCCCTATCAGAAGCAGATTTCCAAGACGGGTCACGCACTCCGGAGAAGCAGCAAAGCAAATGCGAAATTATCTCTCGATTATGGATTCATCTTCGCCATTTTGTTCATGTGGTCAAAAAAGAATACCCATGAGATACGCAGGACTGAAAAGAAACGCAAAACGCTTTGGCACTCTCTGCTCAGCAGGGGCACTTGCAGGGCACGAAGGCGCCGCCCCGCCTAAACGGTCCACACAAAATATTCCGGGTCGTTACGAGCGAAGGCGGAGGGAGGTTTTGAGCCACGGCGAGGCGCTCCGACGGAAATTGCTACATATGGCAACGTCGCGATACGATCGAGGAGTATCCCTTTTATGGCAGTAGGAGGGGAAGCTCTGTATCGGGAATATAGGGAAAGACAGAGCAGCAGAGGCCATTAATTTAAATTGAAACGGAGGGAGGTGGCTACGGGAGACTCTTTTTGTGTCGGAGTTAAGGGTTAGCCTCAAGTGCTTGTGTATTTGCAAGGGGACGGGACAAAGAAATTGAAGCTTCGGAGCAGCCAGGCGCAGAGCGGTGCGGCGTGGCGTGGCGTGGCGTGGCGGTGCGGCGCCGTGTTTGAATGGTGCCGTAAAGTTGAGCTGGTGCAGCCGGCGCTGGTAGCAGGTGGGGGAGGGGGGAGCGGAGGGGAGAAGTGCAGGGGGCAAATCTCGAGACGGCGTGGGCGCAGCCGGTCCCGATTCCCGTCCGTTCCGCCCCACACAGCCACGCCCCGTCCTGCTCCGCCTCGTCCCTCCACGCCCTGCTCCCCCTCCCCGCCTCGTCCCCTCCGTCCCGCCCCGCCCTGCTCAGCCTTTCTCTACCCTGCCCCGATCAGCCGCGTCCTGCTCCGCCACGCCCCGCCCTACCCTACTCCGCTCGACCCTGTCTCGCACTGCCCCGCACTGCTCCTCCCTGCCCCAACAAACACCAAGGCCCGACGTGGACTCGCTCAGCCCCGTCCGGCTCCGCACTCCAATTCTCGATGCGCTCAGACCCGCCCTGCTCCGCTTCTCCCTGCCCTACCTTACATCACAAGACCTGCCCCATCCTGCTCCGCCCCGCCCCACCCATCTCAACCCCGTTCTGTGTGCCCCGCCCAACCCTACTCCTGTCCCATGACGCCCTGCCCCGCCCCGCCATGCTCCGCCCTGCTCCTCTTCTCCCTTGCCCGCCCCGTCGCGTGGCAAGGTGCTTCGCTCCGTTGCATTGCACTGCACCCTTCTTCTCCCCACCCCCACTCCATCGGCTCCCCCTACTAACTCCACGCGTCGCGAGGGGAGAATTCCAGCAGCCGCCTGCTCTGATCGGCAATTTTCCAACAATAACGCGAGAAGGTCGGAACAGTACATTAACACACGACTACGGATCTCACGCGATATTCCATTCCTCATCCTTGTCCCCTCCTTTCCCCTTACACATACACACACGTTCATACACTATACGATTATACATGTCGAGAGACCATTCAGCTGCGTAGAACTTGTCCCAGGAGGGGTGCATCGTTGGGAGAGATACCTGGAGGGGAAACCACAGCCGGTCTGCTCGTTGAGTCCGGACCTCACGTTTCAGCGGGAAAGATCACCGTCACTTCGTGGTATATAATGCACAACACTAACATCCATAGCAGTTAACGCGCCCGGAAAAAAACACACACAATTTAAAATGCACGCCGCCACCACCATGCCTTCCCCACTTCCTCACTATCACTGCCTCCGTCTGTCGTTGCGCTTTCGCGTCTATTTTACAGGAGCGACCACTACGATGGTTATCAGTTGGGTATGTATACTCCGCAAAGTTGCGGTGTCACTCCTTCATTGCTGGGTGAGATCCAGCGCCGACCTACACGGTGACGTGCGAATTTCCCACTTCATGCATCTCCCCCAGCGGGGCACCTCCCTAAGCTCTAAGCGCCAACTGGTCTCTTGACACATGTAATAGTATAATGAATATGAACCGGATTTGGATAACCTGAAACATCGTAAAAAATGATCAATAAAATGCTCTTAAAATATTTATAAAATTACCTAAAAGCAAAGAAAAATGACGTAAAAAATTTGATCAAAACCAGTTCAGATGAACAACTCAAGCTGTTGGATATGCTTCTGATGTACTCGAGACTTCTTCCTTTCGTTCAAGTGATTTCGTCTTGTAAATTTTTGTTTTGGTCTGGAAGCAGAATTTTCACTAACATCGTTATTTCACAATTGATCTAAGATATGACGAGGCCCCTTGAATTTGAAAGGATATTGTAAATTTTATGGGCACTTTATATGAAAATTTTAGGACATTTTGATATTATTTTCATATGTGGCGGCCAACTTTTGGACTACGTTTTCTATTTTCCAGACAAGTAGACATATGAAAATGACGCATGTTCAATTTTCGTTGTATTCTCTGAATTTTGGAAAATTACAAAAGTTTAAATTTTTTTCGGCATCTTCCTACAATATCTATATTGAAGATGGAGAATTTACTTATGAATGAAATCCATATTTTAGATTGCTTTTCGACTGTTAAATAAATTACAATTAGCATGAAGGCTACTTTTAATGAAACAGTTTTGACAAATAAACTATTGAAGATCTGAGATTTAGATATGTACGTAATACACACTACATAAAGGTATAGATTGAAGTAACTGAATCGCAACAGGGTACTGACTTCATAAAATTCGAGATTTCCACTTCTGAGAACATAGTGAACATAATCTTCGATACACACGCTGTTAGACGCCGAATGCATTAAGTCGAATCAGCTGTTACAAATATCAGAGGAAAAAACTTCGATTCTTACACGGGGCATAGCAACAACCAGAATCTTTTACCAGGTGAACCCTGCACAATCTCTACAAACTCGTTTCACGGTCCCCTAGAGGGCCGCGGACCTCATTATGAGTACCTATTACTGATAATAAAGGACATTCTGAAATGGTAAAAACCGTACATTTAGTATTAATAAATTGTGTTATGCTATTCATTACAATGAACTCTAATACGGGAGTTTAATTTTGTCCCGACATTTTTGACGCTTTATCCCTAGTGATTTATAACTTTCTTTTAAATGTAACTATTCAACCTACAAAAGCACTACTAAACGCAGACAAATGCTGATAGTTGTTAATTAGGTGACGGGAATTATTAAATTTTTGGTCTAATAATAATTCTTATTACTAAGCTAATGTCAGTTTCGTTTAGCTAGATCTTAGATAATCGTAGTGGATGAAGTGGTGTTACGTTTCACGTGTACGTTGTCGCAAGTGGTCTCCGTCGGCCTACCTTTTGCCACGTGCTATGCTTACCGTGCACTTTCACCACGACACTTCACCAACACCATCAATTCCTCCCCCTCATCCATTTTCCCGGTCCCCGGAGCTGCTACTCTCATCTCTGCCGCCATCGCCATCGCTTGAAACGCCCTGTTTTGTCAGCGCCGCCGCCCTCGCCAGTCGCCAGAGCGCGCGCGGGGTGCGTAATTACGAACAAGTGAGCAGCGGTGCGCGCCGCAGGCGGCTCCCTCTGCCCCTTCCCGGACCACCACTACTCCCCCACTACTCCCTCGCACACTGCGACGTTTCCTCGAACCCATCGGCCAAACTCGGCTGCTCGGCTAATCGCGAGCTGTCAACGCAGGTATGCAGGATGATTCCAATTCGAACTCGCGAGGTGGGGGTTTGTGTTTCCCACGATGTTGCCATTTCTGTGAAGAGAAATGTGAAAATCGCCGTCGTTTTGAAATTATCAAAAAGTCGAAGGCTTAGTCTTTTTGTCAAAATGTATTGACAGGTCGCTGACGCCCGATGTGTGAGCTACGATGTGTGACACATTAAACGTAAAACGCACGATAATGCGAATGGAATTATAACGCAATGAGTGTCGTCCAATCACAGCGTTAAGCGCGTCACATTTCCTGTTTCCCCAGAGACATCGCTTAGTACAGCTGCTGTCCCTTTCGAAGCATCAAGCTGAAGGCCTCTGGCCGTGTGCGTCGACATTTCGGTCACCGTGGGGCGCGACATTCTTTGCTGGTAAGTCAGAGAATTTTGAAAGAAAGTAACACACGACTTATCACATTATGTTGTAGCCTTCCTTGAAAAATTTAAATTGATTGATTGATATTTTCGTGTTTCCGGGCGCGTCAACGGCTTTGGTCGTTGGTCCCGTTAGTGTAGTGCATGTTCTTTTCTCAGGAGATGGCGGTGATCTTCCCCCGCTGGATGGCGAGATCCGGCGCCGACTTACCGTCGGCTAGTGGGGTTTCCCCCTAACCAGGACTCTCCCACCAGCGGTGCACCACCCCAGCTGGGACATGCTTTAAGCTCCCAACCGGTCTCCCGGAATATGTGGTAGTGTAGTGTATGTTAGTGTAAGTGTGTGTGTGTAAGGGGAGAGGATAGGACAAAGAAGAGGAAGGGCAGATCGCACGCGGTCCGTGGCCCGTTTGTTAGGGTACTGCTCCGGCATTCGCCTGGTGTTGATCGGAGAAACCACGGAAAACTACCGATCAGAGCAGCCGGCCGCTAGAATTCTCCTCCAGACAGTGACTGAATTCGGCCTAGCTGAAAAGCTAGTGTCGAAAATCCCGCCGCCGTCAGGACTCGAACCTAGAACCTCCCGGTCAGAGGCGCTGCAGTGACATCAGTTGATGCACTGAGCTACCGCTCCCGGTTTGAGAAGTTTAAATGTAATTTTTAGTCAACATATATACAAACCTGAGTTACCGATCCTCCTGGCGCCAATCACTTTAAATGCCCGAGTTTTTGTGATGATTTTATTGTTTCAGAGTTGTAGACGCTCTTCCCCCACAGGCTGATACCGGCACCGATCGATTACGCTTGAATCTGAAAAGAAAGAAAAAAAATTGCATTTTTCTTTTTTACCAGACTGTTTTAATTAGAACTAGCTTAGAGTTCTAACGCTTTAAGAAGTTAAAGAAGATTTTTGATATTCATTCAAGTTTATTTGATTAAATCCCCCGAACGATCGTCTAGATTCTTAATAACATTCTCTGCTTCACGTTCTTCACAATTCCATCCAACCCTCCCCACCTATTTTTTAAATATTAAAATAACTAATAACAGTGATATTCTCGAATGGTACAAAGAAGAACGGCTATTCCTCACTAGCAGTCCAGGCAAACCCGACGAAGGGCACTTGGCTTGCTCCGAACTGTGTGCCGGAGAGGGCGTACCTGTGATCAGTATTGGTTTTGCGGTGAGTTGTCAGTTGGCATTTGCTAAACTGTCAAATAATTCTTGATAGGAGTTGTAATGATATTCTCGAATGGTACAGAAAACGGCTATTCCTCACTAGCAGTCCGAAACCCGACGAAGGGCACTTGGCTTGCTCCGAACTGTGTGCCGGAGAGGGCGTACCTGTGAAGTATTGGTTTTGCGGTGAGTTGTCGTTGGCATTTTAAATGAAATAATTATAGGAGTTGTCATTGCCAACAATAATGTTGGCAATGACAATTCCTATAACTACCTGTGAAGGCTGACCGATGGACGATGACACGCGATGTGGCAGCCCACATTAAAAAAAAATATTTTCCCTCTACATAACCCCTGAAGAGGCGAGAATTTATTTTCGTGATTTGGATTAGATCATGCTGCTGCCTTACGGGTTAAACAGCTAAGAAAGAGGGACTTTTCTGAATAACTAAAACTAACTCAATTTAAGCTTAATATAATTGTATTGTTAATACGTAAGCACACCATACTCAATTTTTTTCTCCTTAATAGTAAATAATGTTCTGCCTTGTTTTATTGTCTCCCAACGGAATAGAGAAAAGGTTATGTAATAATGCGCCAAAAAATTGCAGTGTTCTGGTAACGAAAAAGTAGATAAATCTAGTTGCTAAATTTAGAAAATAAATCCTCTATCACGTGGTGCAGCCAAAATCCATGTTTTATCTTGATACCGAAAAATCGAATGACGGCGAAACATCTGTCTGTCCGCCTGTGAACAACGCTAGCGGATAAACCGTTCAGCCGATTTTCTCCAAAATTGATATTTCACAAACGATTCAACTGATGTCGCGGCCTCTTGAATTTGAAACCGATATTTTAATTTTGACGGTTACTTTACATGAAGCCTCTGGAAAATTTAAAAAAAATGGCTGTATCGTTTTTATTAATTTTGTTGTTGGATAGTGTTAAGAACATTTAAGAAAACGGTGTAGGACTTGTATTTATAGAAAATCTTAATTTTTCAAAAATTGCAAAAGTTCAAAATTTTTTTCGGAGTCTTCGTACAACTACAATTATGAAGATAGACATTTTCCTTTAATGAAATCTATCCTTTAAAGATATATTTTGATAAAGTCATGTACAAATTTTCGCAAATTTTAGTACTTTTCGCGTAATTTTCCGTGAAAGTACGAGGAAGAAAGAGCATAATGTTTTAGCACCACTATTTTTTTTTTGGCCGTCCACATCGGGGCCCGAGGCGCTGCGCGAAGGGATGGGGGGAGGGTGGCGCGCGGGGCGAGGGGCTGAGGGCTGAGGGCGCCGCCCGCGTGAGGGACGCGGCGGAGGTCGAGGAATCTTTATGTTTGTTTTTCAGCCCTCGACAAAGGGGGGAATTTCCCGAATCACCGCGAGGGGTGTAATTGCCCTCTTCTTCACCGCCTTCCCCTCGTGGGGAGTTTCCACAATGCTCACCTGATAGTTCTGAGCAACGCTATTGTCTCTTGCTAATCTCTGCGAGTAAGCAGGTTTTCCTTCGAAGAAAGGATCCCCTGTTTCTTCTCTCTGAGAATTCAATTACGATGTTCGTCTTTGTTCGATATTTGAAGATTAGGAAATCAATACAGAAAAAAAAGTTATATACGGTATACAAGACACATTTTTAAAATGTATGGTGTGCATTGAACAAGAAAATATAAGACTAACCATAAGCATCGTCAATAGTTCGTCTTACCATGATAAAATTAAATAGACATGAAACGAAAATATGTTATTTTATCTCATCTACAACAAAATGACGGAAACCGCATTTCGATATCTCAGGCAGAGTCGAAGATACTTTTTGAGACCTAGGTGGTCCACTGTAGAATTTATGTTGTTTGCATTAGAATGAGATCATTAATAAACCGTGTATAACAGTTTGCTCTTTTACTTGTTTAACCACATTCTACTTGATAAGTTTAATTTCACTCATTGCTCTTACGGTCAGTTTCTTGAAACCAGTAAATGGAATTCTAGGAACTCCCCGGGAATAGTGAATGTTTTATGTATATTTGTTTCCTCCAAAAACGGTGAATAATTAAAATTAAATATTGTAAATGAACACAAAGATCAAATAAGTTTACGAAATTATAATTAAGTTCAAAACGACGAAATAATATTATTATGACTACTTCATTCATGTCTGCCCGTGCCGTAAGTAACAAATGTTAAGCAAGAATGAGTACACACGTATGTTCAATCCATTCGAAATTGATGAATCCCGCTGTTAATTCAGCTTGTTCATCTTTCATTTCAAATACTTCCACGGAATACCAAGACATGGAAAACTCGACTTCCTACTGAGTCCTGACGGGGGCAGGATTTTCGACAATAGCTTTTCAGCTAGGTTGAATTCAGTCACTGTCTAGAGGAGAATTCTAGCGGCCAGCTGCTCTGATCGGTAGTTTTCCGTGGTTTCTCCGATCAACACCAGGCTAATGCCGGAGCAATACCCTAACAAACGGGCCACTGACCGCGCGCGATCTTTCCTTCCTCTTCCTTGTCCTATACTCTCCCTTACACTAACACTAACACTAACATGCACTACACTACCACATATTCCGGGAGACTGGTCGGGAGCTTAGAGCTTGTCACGGCTGGGGCGGTGCCCCGCTGGTGGGAGAGTCCTGGTTAGGAGGAAACCCTACTAGCCGACGGTAGGTCGGCGCCGGATCTCACCATCCAGCGGGGGAAGATCGCTGCCATCTCCCGAGAAAAAAACATGCTCTACACTTACGTGAATAATGACCAAAGCAGTTGACGCGCCCGGAAACACGAAAAAATCAATCAATCGACTCCTACAACTTTAATAATTGTGTTTTTAATAAATGTTTTTTACTTAGCTTTGTTATAATTGTTTTTGAAAGTTTTATTACAATAAAATTGAAACATAGTTGAAGTCATTTTGTGTATTAAATAACTATTCATATTTTACTTGATTATATGTTATTCCAGGAGGCAGTGGAAACTCGGAGCTGAAGGAAAGTTTCAGATATTTCGGTAGCAGTTTTGAGTAAAATTTCTGATTTTCGTAATTCCTGTAATTTTAATTATTCATTCGAGACATGTATGTGATAATACGTGAAGTAGTCACACTAAATATCACTCGCAGTGCTGTGATAGCTGGTAAATTCACTCCTCGCTACGCGAGTCGTCATTAACAACAGTATCGAAACAACAGTTTTGAAGCAGTATCGGAATGAGGTGAAAGAAATATGAAACTTAGTTCAAAAGTTGACATACAATTCAAAATTAAGAATTCAGAAAATTTAGCAGTAAAGAGAGTAAGAAATTTACAGTTCTGCGATCACATTACGAAATGCAATGTGATTGCTAGCATTATATTTCTTAGGCTCTCAAATCAAACGATTTTGAATATGTTAATGTTACGTTACGTGCTGATGGAAAAAAAATGGGACAGAAACCTCAATCTAGGAGACACGCTTGTTGGACAAAAATCGTGGTCATTGTTTTCAAGGTTTTAGTACATTGAGATGCTAGGCACAATAGAAAATAGATAATATTACATTATAAATACACATGTACCATACATGTCGAAAGCTTCAATGGCAGGAGTTATTGTATACTTGGCTGTCTGGGAGACGCAGCCTCCTAGGAATAGTTGCCAACGTTTCGGCCATAATACGCAATATTCATTGCAGCATTTCTCCTTAGGAAGGTAGCAATATGTCGGCGGAAACGTTGGCAACTGTGCCTAGAATGAGGCGTCTCCTAGACAGCCAATTTGCCAAGTACCACGCATGATATACGACATGAAATACATCAAATAAAGTTCGATCGTATTAAAAGGTAAGAGAGAGAAGGATGAGAGTGAATATAATAGCGATTTATGATAATGCCAGCCCCGTGGCTCAGGCACTTGCGGCAGCCGTCGTCAACGCCGACGAGGCTGCAGGTTCAAGCCTAGCTTAGGCATGGTTGTATTTATGATTGTCCCTTCACCCCTCGTCATCATTCCATCCCCTCATAGTTCACAAATTCAGGCTTAACAACCTTGTCTTACCAAGAGATACAGCCGAAAAGTACGCAAATAATAATGGAATAAATATTATATTCAACCTAGAATAGATATTATACCCACTCGACTTATAAATCTTTAGTCGTGCAGAAGAGGATTAATAATAATAATGATAATAATAATAATAATAATAATAATAATAATTCGTATATCTTGAAAGTCTTTACCTTAAGTAACGTAAATGAAATTGCTCATATGTCCTTGGTCAATAATGAAGCATTTATTAAAATATACCATCATAACTCATCTGCGGTAATGAAGGTTTTACACTTCATGCAATTCTTACGAAGTTTTGAGCTTATTATATACATTTTTACCGCGCATGATCCGAAAAATACTCGTAGAACAGGCTTAGAGGAAATCAAAAAGCACTTTTTTGTAATTCAATTATTACAAGTATAAACGTTCTCATGCCATATCTCAAGGGCGCAAATCTCCAAAACGGAATCTCCGCCTCTGGGCGACCGTGCGGCGTCTCGCGTTCTCGATTTCTGCCGCAAAACGGCGCCACCATCGCGTCGCCATCACCGGCGGCCGCCATGTGTCGGCCGGTCCGAAGCCCATAAACATCCGCGCGCGCATATAATATTTATAAATTTATTTATCTGCCCCCGAATATATCGCTGGCAAGGAGATACCCCGCAATGATTTACTCTGGCGACAATGGTGGGGGACGCAGTGGCGGTGCCCCTCTTGAGGGGAGTCGAAAAATATTTATGGGCCACCGCTGCCGGAAGCCCCCGCGGGTGGAGGGGAGAGGGGGCGCCGCGGGGCAGATAAACGCGGCCCCAAGCGGCGACCACACGTGGCCACGCGTGCCCGCACGCGGCGCAACGGCCTCCAGCGAGGGGCGGGGCGCGGGGATGGGCACGGGCCGGGGCAGGGCGGGGCGCGTTTGGAAGCAAGGGGTAGCGCGGGGCGGTGGCGCGGAGGGGAGGGTGGCGGGAGGAGTGGGGCAACTGACGGATTGATTAGTGATTCCAGGTGCGCCGACTGATACGGTTATTTGTCCCATAAGTGTAGTACGTGTTTTCATTGTGGGCGGTGGCGGCGATCTTCCTCCGCTGAATGGCAAGATCCGGCGCCGACCTACGTCGGTTTGCGGATTTTTTCTCCAAACAGGTATCTCCCACCAGTGTGGCACAGCCCCAGCAGAGACAAGCTCTCAGCTCCCGGGTGGTCTTCCGACAAGTGCGGTAGTATAGTGCATGTGTAAGTAAGGACTGAGGATAGGACAAGAAAGAGGAAGAAAAGATCGCGCGCGGTCAGTAACCCGTTTGTTAGGTTATTGCCTGGAAATTCACCTGGTACTGATGGAAGAAACCATGATTGGTTGTGATAGGCTAGGGTGAGGGAAAATGGCGAAGATGGGAGGAAGGGGTTCGCCGGCGGTGCAGCGGTGAAAGTGCTTGCCTGGGTGGCGGGGCCGAGGGTGGGAGTGTTTTGGATGACGAGTTTGGGAGACGCAAGGGAACGGTGCTTCAATTGTAAAATTTTAGGTCCTGGAACGCGCCCCAAATTTATTATGATGGAAAAATGTATATATTTGTAATATAATTTAATAATTATAAATCATACTTAATAACAACAAGAACAGTGGTAGCACTGGCTCTATATGAATGTAATAATAATAATAATATTAATAATAATAATAATAATAATAATAATAATAATAAAGGGAATAAAATTAGTTTGTAATCATATTTTTTATTTTTTTACTAATAATGTTATTACATTCGTAGAAATAATACAGTTAAGTGGGATATTATTTAATTTTAAGTTTACGGAAGTTGGCCGAATTAAAAATCGATACTGTAAAGTATGTAGCTTCTTTTCTTTTCCTAGGGCTTTTATCCAGCCGACAGCCTGTTGCCCTTTACGTCCCGAAGGGGCGCATATTCGACCATACACTAGACAAACTCTTGCGGGCTCCTCTGATCTGGGGTCAGCAGAACGCGAGGCCCTCCGCGACAACACACACAAAGTCAAGTGACAAACAGCCATGCCCAAGGCGGGACTCGAACCCGCGACCCTTCGGACCGAAGCGCTGAGTCGGTACTCGCTCTTAGCCACCTCTGCCATCCAGGTCGGCATGTAGCCTCTTTTTGTTTAAATGTTCCCTATTTTGTTCCCGAGGTACCGGAACGCCGTTCCGTCGCGTTCCGCCAGAAACCAAGTTGTGCAAAGGAAAGTGGGCAAGTGGGAAGGGGTGTAGATGTGGTGGTGGGGTGTGGGCCTGAACCGTCAGCGTGACGTGTGTGGGAGTGGTGAGTCGCCTCGTGTGGGTTGGCGGGGTGGGGAGCGTATTGCGGAAGAGCACGGCGGGGAGGGGAGGGGCGGGTGTGCGGGACTGAGCGCAGCGGCGGGTCTCTGGGCAGGAGGGAAAGGGAAGAGAGGGGAGGAGGGAAATGGAGCGGGTGCAGCAGTGACCTGGGACCAGGTGTCCCCTTGCACCAGTGTTCGGTGTCGTCGCCCCCACGAGGCTTATTGGCTCCCTCCATGACGTTCCAGCGAGAGGCGCTGTTTTATATGTGGCCTCAGCTGCGATTGCGTACTCCTTTTTCGAAATACTTCAAACCATCATTGGGTATGTAAATATAATTGCTTCAAAAAGATATTCTATGATTTGCTGAATCGCATGATGTAGTTTCAACCGTTTCTCAACTTAAGAGTTTATTGTCACCTTGAAAAATATTAGTTTTATTGAAGTGGTTTGGGCATGCTGCAATGGCTAGCGTTGCCTCAACTGTCCCATTAGATCCCAAGGCCGATAATCTTTACTCAATTTGTCTGCAAAAGTCAAACTGTCTGTTTCATATCCATAACGTGCGACGTTCTTCCGCTGAGTGGATAAAGCATTTGATTAGGTTGCGAATTCTCAGAGGATTTTATTTGACCGCGAATTTGGGTGGGATTATTTTACCTGTCACAAGCATGAGAAGAGTCCCTAAAGATTTTCGACTCTTTAAAAATTGATCGCCAGAACCATATTGGATACAGCAAATTTGGATTAAAAAAGATTTTGAAGCCCCAATCAGTGGAGTCGGCACTTTTACATTGTATATGAATCTTCTTTTCGTAACCCTTCTCCATGTTATAAATTCACGTTTTTTACCTTATGAATAAAATGTTTGGTTGAAATAATAATAATAATAATAACAATAATAATATTTTTTCATCCTGTAATTTGTCATCTCGTATTTTCTGCTCTCTATACGCACATCACGTGCTTGGGAAAGGGACAGTTTCAATGTTTTAACAGTTTATTTTGTACGATTCGGGAGAGGCAGAAAGCCACATTACTCTATTTTGATAGTATTTTAATCAGAGTGCAGTAACCTAAATGTATTCACAAAGTATTACTTGTGTAAACCGCGTCCATAACTGGTTATATTACACTAGAGTGAAATAAATTTAATTATCCTCGAAATAAATATTCTCCCATTCACTTATTTCCACACTTTCACCTTTATATATGAAGTCCAAATTTGAAAATCTTGAGTAAAATAAAGAAATAATAAAAAAAGAGTGAAATCAGAGTAAAATGCATTACTTTATCACAAAAATAAAGAAACAAAGAAGCGTTAATCATATTTGCGATTTTTGTAGATTTTATCTCTCAATCTGAAACAGAATCACGAAAATCGACGGTCAAAAGAAAATGAATCATCAAGTTAAATAAACATTGAAAACTAGAACGAGTCAGTTTAAATACTAAGTGAAAACTGTAGGTTCTTGAAGGTTGAAATATTGTCACAAAGCTCTCTGCCAACAAAAAAAAGAAAGAACTGATTTATATGCCAAAGTTCATATTTTATTTTCAAATCCTCGTGTAATATTAAACGTAGAGTCATTTGCCACTCTGAAATAATAAATTTCTCCAAGAAATACATTTTTCAAAAAATATGAATGAAGAAAGGGATGCATTCCAAAACGTTAGCTTTTAAATAATTTAAATTTACTTATTAAATCATTTAATAAAATAATTTTGCAAATTTACAAACTACTTTTAACTATTTCTTGATTATAATTTATCATACTTTTTCGAGGTTAAATTGTCTACCTTACGAATACACACAATCATTATTTTAATTTCATTGTTGAACCTGCTTTTATTTCTATTAAGTGAATAATTTTAAACAGAGTACTCATATGTGTATTGCTCATTTCTTTGACTGAAGTGTTTCCTTCTCAACTTTTTTACTTACAGTCAATTAGAAAAACAGTGACTCAAAAAATTATCACTTCTTGAATATGCTAACTCCTTGAAGATGGGTACAAACTGGTGGAGAATATGAATCTTTGCAAATGGTAAAGATCTGGTTACAGTTTCTATATTAAGGTGTGAAATGTCCGTGGTTCATTTATTATGTTTTTAAACTTCCTCAATGACCAAATAACGAACATTTA
This sequence comes from Teleogryllus occipitalis, assembly GCA_011170035.1. Lineage (NCBI taxonomy): Eukaryota > Metazoa > Arthropoda > Insecta > Orthoptera > Gryllidae > Teleogryllus > Teleogryllus occipitalis. The sequence goes on from BLKR01000015.1 coordinate 1,096,263, forward strand.
GAATATCATCAATCTTTCAGGAATACGTACTCGAATTGAGGAGGAAAACGTCATATATTTCATGAAAAAATGGCTTTGTTTACTTCTTTCGTAATGGAAACAAATAACTCACCGACCTGAGGATGTTCAGAGCTTATCTTCTTTCGACAAAGTTCGTTCTTAAGAACGATTCCTTTATCCCTTAGATCTATGTAATGAAGGCCACTTAAAAGTACATTGTAAAAATCTTTAACCGCTATTGCTTCGGGACTGTGACTACTTGTGAACTAACTTTTCTCCAACATCTTTCCTTTTACCTCAACCACCAAACCACCATTCACTCACATCAATTAAAAACGTTTTCGCAACCCTCCTGGCACGACTTTGTTAGTAAATGCCAATTCCAGAGAGACCGATCTCCTTGCCCTTGTGAAGAAATACCTTCTGCGAGACCTTGGCCTTTTAAATAGTCGGCCAAAAAAGGATGAAAAGGACGGGTAAAGAGAAGAGGCATTCAATCCTCAAACACGATCTTACATGTTATCTAAAATTACATGTTTTCATATGTTTTCTAAAAAATTAGTTACTTTTTGGAGGAAAGTAAAATAATCGAATGATTTTAGAGATGTAGATATGGAATAACATTTTGGAAACTGTAATTTCAAATATCCTTGAATGTTGTTTTTAGTACGAAAATACGATAAAGACGGTATGTCTGTAAAATAAATATTGTCTTTACAATTATTTCAAAAATTAAAGGAGATATTAAAAAGAAATGAAAGATTTTGAAATGTCTTCATTTACTATTTAGACGAAATATTGCTACAGTTATCAGATAGAACTATTTTGGAAAGGAATGCAGAAAGTGTTAAATCGAGTTTCTTTACAATTTTTTATAGTATATGTTATTGAGCGCATTCCGGAGACTTATTTTCTTGTATTTTAAAGCATAATTTACTTGATTCAATTTACGTCGGCATCTGCCAGTTACGTCTTCCCCTCTTTCTTGTTTCTCATTCTGTCTCCCCCTCTCTTCTCTCTCTCTCTCTCTCTCTCTCTTTCTCTCTCTCTCTCTTTCTCACACACACACACACACACACACACACACACACACACACACACACACACACACCCAGACACACACACTTGCCGACAGTCTCAGACTTGTTAATCGTGAATAAGAAGGCCTTTATTACACCTTTGAATAATCTATTTCTCCCTTGTAAGAGCAATTCTGAAACGTTTTGTGGAGACTTTCTTCCTTCACAAAATTTAAAGAATTTCCACTCCAATTGCCCCTCCCCTAATCCCAAACTCACCCCAACTACTGAATTGCGCACCACGCAAACTGTCAAATAGCATCGCCAGCTGTCATTTCATTACCACCAAACAATAGAGTGCTGTTAAAGTGACCCTGTCATTTTTTTATTGCTATTGGAAACGTGTTACACAAGAAATATTTTTTGGCTGTCATATTATCCGCCAAGAATCGACGCATCAACGACACGTTTTCCTTGAGGTGCTTTTTCTCTAAACGATTATGCGATCAGATCAAGATGGCAAACAGTCGACGTATTTAATTGAAGGATTATTTTCTGTCAACAATCTCTGTCAACAGCGTTGATAATTATTCGTGAAATTATTGTGAATGTTATATTCACTATACTTACAGGATATGGAATTAACTAATAAGGATGACGAAAGGGATAATTTTTAATGTGGTATTACAAAAACTCAAACAAATTACTAGAAATCAAATTGATTGTAATTTTCAAACAGTCACTTGATTGGTAATCATTACATTCTATTAAAAGAGATAACAAGACATTTAATTATAACATTAAAATCAAGATTGAATTCGATGAGAAATCATGGCTTAAATAAATAGACACAATTTGCAACACCGTAATGCCAACAGCCATGAAGAAAACGCAAGACTGGAGAATGTTCTCTTCATCTCACATGAAGTTACAAGGGCGTATTTCATTGATGCTATTTGTTCTGGTTTTAGACAGATTTCATCAGCTTTTCCCAAAAGAATGGAAGCTATTTTAGACATGATTTCCCAGCCTAGTTTGCGATTAAACACACTGATAAATTTTAACTCAACCACTTTACCTACCTCTCCACCTACTTCCTTCAACATCTGTTGTAAGATGCCAACGATGCCAATAGCGTCTGTCAGCAGAAGACCTCTTGTCTCTACTTAGGTAGATGTCCAAAATTTGTCATTATGTAGGCAAGGTGGTTCTTGATATTTGGGGACGACAACACGTCCTCGGATTCCTTAATGGCAACTGCTGCGTCGTCGTTAAAATCTCCTAAAATGTGTGATATTTCTTTGAAGTTATCCGCTTAGTACATGGCGGCTTCAAGCCAGGAACCCCATCTTGTCAACACGGGTTGCGGTGGAAATGGAGTGTTGGGAAAAGCCGTCTTAAATGCTGCCACTCTGCTAAGAGCTTTCAGAAATACTTTTTTCCCTACGGAAATTAAATGGTTTACATCGTGGAAATGCCGACGAACTTCTTCTGCCAAACGATGAAGGGCATGAGTTGCGCACGTTGGGTGTATCATATTCGGATAGAAAAAACTTTCAAACTTCGGGCAAAATGGAGCATATACGCTGCTGCATCAGTCAAAAAAAGCAAACATTTTTCAGCCGCAATATTTTCGTGAGGGTAGAGAATACGTATAGCATCTCTTACTACTCGAGCAATTGTAGAATGGTTAGCAGCTTCTAATGCTTTAGTCAAAAATCAAATGTGGTTTACTAGGACCATGGCAGTCTAGTTTCCCCACGACATTGGCAATCTGCCTCATATTGCAATCTGTAGTTTCATCAACAGACAACCAAAAATTTGAAGCGCCAATATTGTCTCGAATTTCGTTGATTGTTATTTCATATTGTGAAGTTAGATAATATGTTCGAAGAGTTGACTCATTTTGAATTTCGTTTTGTGTACTTTGTCAAGAACTGGTTAAACGTTGGTTTTTCAAGTTTTGAAAATGGGATATTTGTTGCAATGACCGCGCGGCGCAAATGACTGTTGAATTCTTTCCTGCCTTCATCGTCTGGCTGCACTTGTTGAAGAAAAGGACGTTTCCCCGCATTTTGGGCATGAGTTGTCGTGCTCTTATGTTGCAAGACATGACATTTTTTGTCACAATTGACAACTTTTTCCCGACACTGCAAAAAATTACTTTTCTGTCAGTTGTAAAATGCTCTTCTCCCTGAATCAGATCTTTCAGCAAAGCACTTGTTGATTATTTTTCTTTCGGCATTATAGCAAGCGCACTGAACAGGATCTCTAAACAAACTGAACTGGCCTGAGTCATACTTCCAGACCAGTACAAAATTACTGCCGAAAAAATCTCCGCCTCTGCCCTAATTCTACCCGACATCTACCATAGTTGAAGTGCTGTGTTCTTGGTAAGGAACAGAAAAGATAACTCACGGGTGATGAAAATAATACATTTGCCTGGTCACCCTAGCGAAATTTGGCGTAATAGATGAGAGTATATGGCACGGTGTCATTTTCGCATCCGTTCTGACGCGAGGGCCTCTCCGCTGGATCACGCGCAAGGGCACTCTACTAAACAGTGATTTTCAAGACCAAAACTGATAAAAAACACAGAAAGTTCAAAATAGGCACTGATAGGCTGTGAAAACCCAAATAGGCAATTATCCCTTAAATAGGAATTTTTAAGCACTATAAAACCCACGGAGAAGCAATCTCATGTATATAAATGGATAATGGTAAAAGGTGCCTAAAGTTAGATTCAAAGAAGCAAAATATGCATTAGGACAATGTACGGGCCCTAGTTATCAATAAGCCCATATTCAGCTACATTGTGACTAAACTTAATAATATTTTATGAAATATCATTGTTCTACTTGTTTGACATACAACTTGTATTATGATGAAATGAAATGTATTATTAAAATGCAACAAATACAAACACGGGGCGATGTTCACATCACCACGACTAGCACAAAAAAATTAAGAACATGGCGAAGATCTACCTCCGCCATGAGCCGCACTAAAGTGATCGAGGATCGAGCCTGTGCGATCCAGAAAACATTTGCTGCCTAAGCCTTCCGAACAGAAATAAACATCTTAAAACAAAGAAGAGATGAGTTGTATTTTTTCAAGATTACAATTAAATAAGAAATTATTTGGATAAAATTTACTATAAACTTTGATTATTTTTAATAATAAGACTCAATTGAAATCATGAGTCTCAATAGCGAGCCATCAATTACTGCGGTAATAGTCTAATAGGCAGCCCACATAACTAAAACATTTGAGTATGCACAACGTTTAATAATCAGAATTAGAATAATGCAATGTTGAAAAATACAAATATAATTAATGGATACAAGCAGCACCATATTAGAATTATCCCTTAAAATGCAATTCAATTCATGCGGGCGTTAGTTAATACAATTTGTAATATATCAACTATCTGTGTTGCCAAATCGGTTAATGGACTTATCATATAAGACATTGCGCATGTAGTACGTGGAACTTTTCTGTAAAATTGTAGCAAGGACTTGTACAATTGGAGATATAAATAATTTAAAAATCCCCACGCAACTGACACGAAACATCATGTTATTTTCAAAGGTCACGCGATTTAGTCATGATGATGGCGAGGTATTTAGGTTCACGCTTAATTTCATACCCACCACTTAATTTTACACCCACCCGATGATGGCTCAAATAAAACACTACAACGAGTGAGTTACTATCGTGTAATTTCTGAAAGGAAGAAATAATTAATTCCAAGGAGAGCGCGAGGGCAACAGATCGAAATTAATAAGAAATATCTCCAGTTTGGTTTCCACCAAAGGTAGAGAAGAGGACATGAATAAGGGAGGAAATATAGCATGGAATGCGTGGCCCGTTTGATAAGGTACTGCTCTGGCATTTGCTTGGTGTTAATCGGAGAAACCACAGAAAACAATCGACGAGAGCAGATGACGACCGCTAAAATTCACCTCCAGACAGTGGTTGAATTCGATATAGCAATGTAGCAAGTGCCGATAATCCACCATTGTCCGAACTCGAATCATAGGACCCTTCGGTCAGAGATGCTGCAGTGGCAATTGTCAAGGATATTGTTTTTTCAGGTCATTTAGCACAGGTTTCTTTTACATAACGCAAGTTCAACGAGACCAGTCATTTTTCTGTCCTTTGAAGACACACGCCCATCAGCCGGGATCGATTCCTGTGCTGTGGGGCTAAACTCACAAGGTGCCCACAGAGGCGCGCGGTTTAATCGACGTTCTTAACTTTAAAGCAGAGAGCTTGGTTCACTCAGCAACGAGCCTTTGGCAAATCATTTAATTTTTCAAAAGGGAACATTCAAAATTTATATGAATACAACTTTTTAATCTGTATATCCTAATCAATCCATTAAACTTGTAAGATACTGTACCGGGAAAGGAGGCTCAGGTCATTAACTGATGTTAATGCCGTGCTTCTGACCGGGAGATCCTAGGTTCGAGTCCCGACAGTGGAGAGGGCTTTATAGTAACTAGATAGCTGAGTCGAGTTCAGTCGCTGTCTGGAGAAAAATTCTAATGGCGGGCTACTCTGATCGGCAGTTTTCCGTGGTTTCTCCGATCAACACCAGGCGAATGCTGGAGCAGTACCCTAACAAACGGGCGCATGTCTTTACAAATGCAATAATATACAAAAAATTACCATTATGTAAATGTTAACGCGTTGAAAATATTTTAAAAAAGCATATTTGTTTTTGAGCAATCAAAAGAATACATAAAAATTGTGTTTTTGACTTGTGAAAAACTAGATACATCATTCAGGAAAAAATCTCTACCTTCAATATTGTAGTTGCCGAAGAAGCCGGAAGAATTTTAAAGTTTGAGTATTTTCCAAAATTCAGTAAGTCATTCAAGTATAATTCGACCTGCACAATTTTTATAAGCGTAATTTGCTATATTTGACAAAAAACGGTAATCCAAAATTTTGGGCAATTTTTGAGAAAAACGTGAAAGTATCATAAACGCGTAATGTAAAGTCCCCCCCCCCGAAAAATATCCGTTTTGATCAGGGTGCCGCGACACAGCCAGGTCAATGGGAGAATATTAATTTTGGCGACTAGTCTGCGTAGCTATTTAGCCGGCAGCATTGTTCACCCAGACGGACAACAAACGGTCAGTCAGACAAGCACATGGACAAAAATTTTGCTGTAAACCAATTTTTAAGTCTCTACGACCCATAAAACCTTGATTCTGACTACAGAACATGACTACAGAACAGAGAGATTTAGGAAAATGAATTAGCCCCTTTTTTGGTGTAAGGGATATACAATACGAATTTCTCTGCCGATTAATTGCCTTTTTTCACTGCATTACTACCCAGCATTCTCCATACTACGTATTTTATTTTTTTCTGGAGCAGAGGTTTAACCACCTTACAGAACAGTTAGATATGACTAGGGAACGGAATTTATTGTAATAAAAAATGAAAAATATGTACATATATTTGTACTTACTTTTTCCAAAACATGTAAGAAAAAATAGAAAATATGTAAAATGAAAAATCATTATTGTGTTTAAAATTGTTCTCTACAAGCATTTTCCGATCATAGAACGTCGCCAATCAGTTCTTAAGGATTTGGAGTGGCTGAAAGTAGATTCTATCTCTACTGAAGAAACTGTACACTAGACTTCACCATTCACCACAAATACGAATTTTATTCGAAATATAAAATACGTTCATAGCTTATATTACAATGTTAACGAGGAGCCGGTATACAAGTGAATAGTAGTACAGTATAGCTAGTGATATATATATATATATATATATATATATATATATATATATATATATATATATATATATATATATACACACACACATGCATATTCAAATTCCATTATCATATCACGTAATAGCTGAGTACTTAGGTTAATTTCAGTGACTGGATAAAATACATTTCTATGTTAGGCAAACTGTGCACTGTATATTATATTTTGAAGTGAATGCAATTAAAGAACAGTTAAAAGGAACAAACATGTTTTAACATTCACAACATGACAGCCACTAACAACACGGTCTTCCCCATACTTGAAGTTGGATGAGATGTGTAACTTTAAAAGACAAGCCCTCCCATTTTTCTGCCCTACTCGCACAACTTACTACATCACACGTATATTATTTCCGTAGTAGGTCAGACTTTGCTTACTAGCTGTAAATCCATCTAAAAATCTGCTCGAAGTGCTATCAAACGATGTCTACACATATCTTGGTGAAAAACCCTCCTCTGGGCGCTACTCTGTGTGGGGAAGGCGAACATAGTCGGATGGCCGCATCAATCTTGAGGGAAGTGAGATAGTTAAGACGGCAGCAATATAGTAGCGAGATAGAAGTACTTCGCCCCCATCTATTTTAAACTTTCTGCAAACGCCCGCCTCCCCGCCCGCCGCCCCGCCCCGCCCCGCGTCGCGACGCCCGTCGCCGCGCCGCGTCCTTGGCTCGACGCCGCGCGCGCCCGCTCGCCCGCTCGCCCGCTCGTTCCCGTTGGGACTGCGCCGGCACGTCCCGCTCGGCAATGGCGGAAACTGCCGAAAAACCAGGAGATGGATATTGCAACACATTAACCTCTCCCAAGTCCTGTGCTGCTTCGTGACGCTACTTCTCGCGCGGGGATGCATTCCCGGAGAATACTAACTGCTTTATATTACGCTAAAATCTGTCTTAGCCGGAATCGATCGGGACTCAAAAAAATTCCGGTTAGGGAGGTTTCCGTTTTATGCAACGTTGTCCATTTTATGACACTTGTGATTTTGATTTATGCCCTGAAAGTAGTAAATTACATTATTTTATTGAAATTATCTAAATACATTAACAAATAACATATTTATAGAAACAATCACTCATAAATGATTATTAAACACTCTTCATTGACAGCTTCTGAGTTCCTCTTGCTTTTATAAGCGTCTTTTTATCTTAAGTTAGAGTTTTATGAGATTTTAACCATTGTTAAACTGATAAAAATACACACCACCTTACTGTCTAGTGACTGTATTCGGACTGCTTGCTGACCCTTTCATCGCACAATGCGTCGCTACCCAGAACTATGACTTTCTGATACTCTCGCATGACTTTGAACAATGCGTATCTAGTCGAGGAGTTACGATTTTCAAAGCGGGGCAGGGAGACCCATGAATAGAAGCCCATGCCCTACACTTTCCCACACTGAGAGTGCCGGGAGAAAGGGAATTTACCCTTACTGCCTACGCCTTGAGAGACAAGCGATCGCAAGAACGAATTCTACGCTGGCAACTGAAGCCACTCTCATTCATTCATATCCAGCTGCCGTGACTGGCTGGCTACTCTGCTCAGTAGTTTTCCGTGGTTTCTCCGAACAATACCAGGCGAATGCCGGAGCAGTAGCTTAATAAACGGGTCACGGACAGTGCGCGATCTTTCCACTTTTTACATTGTACGATCCCCACCTTTACTTACACACACACACACACACACACACACACACACACACACACACACACACACACACACACACACACACACACACACACACAAACACACACACCACATTACTACACATGTTGGGAGCTTAGAGCTAGTCCCGGCTGAGGCGGTGCCTCAGTGGAGGTAGATACCCTGGAATTTGAAGTTTACCAATTTCCGAAAATTCAGAGTTCAATGCTACGCCTTTTATTTAGGGTCTTGTGCTCTATTCGTGAAAAAATAGCAAAAATACATTAAACCTTTTTAAGAAAATTTTGAAGACATTGAGGCTTCATATAATTTATTCCTAAAATTCACAATATCCATTTCAAATTCAAGAGGGCACGGAATCAGGGGATATCAATTTTGGTAAAAATTCTGTTTACGGTTTAGGCGCTAGCGTTGTTCACAGACAGATGGACCGACAGAGAGATGTTTTGCCATCAATTGATTTTTCGTTATCAATGACCCATAGTACGTGGATTCAGTGTGTACACAACGTGTTAGAGGAAGTAATTTATTAGATAGGGGAAAAAGATTTAACCATTTTTTCGTTACCGAGTTTCTTAATAAACGTTTTTCTGTTGAAAAGCATTGTTTTTCCGCAGAAAAAGCAGTATTGAAGAATGCAAAATATCTTTATTACTAATATATGATACGAAAAAGAACTGGCCCAGATCTCATTTTCCTTGGACACTGTATTTTGAAAAAGTGCAAAAAATTAACATCCTAAAAGTGCAATATGGATGAGCTTTTTATTAATGAAATATGTTCTAAACTTTAGAAGGTTTCGCGCATTTCTTTTACTTCAAGTAAAGGCAATTGATTAACAAGTTTTTCCCCTCAAAAAGACGGATCCAAATTTTTTAATTTTGTTTCTCGGGGTAAGCAAGTAGATGCAGATTTCATTTTCGTTGAACTCTCTGAATGTTGAAAAATTGGAAAATTTACAAATAATGCAAGTAAGTCCGTGTTATTGTAATACCTCTAGTTTTATTATCTGTGCCGTATCATGTGAAGTAGAAAACGAAGGAAAGTGAAACATGTCTGCTGATAACGCCATAATCAATGTTCAGAAATGTTATAAAAATGCAAAACGAATCTTATTATTTATAGTATTTAATTCTAAAAACTATCTTTCATTTGTTTCCATTTGTAGTTTCCGAATTCTTGTATTAGAGATAGGTTGCTTTTAGCTTAGAGAAATAATACAAGTTGATTTGAAGCTTCAACCAAGGAGGTTATGCACCTGTATGTCGTGTGTGTGTGTGTGTGTGTGTGTGTGTATGCCCGTGTGCACAAGTTGTTGAGACATTCCTCCCCCGCTGAATGGCGAGATCCGGCGCCGACCTACCGTCGACTTAGGGGTTTCCCCCTAACCAGAACTCTCCCACCAGTGGGACACCGCCCCAGCCAGGACAATCTCTAAGCTCTAAGCTCCCGACCGGTCTCCCGGAATAGGTGATAGTGTAGTGCATATTAGTGTAAATGTGTGTGTAAGAGGAGAGGATAGGACAAGGAAGAGGAGGGACCGATCGCGCGCGGTCTGTGGCCCGTTTGGCAGGGTACTGCTCCGGCATTCGCCTGGTGTTGATCGGAGAAAACACGAAAATGTACCAATCAGAGCAGTCAGCCGCTAGAATTCTCCTCCAGACAGCGACTGAATTCGACCTAGCTGACAAGCTAGTGTCGAAAATCCTGCCGCCATGGGGAGTGGGAACCTAGGACCTCCCGGTCAGAGGCGCTGCAGTGACATCAGTTGATGCACTGAGCTACCGCTCCCGGTGACAGAATAGACGTTTACCATCATGGCGGACCGTCACAGTTTCTGAGCAGAGTGTTGCCTACTGTCTACACTGGAGTCCGACGCCCGGACGCTATACAGGTGCTGGCGACGTATCGGAGACTCGCCGAGCTCGCTTGGTTGCACCATGGTATCGCGCAGCCTGGCTGCCCCAAAAGCGCGCGCAGCAGATTCAAACTTCTGTCACCCAACTACGGCTTCCCCCTTCAGTAGTTTTCCCTAACCTCATATCATGCGAATGTATTTCCGAAGTTTTGTTCCATTGGAACGATCCTCTAGGGCGAGACAGATTGAGATTAGATTGCAACGTTCGTAATGGCTAGGGCCCGAAGTTCAGGCATTTATTTTACCAAAAATAGGTTGGCAAAAAAGGCATTTTTTGTAGTTAAAGTAGGGAAGCAAATAGGCAAGTAAAATATCTCATTTAAAAGGAATTATTGTAAAATATTAATAACTAAAACGATTCACAATTTTATTTTAACACTAAAATTTGCATTAGCTCTTGATGTCTAAGAAAACAATTTTTTCTTTGTAGCCTTAATTCCTCTTGGCCATCTGGTATGATAGTTACGAATTTATTTTACTGGCGACGCTGTACTTTCAAAGTGCTTTTGTGGACTCCTTTTACTCTCTCATCCTTTTGTATGGAAGAAGAGAAAGTGTTGAAATTGTGCGACGGAAAACGACGGGATTTTTACACAAAAACTGATATTGAATCTTGAAATAGCACGGTGAAAAAGGAATTGTATTTTTCGTTCTTCGCACTTGTGTAATCGCCACTACTGAGAAGGGTAAATCTTGTAAAGAGACAGCTGTCTTCAAAAGCGATCGGAGACCAAATGCAAAAGTAAGATGGGATTCCTCGGGGGCGAACAAAGCCTGTCGTCATCAAAAAAAAAAAATTGACTGATATTATCTTCCTTTTTCGTTCAGACACAGCAATTGATTTCACAGAAATACAAAACAGGTGCATGCCTTCCTGTTCTCCTGGCTTGCAAATACATATCCAACTTGATGAAAATCAGTGCCAGGAGAAGAATAAAGCAAAATAATGGCGTAAAAGACAGAAATAAGACAAAATGAGAAAAGGGGCCATCAGATGGTGTAATACCATTAGGTGTTTTCTATTGCTACAGGTGTCAAATTACGTGATTCCTATTGTTTAAAGTCATAAAATTCTAGCAATCAGAAAAAGGTATTTTGCCAAACTTCCCAACCATGAAGAACAACGTAAATGTGTGATATCACTTACGTAATGTACACCAAATAAAAAATAAATTATATCTAACGTAAGTTAGTCTAAAACTCCATTTTCATCCATTCTGAGGTTTTGAACCGAGAAATCGAGCTACGTAAACAATCACTCACTAATACATCAATAGCGAAGTGAGTTCGTTTTGTATTCTAAAAAAATTCAGAGAAGGGGGATTGTAGAAAAGAAAAAGAAAGTGAGGTCATATTAATAGACAAGATAAAAATGTGTCATCTCATCACTTCTCTGTGCCCTGCGCTTCTGAGAAGATTTCAACAGGAGTAGTTGTACCCCCGCAGATTTTATAAGAGTGCCCAATCTTACAAAAATTGCAACTTGCGATTGGCGTCGTACTGTCTACCTGTTTGCCCCCCTGCCCAGAAGAGCTTTGAGCCGCTGCGCTGCAGGCGCACGCTCGCCGTTGCGCTGTGACGCCCCATCGCCGTTGCGCTGCAGGCGCACGCTCGCCGTTGCGCTGTGACGCCCCATCGCCGTTGCGCTGTGACTCCCGCTCGCCGTTGCGCTGTGACGCTCCATCGCCGTTGCGCTGCAGGCGCACGCTCGCCGTTGCGCTGTGACGCCCCATCGCCGTTGCGCTGCAGGCGCACGCTCGCCGTTGCGCTGTGACGCCCCATCGCCGTTGCGCTGTGACTCCCGCTCGCCGTTGCGCTGTGACGCTCCATCGCCGTTGCGCTGCAGGCGCACGCTCGCCGTTGCGCTGTGACGCCCCATCGCCGTTGCGCTGCCCGGCAGCGCGTCACGAGTGGAGCGCGGCCCCAGTTTATTCCATTAGCCGCTGCGACGCGACGGGGACCTCCCCGCTACCGATGCACGACACGTTTCACTTTGCCGCCTAAGAGAGAGCGACCCGACCCTGCCCCACCCGGCAGCTGCGGCGCGCGGCGCACCTCCGGCGACGGACAGACGGGCGAACGGGCGGGCGGGAGGGTAAACGAGCGGTCGGGCAAACGAACGAGCGAAGAGGCGAGGGCGGGGCCTGACGGGGAGTGAACATGCGGACGCTCAGGTGCGCGACACACCAACCAGACGCCGCCATATTTACGAGTCTACGCACGAAATTCAATTATCAGAGTGGTGGGCGGCGGGGCGTGGAGTGGGGGCGGGGGCGGGGGCGGGGGCGGGGGCGGCCTTGACGCCCTGGTGCCCGCCTTCTCCCTTGCCCCCGGAACTCTTCGCTCCGTAGCGTCGCACCGCCACTTCTGACGCCCCCGCCGCCTCCGCCTCCGCCGCCACCGCGTCCCCGCCGCTCCGCTGCCCCCGACCGTACCCGCCGCCACCACCACCGGCAACCGGCACTGCCATCTTCGGCCGCTAGCTCGTCAGCCCCACAGAGCGAGATGACACCCTCTGTAAATTAAATTAAACACATGCTTCTGAAAATGGTCCGTGGCGACCTCACACCGTGACTTTGCGTGATTCAGTCCTCGGACAATGCATCACGCCATCCAATGTTTGATTGATTGATTGGTGACACCGGGCGCGTCAACGTCTAAGGTCATTAGTCCCTTAATGCTGTGTAGAGCACGTTTATTCGCGGGAGGTCGCGGTGATCTTCCTCAGTTGAATAGCGAAATCTGGCGTCGACCTACAAGTCGGCTTGCGGGAGTTTTCCCCAACCAGGTATCTCCAATCAGCGGGGCACCGTCTTAGCCGGAGCAAGCTCTAAGCTCGCATCTGACCTCCTGGCATGTGAGGTAGTGTTGTGCATGTTTGTGTGTGTGTGTAAGGAGAGAGGATAGGAGAGGGAAGAGGGAGGAAAGATCGCGCGCGGTCTGTGGCCCGTTTGGTAGGGTACTGCTCCGGCATTTGCCTGGTGTTGATCGGAGAAACCACGGAAAATTACCGATCAGACCAGTCGGCTGCTAGGATTCTCCTCCAGAGAGCTGCTGAATACGCCCTAGCTTTGCAGGTAGTGTCGGAAATCATGCCATTATCGGGACTCGACCCCTGGGACCACTCGGTCAGACGCACTGCAATGACATCAACTAGTGTTCTGAACCACCTACGTTCGTCATTATCATGCCATCCGATCGAAGTACTATCCGAAGTTCGGAAATTCACCTTATCGCACTTTTCCACTTGTGTTTTCTCTTGAAATTCTTCACAACATACCCAGAATATTCCTTTCGTTACACGCTTTCTCTCTTCATTCGTATGCTTTTTCGTCAAGTTTCTCTTTCGGTTTCCGTTATAATTTTTTTTACTCCTTTCAGAACCTATTCGTTATTTCCTCAATTATTAGTTGTTCGAAAATAAAGAATAGTGCAAGTCTTCATCTTACACATTTCTACCAACGTCTTCAATTTCTGACTCATAACTTACATTACCGCCACCTTCTGTTTGTTTCTATTTTGTCTGCCGCCTCTCCAAGTTGGAGCCACCTTTGCTCTCCGGGGCCTCCGTCTGCCTTCGACGTCCCTTCTCTCCGTCTCTCTCCGCCTCCGCCTTGGTTGGCTCCCCGCCCCACCCTCTCCGCAGGCCATGCGTTTCGTTCGCTAGCGTTCAGAGATTTATTGTCCGTACCTGCGGCCGCCCCCGCCGCCCGGGCCGCGCTCCGCCTCCGAGGCGACCTACATTCCGTCATCCTGGAAAATTCGTTTCACGCGGCCCGGAACCACGGCACGTTTGAGCCGCGCCCGAGAATCGCGCTGACTTACGGCGCCGTTGCGTGGCGGAAGCGTTGTCCATTGGCGCTCGCCTCCACCCGCCCTCCACCCCTCTTCGCCCCTCTTCGCCCCGCTACCACTTCGCCACCGCCCCGCTCCCGCCCCGCTCCCGCCCCGCTCCCGCCCCGCTCCCGCCCCGCTCCCGCCCCGCTCCCGCCCCGCTCCCGCCCCGCTCCCGCCCCGCTCCCGCCCCGCTCCCGCCCCGCTCCCGCCCCGCTCCCGCCCCGCTCCCGCCCCGCTCCCGCCCCGCTCCCGCCCCGCTCCCGCCCCGCTCCCGCCCCGCATCTGCTACAATCAGTCTTCAATAAAACAGTGAACAGCTCAATAAAAAAATGAAAAAGAAACAAAAACACATTTTTCCCTTCAAATTATAAGATTACTACCTTATTACTATTATCTCCATTCTTCTTTAATGTTTTATAATATCTTATATCTATGTTATATAATAAGTGTTATATAATAAATGTTATATGATATATTATATCTCGATCTCAGTTCCGCTTTAAATTCTTTCCATAATAAGCATTTTTTCAGGTCTCGGATTATATTTTAATTTCAGTTGCAACTAACTCTCAACTCTTTTACCTAACTTTGATTCTCAACTATTAAGATTCACTCTTATATTACTTCAGTTTCATTTACTTATCATTATTAATTCCCTTACTACTCAATTATCTCTTTCTCTCATACACAAACACACACAATAACAAACAGTATCTTATTGTCTCATCATTACTAGTTCGCATGTTATTAAATTCTTTTACCAAACTCACTTTTCTCTCAAAACTCATGTAGTTGAGAATAAATCTTTAATTCACCTCTTATAACATTTGTTGTTACCACACTTTTATAAACATCATATTAGGTTAACGTAAGAAAAGAGTAAGATTTTCATTTAAATTGAAGGTATTTTAGCTCTCACTGAAATTTCTGTTCAATTTTGTAAATGACCTTATGTAGAAAAAACACGTGACTTTTTATGACGGCAGTCGCAGCCTTAGCAACGCGGCTCTCCGGCGCTATTATTACAATATTGTGTCTCGCTCACTTCACCACGTACCAGTGATTGATGTTGTTCATATCGCTATTCTCGTTGCATATTTAATATGAGACTGATTTCGCCGATGTACTGTAGACTTTGGTTCCAATGTTAGAGAGTGTTCGCTTAATTCTCTCAGAGTATAACGAAATCTTGTTGTTTCTCGTTATCCACAAGCGTTGATAACTTCACCTCTCCAGATTGGTTAACTTCCTATATTACAACAGCTAGGTCGAATTCAGACGCTGTCTGGAGAGGAATTCTAGCGGCCGGCTGCTCTGATCGGTAGCTTTCCATGGTTTCTCCGATCAACACCAGGTGAATGCCGGAGCAGTACCCTACCAAACGGGCCACGGACCGCGCGTCCTTCCTATTCCTTGTCCTATCCTCTCCCCTTACACACAAACACTTACACTAACATGCACTACACAACCACATATTCCGGGAGCTTAGAGCTTGTCCCGGCTGGGGCGGTGCCCTGCTGGTGGGAGAGTCCTGGTGAGGGGGAAACCCCACTAGCCGACGGTAGGTCAACGCCGGATCTCGCCATCCAGCGGGGGAAGATAACCGCCATCTCCCGAGAAAAACATGCACTACACTAACGGGACTAATGACCGAAGCAGTTGACGCGCCCGGAAACACGAAAAAATCAATCAATCCTATATTACCAACATATTTTCCGAGGAAATGCGGCCTCTCCCGAAGTTAGCCGACGCGTTCACGTCATAGCAGGGCTCTCGAAAGTACGGTGCACGCGCGGAATTGAAATATGACCCGACGCTAATGTGATGGTCTAATCAGACGCGTCCAAAATAAATACAGAAACTTTGAAATTATACTAAAATACATTAATTTCGTATGTCAATAAGAACAAAAAATATGTGAAAGTGCATGAGTGAAAACTGAAAAGAACTTTTCTATTCATTTAGCCTGCAAGTTTTAGCTAATTTTTTAGTTTTGTACCCAGAAATATCAATATTATTTTAATAACTTTCAAATTCGATGACTTCAAAAAGAAATTGCATGCAAAATCATCCTTTCAGATAGTTTCCAGACCAGTTTGAACGCACACATCCTGATTTTGATCTTTTTTATTTAATAGGTGGAAGACGTCAGAATGTCTGTTTATATTTGTGTTATGAAAACATAAAAGTTCAGTTAGATATTACCTTACCACTTCATAATTATACTTAGAGTTTGGTTGATTTTTGAAAAGTGGGTTGCATTGACTTGAATCTTGCGTATGTAATTTAAAATTTTAAAGAAAACTATGACAAATACTTCAATATTCCTAAAAAATATTTAGATACAAAACTAACAATGAAGTATCAGAATTACCTACTTCCCAAGCCTACCTGTGAGCCCAAAACAAATATCTTTTTTTCCTACAGTACAGCAATAACCTGATTATTCCAATTATGTTAAAATAAAATTCATAAAAAGTCCCTTTTTACCAGATCAAGTTCCAAAATTAAATTCATTTCAATATCCTTGTGGTTTGTTTTGATTTAAAAAATAAAAACATACGCACACACACACAGTAAAAACTGTATGACGTATGAGGGAGAAGTATAATCTTTGCATTATTGCTTTGTCATCATTGCAACTAGCAACATTGCAAGAAAAATACTGAATAATTAGGCACAGATTTTAAATTATTTTATTGTAACCCAATTTTCGATAATGATTGCAGCTTACTATTCTGAAAGTGCCTACATTTAATATGGCCCTCAACATAATGCTTTTCTTTTTAGCTTTGATAACTAGTAGTTTAGTTAATTTACCATTGTGAATTCCATAAAATATTGAAGGTTGCATAGCAAGGTGAATAAAGAAATTCTAGCCAGAAATTATTAAATAAGGTGTTTATTTTGTAGATACTTATACTTCCACACCGCTGACACCTGTAAATAAAACATAAGGTCACTTTAGAACAAAACAAGACCCATGAAACTCATTTTAACTAATAGAGAACTACAAAGACTACTGTAATTAGTTAATTAAAATAGTTTAAAAACATCTTACAAAATAAATTACTGATGCTGAAAAATTATTTGCGCTATTTCTTTCCTTCTTCTGGCACCCAGTACTCTGTAATTGTCCATTTCGTTTTCCCCATTTTCTTCTGCGTTTTCTTCATAGTATGCAATGAAGTGAACACTCTCGTCTTTCAAAAATTTACTAATATTGTATAACACACAATAGCAAATTAGTAAATTTGGCACCTTCTTGCGTGCTAGGCGTACCTTATTTTGGGATCTTTTCCGTTATACGTATACCAGTTCACTAGCCAAAAGATTCGGTCCCCTTGTTTATTAGAAATAATTCTTTTTTGGTGGGGAAAATTTATATTATATTGAGAAACATCTAAAGTAGCACTTCACAGTTACTAATCACTTCACAATATTTCACTGACTTTACAAATTATAACATCATAGACTCTTAATGTAAATAACGTCACAATATTGCCACTGATTTTACGATTCATAAAATTGAAGATTTTTAATGCAAATAACGCACATCCCTTACATGACCACCTACCACTCTAAGAGAAGCTATAAAATGATGGAAAAAATGAATGACTACTTTGATTTATTTACGTATTTTTTCTGTGCACTTCTCGTGTTGTTCGCTTAGTTTATTTATTATGAAAAGTTAATTTTACTTGGAAATGTTTCATGATACATTTTTCTCAATGTGTCGGCGTAAAATAGCGTATTTGTTGGTGTAGAGTTTGTGTCTTTTTTCTCCCTGTAAGTCTTTTAAAGTGGTTTGTATTGTCTACCGAGATGAACAATTACTACAATACATCGCAAAAATATATAATGCGAATCAATAGGTGAGTTACTTTTTGTCTATTTATTTGCTGCACCCTTTAAAAGAAATTCTCTTAAAAGTGAGTGTTACCTTCAAAATAAATGTGACAGGTTTATAAAACAGCATGAGCGCCGGAGCGTGAGCGGAGGCGCGAACCAAGTCGCGAGAGCGAGGACCGGTGGGCCCTCGCGAACATAGCACTTTGGATCCGTCGGGTAGCGACGTGCGTCAGCACTTGGTGTCGAAATGCATTGGTTATAAAATTGCGTTGGCAATAAAAATAGGTATATATCGTGAAAAACACGAATGATCAGTTCACTGGATAAAAGGAAGAGTGTCCACCATAAACTTCCGATTTACCAATTATTAATATAAAATTGGTCGTATTGTGGATTAGCAGGGAATTCGGAGCGGCAGTAGCCAATAGAGCACTAATAAATTAGTAATATAGTAATAGAATTACTATTAAATTTTAATAATACTATGTGTATTTTATGTAAAACTAACGTTTAAATGTACTGCGTAAATGTTGATTGACTGGTATCACAACATGCATCTGTTCACATAGTAGAAAACCGATTACTTTAAGATGAACGAAATTTTTTGTGTCAAAGGAACTGAATCTCTCTACTATTGAACTGGTATACGTATAACGGAAAAGGTTCTTATTTTGTAAAATAGGGAAGCGCTGATTTAATTGTCCAAAACACCTTTCTATAATTACACGATCCTTGGAAAGCACTTTGTTAATATTTCTTTCAGTGAGAGTTGAGGGAGCTCTGTAGGGCGTCATTAGAAAAGGTGCAATGCCATAACCGGCTTCTCCTAACAGAAGAGCATTTGTAGTGTTGTTCCTCATGACTGTATGTACTCCAAAATTTTTCGAAATTCTGAAGTCGTGAACATGTAATGGCGTACGTTGCCTCTCATTTTTGAAAATATTTTGGACTTTTTTGAGTAGGTCCTTCACTTTTCCTCTTTAAAATGCTAATAACTGAGTAAATTTACTGATATAAATATTGTCATTAAGTGATATTGTACTCTTTAACATAGAGTAGTGGGTCCAAAGACTATTTGATTTCTCCTTCTCTGATTTGCCACCAAAGTACGCAATCAAAACTTTTTCCGATATGGAATGAACTTTTTTTCGTGCCAGTCTTTAAAAATTAAATACTCACGCTCATATTTCATTCTTGATTTGTTGGGAAACAATGTTTTTAAAGCAGATTCTATTTACGAATCAGAACTATATTCACTCACGTCGAAATACACCAAGCGTGTTTCAATTGTTCTGCGTGTTGAGAACAGTGTCGCCACTTATAGGAAAAAAATGTTAATAGTAAGTGAAGGTGTAAGGCGAAATTTCACATTAAATCTAACAAATTTTTACAAAGTGGACACAACGTACGATATTCGTGTCGTAGCGACTGATTACAATATTCAATTGGTTACCAATGGGGCCTATCGGCCGTATTTCGTGATTTTCCAATCTTCTGTAATAATCAGATGCTTTACGACACTTTTATTGTAAATAACTATTTCCCACAGTTGCGCGAAACTTACTGTTAGTTTCGTTGGTTGATTGTATTGCACATCGGTTATGTTGGTGTGGGAATAATTAAATGTCGATTCGTCATTTCATTGGTACAGTCCATTCAAAACTACTTTTGTCACTGTAGTAATCAGAATTTCTTATGTTCTCGTACATCTTTCACAATCTTACACGAAAATAGCTGTTCTGAGTTGATCTACGTACAATGTTTGATATGATAGTGTTTTTCAAAAATGTATAAAACAAAAATGATGATCTTTTGGTTCGAGAACAATAGGGTTTTAACTTAATTAATCGTATTAATTAATCAGTATGTTTGTTATACATGTTAATAGTTGCTCAATTTATCACGTAAACTTTCGTCTTCACAGAAGATATCACAGACTGCGGATTAATAATGGAAATTTCGAAGGAATTTCTTATAAATAGTTATTTTGAGCAATTATGGCTGAAAAGCCGTCACCCTCTCATTCAACGTTATAACAAATGTTATTTACTCACAGGTTATTATGTCCTGAAATTAACGACGGCGAAAATGGTCTCATATTTCAATCAATAATCAGTTCCGGTCGTGTTGCGTAATCGGTGAAATGTGAATTCGCGGCGTTTCTGGCCAATGCAGGAGTTCCAAAACAAACAATAAACATTAAAAGAACACAGAAAGCAAGAAAACGCGATCCAAACCTCCCCTTTCCCCGGCGAATGACCAATGCTTTTGTCTGTTCTGAAAACCTCCATCTGTTGTGGTATCGTAATGATTTTTCAATATCTTTGATTCCAAGGGTTCCATTATTCTAAGAAGGCCCCCCATGTGCTAGTTAAGGCGCGGAGACAGGGAAGAACTCGATGAGAACAACGAGACATAAGGGAACTACGAATGCAGAAAAAATGTAGGAATCTGGTAGCCGAAACAGAACAAGAAGCAAAAATTATGTTAGAGAAAAATTGATTGAAATTAGAGATAACAACTTTATATTGGATTAAAACAGTGTCCCTTGAAGGTAACGAGCTGGCATGAGAGGGGACACCTCATCGAATCGTGTGCTTTGTTAGACTTACATTTTTGGTACTGCAGCTCTCGATTGGATGACAGTGGCCTGCTGTCTTTCCCCCTTGTGACCTTCAAGGGACACTGTTTTATACTCCGATTCAAACATTGCTGCACTTCCAGGTCACGAGGTAGAAGAAAAGGGGGACATTGTTGTCCAATCGGGAGCTCCAGTACCAACAATATACTTGTAAGCTCTAACGAAGCTCTCGAAGTGTTGGTCGAAGCACGCGAAACAGGCAATAGTGGCGGGCAGGACGAACGGGCACGGGAGAGACAAAGCGAGGAGAGGCCGTGCTGGCGTTGACAGATTGATTGATTGTTTAGTGATTCCGGGCGCGACAAATACTGAGGTCATATGCCCCGTAAGTGTAGAGCATCTTTTTCATCAGGAGATAGCTGTGATCTTTCCCCAATGGATGCCGAGATCCTGCGCCGAATTACCGTCGACTAGCGGGGTTTTCCCCAATCACGTACCGTCCACCAGCAAGACACCACCCCAGCCTGGACAAGTTCCAAGTCCCCGTCCTGACTCCCGGCATGTGTGGTAGTGTAGTTAGTGTAAGTGTGTGTGTGTGTGGGGGGGGTGAGGATAGGACAAG
Source organism: Teleogryllus occipitalis (assembly GCA_011170035.1). NCBI lineage: Eukaryota > Metazoa > Arthropoda > Insecta > Orthoptera > Gryllidae > Teleogryllus > Teleogryllus occipitalis. Next base: position 1,117,550 of record BLKR01000015.1, read on the forward strand.
GAAGCGGAAGGAAATATCGCGCGCGGTGAGTGGCCCGTTTGTTAGAGTACTGCTCCGGTATTCGCCTGATGTTGATCGGAGAAACCACGGAAAACTACCGATCAGAGCAGCCGGTCGCTACAATTGGCCTCCAGACAGCGACTGAATTCGACATATGCTTGAATTTTTCTTACCTGGCAGTTGATGTAAATCAGCTGTTGACGGTTTCGTCCAATTGGAAGCATATACGTCACCACAGTGACGACACCGTGATGGCGTTTTAGCTCTCGATCGGATGACACTGTAACAGCTGATACGTCAACTGCCAAGTTAGAAAAACCCAAGTATAGCTGAGAAGCTAGTGTCGAAAATCCTACCACCGACGGGACTCGAACCTAGGACCTCGAGGTCAGAGGCAGTGCAGTGGCATCAGTTGATGCCCTGAGCCACCGCTCCCGGTTCAGCGTTGACAGGACGGGGCGCGGCCGCGCGGGAAGAAGCAGGGCGGGTGGGCGCGGCGCGAAGGGAGGCGGCGTGGATCCGCAGATGGCACGTGACGGCTCTTATCACGCCAAGCGTGACGTCAGCGGGCGGCTGCTGTATCGGCTCGCGGATTGATTTGCGGATTAACCCGTCAGAGCTGACAACCTGGCGACGGCCGCGACCGCGCTGCGGGGCTGCGCGACCGGGCGCGGTGGCGAGGGCGGCGAGTCCGAGGGCAGGTTGCGTGGGGCGGCGGCGCGGGCGGCGGGCAGGGTAATACTCGGCGCCGCACATTGGAACATGTCCCGCAAAGCTGGCCAAAAGGTTTTATTGATGCAATTTTAAGTTAGGAGTCACATGTCGAAGATGTGACAGAATCAGGAACGATAACATAAGAAAGAAAATAGATATAAAGAAAACCATCCTTGACGAAATACAGAAAAGACAAATCGTTGGCTACGATCATATTATGAAATATTTTTAGATTTTTTAAAACTTTTTAATCTGCCTTGTTGGATTCGACGATTTTTGCAATGTTTACATCGGAATCAGGAAACCCATAAAACGCTGTTTGAAAATTTTAATGAAAATTAAAACTTTTTACACGTTTTCCAATTTTTAATCCAGTTTATTGGATCTATCATTTTATGTTTTGTAACTTTGACATCAGAATCGTAGTCAATATGCCCCAAAACCATTGTATATAATGTTTCATTAAATTTGGATTAAGTTTTCATATTTTGGCCAGCTTTTCGTGATCTTGCCACAATGTGCACCTGTGGCTTTTGATTTGATTTGATTTATTTTCGTCAAACGCAGTAAAAACTATATTTGACGTACAGTGGGGAAGTTAATTCAGCGCACCTGGCGCGTTGGTGGTGCGTTGAGGGCGTTGGGGCGAAGGTTGTCGTCTGTGTTGTCGGCGGTGGCGGTGGTGGAGGTGATGAAGTGAGAGAGATGGTGGTGAGGCGGGTGCGAGTCGGTAGCGGTGGAGGTGGATTGTGACGTTAGCGGAAGCGGAAGTGATGCTCACGACACTGGACGCGGCGGGCCGGTGGTGGCTGCGGCGATGGCGAGGTCGGGGTGGCGAGGTGCGGCGATGGCGGAAGAATTACCCATGGAGAAGGTGGTGGGATGGTGATTGAAAGGTGGCGGCAGTTGTTGCGATGGCGCTGGTAATAGTGATGGCGGTGATGGTGGCGATGGCGGTCTTGGTGATGATGGCAGTGATTATGGCGCTAGCTGTTCTGGAGATGGCGATCGAGCAGGCGGTGGCGGAATCACTGTGTTGGGTTAACTATTGCTGTGGTTGTGATGGAGTGGTTGTGATGGGGTGGTTGTGATGGGGTGGTTGTGATGGGGTGGTTGTGATGGGGTGGTTGTGATGGGGTGGTTGTGATGGGGTGGTTGTGATGGGGTGGTTGTGATGGGGTGGTTGTGATGGGGTGGTTGTGATGGGGTGGTTGTGATGGGGTGGTTGTGATGGGGTGGTTGTGATGTGGTGCTTGTGATGAGGGGTCATAAGGGTTCTGGTGATGACGGTCATGGAGTGATGAGTGCGGTCATGGAGTGATGGAGGTGTGCTGGCGATGGCGTGGTTGGTGCGTGGAGATGTGATGGCGTTGGAGGGTTGTTGGTGATGGGAGCGTTGATCGCAGTAAGGGTGCTGTCCGGGGTGGTGTGATGTTGAAGGTGTGTTGGCGGAATTGTGGTGTTGGTAATGGCGCTGATGCTTGCAGAGGAGTGGTGTGGGTGGGGTGTTGAATGTGGGGAGTGGGGGAGCGAGTACGGGACGGCAGCAGTGGTTTCGTGGGTGGCGGCGATCGGGGTCGGTTCCCGTGAAAGCGAACATCCCAAGTGAATGCTGCGAAATGAAGCTGAAATAGGATTGCAGCGTTTGGAGGTGTTTGTTGTGACATTTTATAATGGTGGACCTGATTGTTAAGGCCAAGATACTTGTGTTCTATGTGGATTTATCAATTAGTCTAAGAAAATGACGTACATGTCTAGCCGGTTTCTACGAATTGCTTCAATCAAATTAACTGGAATTTAAAAAAATAAAAAAATTACATGAGATAAAATAATAATAATAATAATAATAATAATAATAATAATAGTAATAATAGATTAGCTGTTCCACAAACAGCTAATCTTCAAACAGCACATGCAGAAAAAATAACAAAGTATACAGAACTAGCAGCTGAAGTCAATGGCATCTCCAAAAAGTTCATATTGTTCCTCTGGTCATTTCGTGTACAGGAGTTATACCAAATAACATTCATAAAAATCTGGAATTTATTCAAATACCAAAATATACCTATAAAATTATGCAAAAATCGATCATCTTAAACACATGCAGGATTGTTCGAAAATTACTAAATTGCGACGAAACATGAATTGACCTGTGTGTTGGTTATTAACCCGACACAAAGTCAAATAAAAATCCGGTGAATCCCGTGAAAAACAATGTATAGTAACAATAATAATAATAATAATAATAATAATAATAATAATAATAATAATAATAATAATATAAATGAAATCATAATAACCTATTTTTGCTCTGATGATAAATGGTCAAGAGTAATAGACAGAATTGAATTTGGCGAAATACGACGAGGCGGTTGCTACGAAGCACACCGTATTAAAAGAGGTGTTGGTGGAGTTTCATGATATCCAATGTTACGGTATCCGGTCGCATCGACTTCGAAGACCAAACGGTCCCTATTGAAACAGCAGTGGCAATGCGGATCCACGACAGCGGTTTATGACACTGATAATGGCTACTACGCGTGTCGACTAACAATGGAGAGGATATTAGCAGTTGTAGTGGGATCTGTTGCGGCCAGGCGGCGAGCGAGCCGCGTGGGCGCCAGTGGGCTGGAGGAGATTGATGGCATTAGGAGCACAGAGGGAAGGTCGCTGCTCGGACAAGGGGAGACGTGGGATTTACAGAAAGTTCATTTGAATTGAAAACAAACAAGATCAGGAGGAAGAAAATAATCTCTGTTATTAATGCAATATTTGATTATGTTATTACGCCGATTCTCTTTCTACCTGTACCAATCGAATGCCTATACTCAGGGCATCACTGTGTATGCCAGAGCTGCCGTCATGCGCGAGACTCCAAAGAAAAGGCCGCCCTCCATTAAATATTTGTTATTCACGTTTTACATTGGGGAAGAGCAAATATTTTTAATTTTTTAATATGAGACTACTGGTGTAGTGTGTTTATATTGTATTATGTTATTTCAGTATTCCTGAAGACTCTTTGTTAAAAATATTTAATTTATTGTCTGTTATACAGGAGTATTTTAGTTATTATTTAACAGAGTGAAGCCCCCTTTTTGGAACACAATTTTGTGACATTTTCCAGCACTAATTTTTAATAAAAACCAATGATTAATCGAGAGGCACCGCCAATGTTAAAAAGTTTAGCTTAATAAAGAGATATTTACAAGAATCAGGATCCTAAAATTGAATCCTGCGAGTCTCCAGTAAATAATGTCCCTTCATCCTAATACAGCATTACTACTATTTGAGATCATTGTTTAGGAAATGAATATAACCAATCTAGTGCAATACCTTGAATTCCATGTGAAGGTAGTATTGAAAGTAAAATATGATCAATCTAAACCGACCGACCGGGTGCGGTAGCTCAGTGCATCAACTGATGTCACTGCAGCGCCTCTGACCGGAAGGTCCTAGGTTCGAGTCTTGACGGCGGCAGGATTTTCGACATTAGCTTTTCGGCTAGGTCGAATTCAGTCGGTGTCTGGAGGAGAATTCTAGAGGCCGGCTGCTCTGATCGGTAGTTTTCTGTGGTTTCTCCGATCAACACCAGGCGAATGCCGGAGCAGTACCCTAACAAACGGGCCACGGACCGCGCGCGATCTTCGGACATACGCGGGCCACAGACCACGCGCATCGGAGAGGCCGGGCATCGGAGAGACCGGGTATCGGAGAGTTCGGTCATCGGAGAGACCGGGTATCGGAGAATCAATATTTCTTCTTGATTGTCAATATATGTTTACAAATAAAAGTATCCCAAGCATTTTATGACAATCATTTATTTATTTCAGCAATTGCACAACGTTTCGTAACTCGTTTTGTTACATCATCAGGTGCTAAACTTAGTGAGGGAACACTATCCCATTGAATTATCTCTATAGCAGAACATTCAAGGAAACATTATGAAATACTACACTCTCACTCAGTTTATACCACATAACTAACCCTGAAATAAATAAATGATTGTCATAAAAAACTTGGTATACTTTTATTTGCAAGCGGGTATCGGAGAGTTCGGTCATCGGAGAGACCGGTCATCGGAGAGACCGGTCATCGGAGAGACCGGTCATCGGAGAGACCGGTCATCGGAGAGACCGGCCATTGGAGAGACCGGTCATTGGAGAGACCGGTCATCGGAGAGACCGGTCATCGGAGAGACCGGTCATCGGAGAGACCGGTCATCGGAGAGACCGGTCATCGGAGAGACCGGTCATCGGAGAGACCGGTCATCGGAGAGACCGGTCATCGGAGAGACCGGTCATCGGAGAGACCGGTCATCGGAGAGACCGGGCATCGGAGAGACCGGGCATCGGTGATCCGGTCATCGGAGAGACCGGTCATCGGAGAGACCGGTCATCGGAGAGACCGGTCATCGGAGAGACCGGTCATCGGAGAGACCGGTCATCGGAGAGACCGGGCATCGGAGAGGCCGGGCATCGGTGAGACCGGTCATCGGAGAGACCGGTCATCGGAGAGACCGGTCATCGGAGAGACCGGTCATCGGAGAGACCGGTCATCGGAGAGACCGGGCATCGGAGAGACCGGGCATCGGTGAAACCGGGCATGGGAGAGACCGGTCATCGGAGAGACCGGTCATCGGAGAGACCGGTCATCGGAGAGACCGGTCATCGGAGAGACCGGTCATCGGAGAGACCGGTCATCGGAGAGACCGGGCATCGGAGAGGCCGGGTATCGGTGAGACCGGTCATCGGAGAGACCGGTCATCGGAGAGACCGGTCATCGGAGAGACCGGTCATCGGAGAGACCGGTCATCGGAGAGACCGGGCATCGGTGAAACCGGGCATGGGAGAGACCGGGCATCGGAGAGACCGGTCATCGGAGAGACCGGTCATTGGAGAGACCGGTCATCGGAGAGACCGGTCATCGGAGAGACCGGTCATCGGAGAGACCGGTCATCGGAGAGACCGGTCATTGGAGAGACCGGTCATCGGAGAGACCGGTCATCGGAGAGACCGGTCATCGGAGAGACCGGTCATCGGAGAGACCGGTCATCGGAGAGACCGGTCATGGGAGAGACCGGTCATCGGAGAGACCGGTCATCGGAGAGACCGGGCATCGGAGAGACCGGTCATCGGAGAGACCGGTCATCGGAGAGACCGGTCATCGGAGAGACCGGTCATCGGAGAGACCGGTCATCGGAGAGACCGGTCATCGGAGAGACCGGTCATCGGAGAGACCGGTCATCGGAGAGACCGGTCATCGGAGAGACCGGTCATCGGAGAGACCGGTCATTGGAGAGACCGGTCATCGGAGAGACCGGGCACGCCGGAGACCGGTCATCGGAGAGACCGGTCACGCAGCATCGGTCATCGGAGAGAACGGTCACGGAGAGACCGCGGTCATCGGAGAGACCGGTCGGAGTGAGACCGGTCATCGGAGAGACCGGTCATCGGAGAGACCGGCCTGGAGACCGGTCATCGGAGAGACCGGTCATCGGAGAGACCGGTCATCGGAGAGACCGGTCATCGGAGAGACCGGTCATCGGAGAGACCGGTCATCGGAGAGACCGGTCATCGGAGAGACCGGGCATCGGAGAGACCGGTCATCGGAGAGACCGGTCATCGGAGAGACCGGTCATCGGAGAGACCGGTCATCGGAGAGACCGGTCATCGGAGAGACCGGTCATCGGAGAGACCGGTCATCGGAGAGACCGGTCATCGGAGAGACCGGTCATCGGAGAGGCCGGGCATCGGAGAGGCCGGGTATCGGTGAGACCGGGCATCGGAGAGGCCGGGCATCGGTGAAACCGGGCATGGGAGAGACCGGGCATCGGAGAGACCGGTCATCGGAGAGACCGGGCATCGGCGAGGCCGGGCATTGGCGAGGCCGGTCATCGGAGAGACCGGTCATCGGAGAGACCGGTCATCGGAGAGACCGGTCATCGGAGAGACCGGTCATCGGAGGGACCGGTCATCGGAGAGACCGGTCATCGGAGAGACCGGGCATCGGAGAGACCGGGCATCGGAGAGGCCGGGCATCGGAGAGGCCGGGCATCGGAGAGGCCGGGATTCCGAGAGCCCGCGATTCAAACTCACGTCAGAGGTAGAACACTAGTTCGCTGACAGCTGCGTGCTTGGAGAGGAAGTCGGGCGCGGGAGATCCGCCGGTGCCGTCAGCCGGCACGGGGCGAGGCGGGGCGAAGCGGGGCAGGCGCCGGGCGAGCGGGCGGATTACGATCGGACGGCCGCGATCCGCTGTCGAGGGTTAATCTGGGTGCTGGGAGCGATACCGTGACAAGCGCGCGCCTCGCCCTTCGTCCCCCCCCACCGCCGCTCATTATGTGCCCTTCGGCCCTCCGCCCCCGCGGGCGCGCAGGCTGCTTTGTGGATGGCCAGGTCGCTCGGCGCCGCAGGACGCGGAGTGTAGCCAAACGACCACCGCCTGCCTGCCTTAGGGCGCGTTTTTATGGCGAAAAGAGAACTTATTTCTGAGCGGACGGGAGGTAGCCAAACAGGCTAGAAGTGGAAGTGGACACGGAACTGTGTTCCGAAAATGACCGATTCTTTTTTGCAGAAAGATCTAGAAATCAAAGGGGTTAAAACAAGCTCCATGCGCCATACAAAGCACTTATCCATTTTGGAAATATATCTTTATCTGACACGGTAGACCCACGTACTTTAGTAGAGAGGATCAAAAGCACAAAATTATGTTCTAGTCACAGAGAAAAGATGTTGGAAAATTTTCCTTTACAAATAGAACGGATTGGAACTGCCTCGGACAGCCTTTGAACCCTTTCTTCTAAATGTTTAAAAATGTATACGTAAATTACGTAATGATATTGCTGTACTATATTAATAAGTGTATTAAGCTCATTAACCAAATATTATTTTATTATCATTACTATTAAATACTTCACTTTATTACTTTACACAATATAATCATTTTCAATGTAGTATTTGTATTGAAGTGTGGTGATGATTTGTGAAGTGTTGGGCAAAATAGAAAAAGAGAATGAAGTGAAGTGCAAGTGTTGTGAAGTGGGGTGCTGTGGAGTTAAAAGTCATGTTTTATTAGTTTAAAATATCTGTATAGATTAGCCATAAAATGTAGAGCTATTATTGTTAATATTTTTGCTTTTGTTGTTATCATTGTTTTCATTATTGAAGGTGGTGTTATCATTACAATTTGAAAATAATTTAAAGTTGTATTGCATTAAAATTCTTAATTGTAACTGTGTTCTTCCACCAGGTTGTATAAACCTACCTGCAGAAACAATAAATATCTTATTTTTATATGAGTGGGTAAAGAGTGACCACTCATTCGTATGTCCCTTAGACTCTTCTTCTCTATTGCTTACGTGGATTCAATTTGGGGTCAGATTTGACCCCACATGTTTTACTCAATATACTTGGGGTTTGTAACGTGACGCCTGTGGGTATTATCTTCAAGAAGGAATATGACACGACTTTTTGTGTCTTTTTCCGTCCTGCCGCAAGATGTTGCATAATCGCGAACGTATCAAGCAGTGCTGCTGATCAAGCGATTCTAGCGGCACGACCGAGAAAGACGCGAAAAGCTGTGCTATACTCCTTCTTGAAGATAATACTCTCAACTACCACGTTACGAAAACCCAAGTATAGTGTACCTGTATTTCGTGCACTGATGCTATTTAGAATTATTAATGGAGAAAATGATAACTGATGATATTTATTTGCTTCATTTATTACATTTTTCTAAAAAAACGAACAATAATATTTCCTGAAAAAAGATTCTAAAATATCCTCAAAAATATTCATAGGTATCTACCTTACATCATAAGAAGAGATACTTCATGAGAATGTTTGATACAAAGCTTCTAACTAGTGATAAAAATTACGCCATATTTCCATTCTGAAACAACAACATAATATTATAAAACGGAAATGGGCAAGTTTTTAGAATTTTTCTTATAATTTAGACGTGTAACGTGGAATCTAACTGAGAGCATTTCTGATTCCAGCTGCATAAAAATCAAATTACTTCAAATGAAGAAAACATAAAAACCTGAAAAGTTTATAACACGTGTAAAACCGGACATAAATAGCATATCTAAAAGGAGAATGTCATGTGAATAATTTTCAGAATGTTGCAAAACATGATTGGTGCCTGGAGTCGGAAAAAAAACCCAAACAAGGTCTAAGGGTTAAAGGAGGTCGCTCTCGTAAATGTTCCTTGTTTGTCCCTGTTACCGTTTCAAGTTACGTTCTTGCCCTGTGCTCACTTAAACTGCGGAAAACGATGACCATTTCTCGCAGAATATTTTGAGTTCTTTACGCGACATTTCATTCGTAATGAAAAATAAAGACATCAAAAACATGAATGATGCATTGGAAGTGTATAATTACGAACGATCTTGAAAGCTGACAAGTACTTTAGGACACTCTTTGCATGAATAATAGTAGTCATGTACAATATGAGGCCACGCAACTTCACAACAGCCAACATGCAAATGTCACGTTGCCCCGTTTACGCCCACTTAAGAAAGCACTTTTTCCGCTTTCATGAAGAACGGCCATCGACTTTGATTAATGTTATGTTCTTCAAGTGCACTGCGTCCTGACTATCCAGATGCCAGTATGACGTTGCTTCCTGAAGTCAGAAAACCCTCTGGTTTGATTCAAAACTATCTGGTAGGCTGCAGTCGTATACGAAAATACGTAGATGTCGAGATCTTAGATCGGGAGAGAATTCTAGCGGCCGGCTGCTCTGATCTATAGTTCTTGGTGGTTTCTCCGATCAACACCGGGCGAATGCCGGAGAGATATCCTAACAAATGGGCCACAGACCGCGCGCGATCTTTTCTTCCTCTTCTTTGTTCTATCCTTACCCTTACTTACACACACTTACACTAACATGCACAACACTACCGCACATGACGAGAGACCGGTCGGTAGCTTAGAGCTTGTACCGGCTGGGGCGGTGTCCCGCTGGTGGGAGATACCCGGTTAGGAAAAAAAACCCGCTAGCCGATGGTAGGTCGGCGCTGGATCTCACCATCCAGCGGAGGAAGATCATAGCTACCTTCTGCGATAAAACACTACACTTACGGGACTAATGACCTTAGCAGTTTACGCGCCCAGAATCACTAACAATCAATCAATCAATCGAGATCTTAATGTTCGCCGGTGGAAGACTATCGAAGGCATTTAATATCGTTGTCAAATGAAGCCATCTTGCCAGACGAGAATTCTTGTAATTGAACATCCGGAACGCGTAGTTTCATCCGGAAAACACCAAGAGAATACCCACGCAGTATTTTGCTCCTAATGGGTACACACGGTCTTTAGAAACAGGTGTCGAATTTATTGCAAAGTGTTTGCAACTTCTACTCGTCTTGTGAATGTGATGAAAGAGTGGATCAATGCCCTGTAAGTCGTCCATCAGGGCGCTGTAACTTCTTCCAGGAAGAGAGTAAAGTCCGTCCATCAATGATATTCCTAAAGGAGAACTGTGACCTTATTTTTGACCAAGAGCTGTTCGATGAAAGCGAGCGGTGATAAAGTCGTGCACAGAGGATGATGTCTTTCGGGGAAATGTCGTATCCTCCATTTTAGGAAGCTGTAAGGCGGACAAGGGACTCATGTAGGTCTGCAAGTTAGAATAATGTAAAAGTTAATCCAAGAAAACTAATGATTTGCTCTGGATATTACGCACTCTTTCGGGATAACCCACTTCCGAGAACATCACGAATCTGTCCTTCTTGGTTGATACTTTCAATATTACGTAGCTCCTAGATAATTGGCAACATGAAATCATATCAGGACAGAATAAAATTGGATCAGCGTTTATCATAAAATTGCTAATACTTGTGGTCAACAAATATTAAATATTGAATTCCCTTGTCTCTTCTTTTGTCCGTGAACCAAATTTTTATCGCCGTTTTCGCTGCAATATTACATTATTTTTCTATACCACATATGCTGTTTGCGAGAAAATAAAAATTATTCACGAAAATTAAGATTTTGGTTGAAGGTTAAAGCCGAGAAAGAGAGAGCATTATCTTTCCTTCCCTGGCGAATACCAGCCAGTCCCGGTCTCCCCTACTTGTTTCTAATGATAACTGTGAAGTGCATCCGAGTAGTCCTTAAATGGTAGGAAGTGAACATTATTTCTTCAATTTCGAACTTACTGATGCCTATTGAAGGGTACTGATAAATAATGGCAGGTATATTGATAGTTTTGGGATTTCACTTTGATTATTATCATTTTACATAACCGCTTTATAAACTACAAAAAACTATGGTGTATTGCCATAGCTATTGTCATAGCTATATATATATATATATATATATATATATATATATATATATATATATATATTCCCAAGCACCAATACTAGCTTGTATAGTGCTCTGAGATCTTCGTGAAAATATATCAGAACGAGAGGCAATATAAATGAGATGCGTCGGCAGGAAATTACAATATTTCGATGTAAAGAACATCACACTTACTTGGTTAGTGGTAAACGAATATTTAATCATTAAATGCGTTTATATGTTATTTATTGTGTTAGAGTAATACGCCAAATGTTGCTTTCCGCCCGATTACATTGATATTAAATAAAGCATGGTCAAACCCAGGCCAAACAGAGTATCAGTTATGCACATACTGTAATTCCATGCTAATTCACTGCGGTTCTTGCGACGGCATTTCAGCACGCATTTCGTGTTTTCATACAAAATTTTATTTTCAGTTTTGTGTTAAGATTCACGATTTTAACTGCCTGAGGCGATTTGAGCTCTCAAAGCTTCCTGAACATTTCCAATATGCTCATCTAATTTGTCGAGTCTACACCTCAGTTCACAAACTAACTAGTGTTAAAACAGCACGTTTTTTTTCGCCCGTAATTTCACGCAAAATTACGCGAAAAGTACTCAAATTTTCGAAAAATTGTACATGACCTTATTTCAAACTCTATTTTTAAGGAACACATTTCAGTAAGGGGAAAATCTCTATCTTTAATATTTTTGTTGTAGAAAGACTCCGAAAAAATTTGAACTTTTGCAATTTTCGAAAAATCAGGTTTTTTAACGAACATGAGACTGCACCATTCTCTTAAACGTCATTCACACTATCCAACAATAAAATTTAATAAAAAATGATGGAGCCTTCTTTTGTAAATTTGGAATATGTCCCACTTCATGTAAAATACCCTCCAAATTCAAGGTACCACGTTGTAAGCCAGATCGATTGGGGATCAATTTTCGAGAAAATCGGCTGAACGGTTTATCCTCTAGCAATGTTCACAGGCGGGCAGACAGACGGACAGACGTTTTGCCGTCATTCGATTTTTCGGTGACAAGGTCCCACAAAATATGGATTCTGGTTACACAATGTTTTAGAGGATTTTTGTTCCAAATTTAGCAACTAGATTTATCCAATTTTTCGTTACCAGGGCCCTGGAATAAGAGTTTTTGTGCCAAAAATTACCCTTTTTCGCGCAATATTAAATATCTTTCTCTCTACACCGTAGAAAGAAATTAAATTAAATTCTCTGATTTCCGCGCATCGGCGCAGCAGAAAGATGTTTTAGAGACGGCTGGGACTCAGTGGCGCAAGGGTGTGCCGTTGCTCACGTAATAATTCACTGCATTACGCAATTTAAAAATCCTGTTTAAACCAATCACAACAATTGCACAAGTGTGCATGTCATCTCAAAATATATCCGTAATAGTGTGGTAATCGCCTAAATTCATTGTTCGAATTTTTCTTAAAACGATAGTTACATGAACTGTACTGTACGACTGTGACTCGAGAGTGAGATTGTGACCTCAGTGTCTGTGTTCGAATCAACTTACGCGTCGCAAAAGGATGCATACTCAAACTAACTTCACTATGCTGATCGTGTTGTATTTCCTGTTCACGAGACTGGGTCAAGGCACGTTCTGGAAGATCTTCCAGTCCGCCAGTTCGCGTTTTCGTCAAAACGTCGCTATCATGATCATCTTTTTACAGGGTCATATGTGTTCAATTGAAGGACTAGTGATACCACGATTGTTTCTAAACGTTACTTGATCTTAACCTCATATAAGTGTGTATTTTGTACGAAGGATTCCATAATTTACATTCCATTGTAACCGCCCTATTGAACTACTTTATGGTTTGAACTGCATGTGCGAAATCACCTTTTCATAGAGTCCACTCAATCCATTGCACTAAGCTTAACAAAGGTTATGATTAATATAATATAATTTTTGATTGAACATTCAACAAATATGAAATGTAATGGTATTTGGAAGTGCTGTGAATTTGTATTTATGTTAATTATAATATTGCTAATTGAAATTTTGTTTTAATAACAATCCCTCTTCATTATGTTATCTGATATGCCGCCTTAAAATTTCTTTAGGTGTGTGTTGTTATGATATCTTAGTTGCTATTAAATATCCTTTTATGAAACACTAAACGTTTTGTCATGTACATTGTAATTGAGACCCAGATAACAAGAAACACAAAGATAATTTCACAGGACGTAGGTCAATAAGAAAGAAACAGCAATACAAGTATAAAAAGTTTTTCTTTGAGTTAGGACACCTAGAACAATTTCAGCATTCTGAAAATGAGTAACGAGCTGCGAAATACTTTTGTACACCCGCAACACTCGTAGAAGAATAAAGCAATCAAGACACGGAACTCAGCAAAAAGAACTCCACTCCTTCAAAGAACAGCACAAAGGAACATTTCCTACCTTTTGAATGAATTTTATCGCAGCAGTCTTTCAACGAGAGGTAAAAAACACTTTATACGATCGAGTTTTGTTTCCCTCTTGAGGCAGTTTTTGTTTGTCAAGTCATCGCAAGTGGCTGGCTGGCTGGCTTCGATACTTCATTACGAGGTGCAATGTTTAAGCAAGGCGTTTACTCCATATTGATTAGCCCGCTGTCCCGGGTTCGGTTAAAGACGAACGGCGGCCCCGGCTGCGGGCGCGTTGCCAGATGGCGCTGCCCGCGACTCTCACGGCCACTAGGGCGCCCTGCACCATTACAAGTGACCGGATTTTCATGTAATTACATATTTTCTGTCTTTCTACTTTCCGTTCTCAAAATTATAATCTTGGTGAATCGTCGCTGTCTAAGCACATATCTCATTTTTTCGTTACATATTTTTACACATTTAGTACTATATGGCATATTTTACATATATTGCTATTTTCACAAAATACTTCTATTATCTATTAATTGACTTCAATTTTATTACGGATCATTTTATTAAACTTTTTTTCGTTAACATTTTTCCCTACATTATCACTGCGTGCTGTCTACTTGAGGTATACTACGTGAAGACGCGGTAGATGTCAGTCCGGCGTACCTGTTCAGTTCTCTGTAGCGGGAAGTGCGCGTCAGCGACTGAGATCATTTTCGTCGCTAGGTGTTAAAAGTGTTACAGAAATCACAGAAAACTACCCATCAGAGCAGTCGACTGCCAGAATTCGCCAGATAGCAGCTGAATTCGACCTTGTTATGAAGCTTGTGTCGAAAATTATGCCACCATCAGGGCTAGAATCCTAGGACCTCGTGGTCAGTGGTACTGATTCTGTGAGCCTCCTAAATCCTCCTGACCACTGGAATCAGATGACCTTTCTGGCTATCACACCTCGAAAGGAACAGAGGAAAATCCCAAAATATAACCTAGACCACTATTTTCGAGTCTGTTACCTCCCGTTGACCCACAGTACGCCTCGGAAAAAGAAGTGATACATTGGTTCGAAGGAGTTTATTAAATTTTCAATTGCTTTTTGATGCAAATGAATATTAAATAACCTGCTCAGAGTACTGAGAGAGGACGATGACCCATATCATTATTATTCAACTTGTGGTTCCTGGTCCACCGGAATGAGATGATACAACACGTTGATATCTCTTGCTACCACATCACAAGGAAGGGAACAGAGAACAATTCCGAAATATGACCTAAACCACAATTTCTGATTCTATTAACTACCGTTTGGCTAGAATCCCCCAGGACCATACCAGACGTGTACAAGGGTCCAAAACTTTTCTTAAGCTGTCAATTGCCCTTTGGCGCGAATTAAAGATTTAGTGTTTTACTCAGCTACTTGGGGGACAAGGATCTAGATTTTTAATTCTTAGCATGAGGTTAGGGAACGACGGCCAAAATGAGGCAATGGAACACGCAAAATCTTTACAGCTGCTCAATCATATGGAAGGACACATAAAGAAAACCACAAAATATCACTTAATTTTTCTGAATCTATGATCTTCATTCAACCCAAAGTGGGCGATGATTAAAGCAGTGATATAGGAGGATTACGTTTCCAAGTGACATTTGCTTTTGATGTACATTAAATATTTGTAAATTAGTAATTTGTTCAGCTTACTGAGACAGGACACAAATAATGATCCAAATCATTATTTCTAAACGTATTGTTTGCGAACCACCAGAATGAGTTGATGCGATCAATGGCCGATGTAAAGGTGGAGATATCTACTGGAACCACATCATATGTAAGAGGAATTGTAGAAAACCACAAATTACATACTGGACCATTGTTTCTTAGTCTTTAAACTACCGACTGTGCGAAGTTTGCAACAGAAAAACTAGTGACCTTCAGGGTGCTCACATGTTTCCACAATATAAAGATAAAGTATTACCAAGCTGTAGCAGAGATTGGAAATGTTTCGCGATGAAAACTCGAGTTGTCTGGTATTGAAATGGATACATCTTACGTAGTAAATTATTTAGTCTAAAATGTAGTGTAGTCAGAATTAATGATTGTGGGTTCTTGATACCGAAAAAATGGTTGACGGCAAAACGGGTGTCAGTCTGTGGTCCACGCTAACACCGGAAGTGTTTAGACGATTTTCTCCAAAACTTGTTCTTTAAGCTCTGAGGATTTGAAACCGATATTTTGATTTTGGTCGGAACATTGCTTGTTCTTTCATACATCTCGCACTACTAACGTCAGACATGTAAAGATCGCGGGCAAGGTGACTAGCGTTGTGCATAGAGCTCGACAAAGACGATTAGACAAAGCTGAAAAAAAAGCCAACATTTCTTTCATGCAAAACTGAAGACACGCATGTGATAGAATATAATAATTACTCGTATAAATCTTGGAAACTGGAAAAGTGAGTCACGTCTAATCCAGAAGAGGTTTTGCTTGCATACTTTCTAGAAAGGGTAAATACAACTGACATTTATATCTTGGACATTTTTAATATACTTACACCAAGTATATATTACATTTATACATTGAATTGTTTCATATTAAATATTTTACGATGTTTCATTAGCCAGCTAATGCCACAGCAATGTACTTATCCATGCTGAAGAAGTCGTTGCTTGTAAAAGACAATACTGAATTTTCACATTACAACAGCCAAGTGTTGGAAAGGAAACAATCTCAAATTTCAGTAATTGTATATTTAATATTAATGTCTTTAAATAAAAGTAGTAATTACGTATTTGTTTTTAAATGTTTGAAATTGATTTTTCAAGCAATCTGAGATGTGAATTTTATGTTTGTGTCCATAGTTACTTAATTACATGGTTTTTACTCTTTTATTGAGTTTTGATTGGTAGATGTTAAATTTCAATTACACACGTGAATTACTATAGTGATAATCATTGCTTTTTAGTGGAATTAACGTGTTACGAATGAACGAAAAAGTATATGAGAATAATTCAAATCACAGTTGTTTGCTATAAAACATATTGCAAACATGTTTTCAATGAAGAAGCCATTTTAGTAATATTTAGAACACACTTTATTCCCATATTCGTCGCTACTGCAAGCGTGCGTACAACTTTTTGAGAATATGGATGGTAAATGAGAACGGAGACAGGGGAAGTTGCCAAACTCACAAGAGCGCCTGGCTTCCCAGATGGGCATGTAGTAGTATAGAAAAGAATTCTGTATATTTTGCTTAGTAGTTCTACATTAACAATACTTTACGTAGTATGGTACTTTTTAAGAAATCTGAAGTATGAAGTATTCAATAATTTTTACGGGTGTTTTCATCTTTGTTGTTTCGTAGTGTTCTCCAGATGTAAATATTCTCCTTTCCTCGTTATTTATGCGTTTGAATCCTTCAGCAATCACATCTTCCCTTCCCTTCAATATCTTCGAAGTATTTGGCAACTGCCGGGGGGCAACATTACCTAAGGTTTCCAATGTATTAAATTTTATTTACTGTTTTACGGGTCACTGAGAGGAATACGATGAAATATTATGAAGAACAATAATTAACGCTCAAATTTGGTGTTTACTTTAAGTTGGAAATATCAATTTTAAAAAATCAGTTTATTTTGAAGCAGTGGCTTAAACAAAATTGAATTAAACCAGCAAAACCTGGTGGTACCGCAAAAAGGTGTGTGGCAACGTCGTGAAATTTCCAGCAATGCTGGAAGTGTTGAGTATGCATCAATTGATTTGAGTCTAAGAGCGCAGGTGTCAGATCAACAACGGCATATTATTACTACAGCAGCTAGTTCTGTGTGGCAATGCGAGCCTCGCCTTCAGTTGCAGAGTGGCAGGTCGCGCAAGGGATGGCCGGGAAGCGGGAGGGGGCGGTGAACTGGCGATCGTGAGAGCGAGGGCGAAGCGGGACCGGGAGGAAAGAGACGATGGCGACACAGTCAGCGATGTGGGGCGGGGAAACAGGAGGCAATGGTGAGGGCGTGAGCTAAACGGGGTGGAGCGGTGGGAAGCTTGATTGATTGATTGAGTTTTTCGTGTTTCCGGGCGAGTCAACTGCTTTGGTCATTAGTCCCGTTAGTGTAGTGCATGTTCTTTTCTCGGGAGATGGCGGTGATCTTTCCCCGCCAAATGGCGAGATCCGGCGCCGACCTACCGTCGGCTAGTGGGGTTTTCCCCTAACCAGGACTCTCCCACCAGCGGGGCACCGCCCCAGCTGGGTCAAGCTCTAAGCTCCCGACCGGTCTCCCGGAATATGTGGTAGTGTAGTACATGTTAGTGTAAGTGTGTGTAAAGGGAGAGGATAGGACAAGGAAGAGGAAGTACAAATCGCGCGCGGTCCGTGGCCCGTTTGTTAGGGTACTGCTCCAGCATCCGCCTGGTGTTGATCGGAGAAACCACGGAAAACTACCGATCAGAGCAGCCGGCCGCTAGAAGTCTCCTCCAGACAGCGACTGAATTCGACCTAGCTATACAGCTAGTGTCGAAAATCCTGCCGCCGTCAGGACTCGAACCTAGGACCTCCCGGTCAGAGGCGCTGCAGTGACATGAGTTGATGCACTGAGGTACCGCGGGAGGTGGGAAGCGAAGCCGAGGGCTTGGGCTTGGACGTTGCCGGTAGACTGGTGGGGCGATGACGGGTGCATGGACGATGCGGGGTGGAGGGCGAGGGCGAGGGCGAGGGCGAGGGCGAGGGCGAGGGCGAGGGCGAGGGCGAGGGCGAGGGCGAGGGCGAGGGCGGAGGGCGAGGGCGAGGGCGAGGGCGAGGGCGAGGGCGAGGGCGAGGGCGAGGGCGAGGGCGAGGGCGAGGGCGAGGGCGAGGGCGAGGGGCGAGGGCGAGGGCGAGGGCGAGGGGCGAGGGCGAGGGGCGAGGGGCAGGGGGCGAGGGGCGAGGGGCGAGGGGCGAGGGGCGAGGGGCGAGGGGCGAGGGGCGAGGGGCGAGGGGCGAGGGGCGAGAGGGGCGAGGGGCGAGGGGCGAGGGGCGAGGGGCGAGGGGCGAGGGGCGAGGGGCGAGGGGCGAGGGGCGAGGGGCGAGGGGCGAGGGGCGAGGGGCGAGGGGCGAGGGGCGAGGGGCGAGGGGCGAGGGGCGAGGGGCGAGGGGCGAGGGGCGGGGGGCGAGGGGCGAGGGGCGAGGGGCGAGGGGCGAGGGGCGAGGGGCGAGGGGCGAGGGGCGAGGGGCGAGGGGCGAGGGGCGAGGGGCGAGGGGCGAGGGGCGAGGGGCGAGGGGCGAGGGGCGAGGGGCGAGGGGCGAGGGGCGAGGGGCGGTGGGCGAGGGGCGAGGGGCGAGGGGCGAGGGGCGAGGGCGATGTGCGGTGGAGAGGATGGGTCGAGGGCGTGGGCGAAGCGGGGAGGTGGGGAGGCGATGGCGACGGCGGGGGCGTTGCGGGGCGGATCGGTGTGGAGGCCATGGCGAGGGCGTGGGCGATGAGGATCGTGGAGGTGGGGGCGGGGCGGGGAGTTGGGAAGCGGAGGGGAGGGAGAGCGTCCCGCGAGCGTCTCGGGGCCCAAATTGGATCAGCGTTCGAATCTGGGCGGGCGAGAGAGCACACGCTGCGCGCGGGATCTGATTACGGCGTCACATCCGGCGACGCAGAGGCGAAGGACGAGACGAAAGTGGAGTAAAGCAGAGGAGGAGTGGAAGAGGAGACTGCAGGACAGGAGAGAAAAGTGATATTGGAGAGAGAAGAAAGGGCGCGAGTGGAGAGCAGACAAGAGTGTGTGTATGGAGAGGAGAGAGGGAAAAGAAGTGGGGGAACTAAACGGAGGATGGCGCGAAACATCGCGGTGTGAGGGAAGTGGAGGATGAAGAGAAGTGGATGGTGATGAGGAGGGTGAGTTTGAAGTGCGGGGAGAGGTGGAATGTGTGAGAATGGAGTGAAGTGGAGGGATAGGGTAGGATAGCGCGGTGTTAGTGGGCGGTGACCAAATGCAATGACGGTGAGTCGGAGGAAATGTCGAAAATACTAACTCGAGAGTCGGAGTGCTGATCATTAGTAGTAATCTTAATGATAGACGGCCTGCTTTCATACTAGCGTATCCTTAATAAATTCTCTAAGGTGTATATAAATTTGGAAATTTTGTGTAGATTAAGATACTTTCGATTGAGAAACTTTAGTAACGACCTTATGATTTTGATTAGGGGGCTGAATTTAATGCAGTGTCATTTTTTCTTTTCACTTTAGAAGAATGCCGTTTAGCATAGAAATTCATTTTATGTTGTGACAAAAGGAAATGACTCATTTGTATACGTCTTTTTTTACATTTTTTATCGTCGGCTAATAAGTAATTTTTTAACATTTTCGGTCATTTTCACTTAATCCATTTTCACTTATTTGATAGGTTTTAATGTCATTTTAATGATACTTACTTCAAGTAATATTTACGAAATGCAACAAATGTTCTCCACATAATCCCAGGGTACTTATACATGGTTGTAATGTCAGCCATTATCAGTATGTAATATAAGGTTCCTGTGACGTCTGTCAGCGTCATTGGCGGATCAGCCCATTTCGGGATAACTAAAGACAGAGATCTTCTAGTAAAGAACAGTCCAAACCGAAAGTTTGAAAGCAGAGTTCAGGTGAATGAATAGAAAAAGTCTCGATTATAGCAGTAACGTATCCAACAGTTTAAGTTGTTCATCTGAATTAGTTTTAATCGCATTTTTAGGTTTTCTTTCTTCGCTTTTAGGTCATTTTAAAAATATTTAGTACACAAACGAGTATTTTATTAATGATTTTTGGCGATGTTTTAGGTTATCAAAATCCGCCGCCTAATTATGATTAATGACGGTGAGGGCAATGGAACAGCAATGACGATATGAGATACAGAGAAAGCGGCAGAGCCCGAGAAAATCAGAACCACTTACGAAGTGATCGGCACTAGACCAGTGAAAGGCGAGAAACATGCGGGCCCATGATGAGGCTGCTCTAAGATGATTTCTAGTTTGCTCAAGCAGAATTTAACGGCTGTACAGACTGTCCTTTCGCTGTCGCCTTGCACAAGAAAACCTTTATCCCATGGCGAGAACTTCCTTCCCAGGCTGCTCCCCAAGAAAGATGTCTATCTTGCTTAAGCAGAAGTTAACGGCTGTCCAGAGGGAGGTTCACTGCCGCCTTGCGTAAGCAAACCTGCCTAAGCAGAAGACGGCATCTGCCTTGATAACATATTTGCTGTGACCCTCCGTGCGAGTACCATTTCATCGCTTGGCCGTAACTCGCCTCGTCTGCCAGGCTGGGTCTCCAGACATCGTCCTAGTATGCATAATATTAATGTTTATTTTAATATCAAAAGGGGATAGAACTTGTTACTAGCGACAGCGAAACTAGCGAAGGTGTTGGAGGCATCCGGACCTGGTCCCTATCCTTCCATCCTCGTTTTACAGCAATTTTGCAAGTGGTTCACAAGGAAAATATAAGACAATCATGAAAGACATTATTCATAGTGAACAATTATTAAACGTCAATTACGAACAATATTCTGTCTACGCAAATATTTGCGTGTTTAGAAACTTCAGATACTGTGAAATTGTAAATCGTAATGAAAACAACACAGAATAAATAAATTATAAAGCATAAAAGTTAAGGAAAATATCTATTTAAAAATATAACAGTTGAAAGAAAAATCTATTTACGTGTTAAAGCTGCGGGAGGGGGAGCTGGCCTAGTCCATCTCTTAGCCGTCCGGCGAGGAGTGACCGTCCCTTAGGGCTGGTAACCTTGCGGGCTTCACTACCGGACGAAACTATTACCAGGTTTGATTTAATTATCTGGAACTTTAAGTCTTGCCCGTCGCTTGATGGCAGCCTAAACTTGTTTTAATGTTTAATATTTTTGTAGCTTGAGTGTTCAACATGTAGAATGCTAGCTTGTTCTTGACAACGGAGCTGCTCGATTCATCGTCGGTGGAGATTGGGGATTGGTGTCTCCGATCATCACATGGCGAATGCCGGAGCAGTACTTAACAAACGGGCCACGGACCGCGCATCTTCCTTGTCGTATCCTTCCCCTTCCTTGTGATATCCTCACCCCTTACTTACACTCACTTACATGCAATACATTGCCACTCATATCGGGAGACCAGTCGTGAACTTAGAGCCTGTCCCGCCTGAGGCGGTGCCAAGCTGATGGGAGAGACGTGGTTGGGGAAGGCGGTTTCTGATCTCTTAACGGCTAGCAGCACAAGCTTCCATTAGACCTGGGAGCACCTCATAAGTCTGAAGGCTGATCGTTGATTTCCGTTCTATATGCCTGTGTTAAACAAACCAGTGCGGCGTGCTGTTTTCGCTAGTTCTCATCTCATAAATACAAGTTCACAGGGCGCCCAGATCGATGCCCGATAGAGTACGATCGATAGGAAAGAAAACTGTTGTAAACTACAAGGGTCTTTCTTTGAACTAAGCCTTGTGTTCCGGCAAGTCACCGGTTTTTGACGGCGCGTATGCCTAGGCAGAAGTGGGCAGGTTCGCTGTCGCCCCGCCGTCGCCGAGTCGCCCCACGCGTGTACGGGCTGCGGTCTCCCCGCCCCTCTCCCTCGCGACGGACGACCACGTGACCACAACGCTCAGCCTCCGCTCGCCACGAGCAAAGCGTTGCGCGCGTTGTGTGCTCGTGTTGCAGTAGAAGATGGATTAGAGCAGCTGTGCACAAACCGCGAGTCGGCCGAGTTAGCTCAAAACCACCATTGCCACTGTCAGGGCAGTGTTTCTTACCAGGAGGTTCTACAGTTCGAGTCCCGACAGTCGGGGAATTTTCAACACCAATTTAGATTGGTAGGTTGAATCCAGCCGCTGTCTGTAGGAGAATTTTAGCAGACGACTGCTGTGATGCATGGTTTTCAAGAGACATCTTCGAGCAATATTAAGCGAATGATGGAGAAGTACCCCCAACAAACGGGCCAGAATCCACGCACGATCAGCGTGAGCGAATCTGGTAGCTCAGAAAATATATTGGAATTTTTACTAGTTCAAGTGATTTGAAATGCAAACAATTCAAAACGATGAATACTTATACTTACCGTTAAATGAAAGTTAGATGGGTATGAATGAAGAATAGATAATAATACACAATGAATACAAAAATGTGAACAAGTAACAAATAAAGATAACTGAAACTCAGTTGCTCTATTTGCGCCAATGAAGTTCATTGTGGATAGCGTTCCGTGTTGAGTTATGGGGGAATTATTAATTGAGCAATACCAGAAGTTTTCGAATTTACAATCAAAAGTAAATTACTATGATTAATTCACATAGTTGACGTTAACAAGTTATTTGAGTTAAAAAATGTTAAGTTGTTTTATTACTCATCTATGAACTCAGGATGGCAGGAGTTGTTCGTATACTGGTAGTTCAAAACGATCGTGAGCATTAATTCCTGGAGTGGCATTTGGCAGCAAATAGATGATGGGTTAGCAATTCCGGGTAGAGACTAATAGAAGAAATGGCAGGTCTACTTGGAGACTAGAAGATCTAGTAGTTCTACGAAGAGACTAGAAGATCTAGTTCTTCTCGGTAGTTATGTAGCAATCCAACGTTCTGAGCAGTATGTGCGACAATGTTGTTGGTCACTATTTACGGGCGTACACAATGAGTTCAGAGAAGATTGCACGAGTAAGAACGTCGCAATTACTACCATAGTGTAGTATTCAGAATAGTTCAGAGAGATTCGCAATGCGTCAGTATGTATGAGATTGTATACAACAGAGTTCAGGAGAAGTGCGTCCGTTTTCGACACCGATCTGGAGGCTACGGCTTCCAGACATAGTGCGGTGTGAAGAGGTCGGGCACCGTGAGAACAAGGGTGCAGCTGGCGAAACTATCGTACACTACGATTTATTCAAAGCTGCTTCTGACAGGTCAACAGTTGTTACGGTGGCATCCAATCGGGATCTTATATGTGACTACAGTGACGTCGATGTAGTGGTGTTCAACCTTCTGATTGAATTTATTTATTTATTTAGTCAAAAACTGTATGTGACGTATGGGGGAGAAAATCATCTGCGCTCGCTTTCTTGAGTTTCAGAATCCCTTCCCAACAATTTAACTATTAATAGTTGAAGATGAAAAAATGATGGAGGTAATAATAATAATATTAATAATAATAATAATAATAGTAATAATAATAGTAATAAATTTAAAAAAGGGAGAGATTAACATTTCAAAAACTAGATATTTTCGTTGCCGAATTATAGAAAACTTATTTTTAACGGTAAACGAACGAACAGATTTGATATTTCTGTATTGTTAAAAAAATAGAAACTCAACCAAAGCTCTACTACCACTACAAGCAAAAGGAAAGTTCAACAAAACGTGCGCATAGTGAAGCTACATTTACGTCCAGAAGCAAATCAAGGGGCCATCTCAGAATTTGCTCAATGGATCAGGGAAACTGGACAAAAACCTTATCGAAATGGGAGTCATTGACCCGGAAGCTGAAGTACATTACTTGTTACAGGCATATTCAGTCTTTTTAAAAAAATTATACAATGCAAATGAAAACTAATTCATTATACTATATCTTGGTTTTGTTAAAGTAAACATTATTTTTCTTTATGACGATCAGTATAGTCTCTAATTGTATAGCAACAGTTTTGCAGCAGAAAAGATTTTACTTTTAACTTAAATTTGTGTACCAATTTTAATTGTTTAATTTCTTCCGGTAATGCGTAGTAAAGCAACGTACATGTATTGTATGTGGATTTCTTGTATAGTGAGCTGTTGATACTGACACTTGATGAACATGATTTCTACGTCGAGTGTTGTAACTATAAATATCAGTATTTCATGAAAATAAGTTCCCACCGTTAAGTAAGTCGGTTTTGACAAATACTACAGACTCGTAAATAAACAGGAAAGGCAATGGTAAGATTCCAAGCTCAATGAAAAGAGGCTTGCACGGATCACGTGGATGAATGACACCGTAACAGCTGATTGACGTCAGAGGCAGCTCTGAATAAATCCAAGTATAGTGATAGTGTGTGCGTGGGAGGCGTTGACGTGGCCAGGGGCGTCGGGCGCCTAACAGCGAGGAGGGGAGGGGGCGGTGCGGCTGGTGGCATCATGCGCCTGGCGGACAGCAGATTCCGGGAAGAACTGCGACTGTGGGAGACTAGAAATATCACGTTGTTTAAGATTGATCAACGCCAATTATCGAGATAAAACATACACTACACGAACGAGACTAATGATTGTAGCAGCTGGCGCGCCCGGAAAAATTAAGCAATAAAAACTACCCGTTTATTTTTTTGATTTTATGACGACCGCGGCTGCAATTTCGCAGGATATTTAAAGAGATTTTCGAAAATACAATTGGTTTTCGGCTTCCATATTCAGCCGATAAAGAACGTTGATACTCATGGGGCTAAAGTAGTGTTCCTCAAGTGGGCATGTCCTGACCCAGCGCTTAACTCTGGGCCACCGGTATGGCCTATTACATAACGAGTCAGCATTGCATTTTTCGGAAAACGGAAAGTTTTTGACGAGTGCTGCTCCTTTCAGGACCAACGGATGCAAACTACCATTTCCAGAGAAAATGGGAATAAAACTCTCATTAAACTATTCCACAATTTACATCAAAGAGTTTAAAACCGAAAAAAATCAAGGTTCTTTTCCTTTTTGATTCCGGAAATGTGAGATATTGTGTAGCGTTGCATGTGCTCTCCACGAGATATTTTTATAAATTTGTTGACTCTCAAGCTTTATGCGTTCGTGCCTCTTATAATTATGCCGTCAGTGATAACACAGCACCTTGCGAGCCTAATTGTAGCAATTTTAGGACCCTCGCAAAATTCTGAAGCTGAATTGAAAATTATGTACTTCTGGCGAAGAAATATGGTTCTTCCAAACTGTGTGTTTAGGCTTTTTGGTACCATCGATTTGAATCTAAGGATCGAGGAGATCTAATCGATAGACATTTTTCTGAACCTGCGCAAAGGTTCTTCACTAATCTAAAACTTCTTGATAATGTTGTTGAAGCAATATTTGCACAATTCGCCCCATTTGCACAATTCTAGTATTAAGGACCATAAAATTAAGAAAATGTGAAATAATGTCTTTTAGGCGTCGATAGGCAGCAGCTGGGAACGGGGTGGGGTAGTACCAAAAAGTTATCTTAGACTAAAGAGTAAGGAAACTTACTAGTGCGAGAAAGTCTGTGCCATTCTGTTGCACCATTAGTTCTAAATAGCCACCGAGAAAGAAATCCAAGGGTGTGTTGAATCAGGAGACAGCGCTGGCTAATTGACGGTATGGGATGCATAATGCGAGGAGAATGGGCGTGTGTGAGTGTAAGACTAGGTGCCTGGACTTTTAAAACTCTTAACTTAATGCATTCTTTTTGCACATTTTCCGGTAGGCCTTAGGTACGACTCTGTTTGAAAGAATATTATCTGATAAAAAAATAGAGGTGTACTGAAATGGAACGCAAACTCGTTAACACCAACTTCGTATTTCTTCGTAACCTACCACGCAGTCGACCCTTACAGGAATACGGTAACTTGTCAGACTACAGTGCGTAAACATTTGTGAAAGTTTCATCCCCTAGTACCCCTGAAAATGTATTTAAAGTAATTGCTTCGACTCGCAACAGCGTTCCATTGAGCAGCAGCGCGAAATTCGAAGTTGTTAAACGCAATTACGATTAAAGGCCGAAGATCAGTTGGTTCAAACGATGATGGAGCTGATACCAATACATAATTGCCTACACCTTTGTAACGCGAATATTTCTTAAATCGTGTAAAGAATAATTTTGTTTGGAACACACAGATTAGGATGGCGGTGCTTTTCCGGCTTAGGACACCCATGTATAAAGATAATTTGTTTGTTTTTCATACAAATCATCAGTTTTGTTCCTGACTTAATGCAGTTTTGTACACGTAACCTTCAAAACAAGAAAAAAAGTAACTGCCTTTAAGAGATTTTGTAAAAATAGTTCGCATCTCTTTTTGCTGCAATATTTGTGTATAAGTTAGTTTATATTTAAGCAACACTACTAGGTAAGTGCATATAACTTCAATCAGTGAAATTCTGCAATTCTCATCTGGAACAAAATCACACTTGTAACAATCATGAGTGCAATTATGTGCGTAGGGTACAAGAACGACCAACTACGGAAGTCAAGAATAATAGTAACTTCGTTTAGACCGGCGGTAGTTTATTTGTTTGAAAAGAAAAACGACGACGAGAACGCTCATAGAAACATCTTTAGGGCATAGAAACCCCGCTCATAGAAACCATACAGGGCCCCTGTATGGCTGGAACTGAAACGGATAAAAGTCTAACTAATTCCGGCACTAATAATGACCCGTTTGCACATCGTGCTGGTCCAGCATTCGCCT
The DNA here is from genome assembly GCA_011170035.1 of Teleogryllus occipitalis. NCBI lineage: Eukaryota > Metazoa > Arthropoda > Insecta > Orthoptera > Gryllidae > Teleogryllus > Teleogryllus occipitalis. The sequence goes on from BLKR01000015.1 coordinate 1,144,293, forward strand.
AGATTTATCAGGAGAACCACGAAAATCATAAAGAAGACCTAAGAATTCGGACCAGCGTTGCAACATATTTGATGTTTAAAACACAAATTCCCCGAAATGCTTTGATGATCCTGTGATATTAGTTGCCATCAATCTAATAATTGGTTTCAATCAATAGAACTTCCAGGAATCCTGATTCGGTATAGAATTACACGTCAACATGCAACGGTAAGGAGTAATATGTTGTATGTCGAACCCATCATAGAATTGGAAGTAAATTTAATAAATAAGTGACAACATAGAATTTGTGAGCATAGCAGGGTAACGATAGAATAACAATATTATTAACAATGGCAGTGGAAGTAATCATCGTCATAGTATTTCATGTTTGCTGTAAATAGTATCCAGATTTGGCAATCGTAAAATTATCGGAAGAAAAAAAATAATTTCACAGATGTTTAATAGAAACGTTTGAGCGAAAAACGGTGTCGAGTTAGGTGACACCTCTAACAATCGTTATACATAATTGTATCGGTTATTCTTAAATCCCCGTATGTCACTCACTTTCTCATTTTCGCTTTTGTGAGAAAATAGAAGCTGCAGAATACATGAATAGTTCCATGCATAAGTCCCATAAATTAGATAAATACATTGGCCTATGAGTACACTGCACAGTTTGGTTTGTTTGAACGTCTGTAAGTCATTGACTTGCGGGATATGCATGATTGTGTATGTATACAGTGTGCATGACAGGGATATCACTGACAGAGAGATTGGTTAAAAGGGGTTATTCAATACGGAAATATGCCAATGTATTATCATTAAAGACCGGATTCCCGTGTTATTGCAACTTTTCTTTGCTAACTTGAAATCGGATAAAACCTTGACAGAAATTTGTATCATGAAACTGGCGTTGTTGTAGTACTTGTTTTATTTTTCAAGAAATTGGAAATCTGGGGGGTTACTGCACGGGATTGCACGTTTTATGTTATGCAGCCATAAAATTTCACATTTTGATATTTTAGTGAACGAATTTGCAAGATTCATAGTTTTATTGCAAAAAGTATAATTATCAACTTGTTTTAATTCGTATTTTTTAAAGGTTTCATTTAAGAAAAAAGTTTTTATGACATAAGGCAGCAGTGCATTCGGGCGGTATATGAAACCCGTGAGTGCCGTTTAATATGTATCAACTCTGCGTTTTGTTGTCCTAAGAACTGGGCGTCTGTACGTTTCATGATGCCTATTGTCTAATTAAAATTTCTGCGTTATTGCAGCACAAATAGATCCGTGGCCCTTGGTTGCGGTCGCTTAGTTCTAGGTTACAAACGCTATGTTTGTGGTCTATCTACCCAATCGGATCATTTATCCGTTCCGTCAGACTTCGCTGAACTTATTCTTGGGTGTTTATAACCTGGCACGTCAATTAGCTACTACGGTGACATCCAATCGAGAGCTAAAACGTCATCATGGTGGCGTCACTGTGGTGACGTTTAAGCTCCCGATTGGACGAAACCGTCAACAGCTGATTTACGTCAAGTGCCAGGTTATAAAAACTAATATAACAGCACGCGACAGCATGCGCGAGTCACATTTGACCTTACGCCCGGGCGCAAAGCTTAGCGACAAGCTGCATTGCGTTTCAAATTCATAGAATTTCTCGGAACAGACGTTGCCCTAGGTACAAGAGAGAATGCACGCAGTTTATGAACGCTTTAGCAGCATGTACTCGTACGTCAGAGTGAGGCTCGGTACACGTAGACAAGTATTAATGTAGAACGAAGTTTTTTTCTATCTGAGACACATACTATTAGTTAATAGAAGATGTAATAATTTCTCAGAAAATAATTTGGAAATATACATAATTGAACATTTTCATGAAAAGAATGAAGAACATTTCCTCTGAAACATAATTATTTTTGATTTCTGATGGTATATTTGAATATTTGTATTTATGTATTTACATTTTTGTGTTTTCATGTTCACTTCATTTTGTGTGCGACTAATATTTAAAATACCAAATAAAGTTTGTTTGAACAATGGATACAAACTTGATTATAATAAGAATATTAAAATTATATTTCATTCTCCTTAAATGTCACAATGAAATTATAAGAATTATTTGATGAGTAGATAAACTGAATTTTTTGGGGGACATAATACGTGTTGCAAAGTCTTGATCCTTTTATTACATGTTTCTGCTGGTTTTGGTGTTTTTACTGCACGTTTTAGAGAGTTTTACTGCATGAAAATCCGGTCTTTAACTATCATAAAAGCACATACTTCAAAGCAACTGTTTCTGTCGTATGAATCATGTTTGAGGGAGATGCACATTCTCATTTCACATAATATTGTAATAAATGTGTCAAATTACAAACTGAATCTGCAATGCGTATTTATTTATAGGTTTAGGTAAAATATTCCTGATTAGATTTTGAAATCCCGCAAGTCATAAACTTTCAAACAAGTCCAGCGACTATTGTACTATTGATGCAAGTAAATTATATGTCTACATGCCATTCTCAATCGATATTAATGCACCAGAAAGAAAAATAGAGAGAAAAGTTCTCTATCTACTTAATTATTCAGTTTTTCTTGATTTCCCACAACTTTACAGTTCCTGACTTACGAGGTTTTAAAACTATTTGATTCAGTCATATTTCCTTTCTCCACCGACGCACTCCGATCATGGTCTAGTATCGGCATTGTTCGTTCTCGACAATGGCGGGGCCGGAACTAGTGTTCTCGGAAATTGCGGCTTCCGCTCACCAGTCACTTTGCCAACAATCATCGTAACCAAATGACTTTGTGTCCGGCTCATATGTCCGGTCTACAGTTGGTGCTGTCTAGTTGCAGCCAAGTATCCCCTATTCCGTTACAACCGAACAATCAGATAGGTTCCCTTTGTATTATATAGGGGGCCACATGATATTGCAATTACAGTCTGAGAATATGAACACGTGCGCCACATCAGGTGACTGAGTGGGGAACAGGGTAGGGAACGTGCTGGTCGCATCTGGAGGACGAACCGGACGCCGCTGAGGAGTGGATTGTAAACTCTTTTCTAGTGGTTCCCCGTGAAACCGTAGGGGTTCAGAAACAAAATAGGCACACACATCAAATAAATACCCGGCCACCAAACTCGCCATCTGACAGTCAGGGTATAGAGCTTCAACGGTCACTGTAACAGATGCTGGTATTTATTGTACTCGAAAAGGAAAAGGCTGGTATTTATCAATTGCGGATGTGTTGTTGCAATCCGCACGTGCATTCGACAGAGACCGGATCTCCTTTAGGAAGAGCGGTCGCCGACGCTGGCTGCGGGCCTGCTGCCGTCTTGCAGGGGGCGGGGGTGCTTCAAGAGTTTTCAATCGCGCCCACCCACCCAACAGCCCACCCACCTCCCAAGAGCCCGCCCACCCACACAACCACCTACGCACACGCACCCACACCATGTCGCTCGACGGCTGAAACGAGTGCGTGCCCAATCTGCCCTGAAAACGATTCGCGTTGCTTGTATCAATTTGTGCGCTTTGTTAAATGAATAATTAATTACGGAAGTGAAATTTACATTGCACTGGGTGTGTTGCTGATGTTGCAACTTGTAAGGAAACCATAAATGTAACTATCATACGATTTATTGCTAGATTACACTATTTCACTTAGTGGTAAATACACTTCTTTTTTAATTAGACGGTTTGGTAATGTAGATACCTTATTAATTCAAATTAAATAAACAGAGGTTGTCTGGTATCAAGCTTCTATTTCGCTTAAGATCTTTTCGATCGCGTAGCGATCATCGTCAGAGCTGAAAATACATTAAGAGATATAATTATACATTCTACAGATTAATATATAAAAGAAGTGTGCAGTTGCGTAAGCAAACTGGATCGGTCGTACCTTGTAGCTGCTGGGCGGAAAACGAAGTTCTGCGGATTCTTGAAATAGCGGCTCGCTTAAGAAGGCAGGGCGGCGGTCGGGGTGTGTGGTTTTTTTTTTTTCACATTTACAACAACCTAAAAAACCAGAATAATACTAGTCTTAACCAGCAAATCCCTGAACTTTCGTCACCTCTGCTAAAATTAGCACAATGTGTACACCCCTAACTCCACCCACCTCCGACCGCCCGCGCCCTCCTCACACCAGGCCCAACGGCCGCGCCTCTCGACCCTTCGGCCGCGCCCTCCCCTGCCCCGCCCCCACACTTGCCCGACCGCCGCCCTGCCTACTTAAGCGAGCCACTGTTTCAAAAATTCGCAGAACTTCGTTTTCCGCCCAGCAGCTACAAGGTACGACCGATCCAGTTTGCTTACGCAACTGCACACTTCTTTTTATATATTTTTTATATATTAATCTGTAGAATGTATAATTATATCTCTTAATGTATTTTCAGCTCTGACGATGATCGCTACGCGATCGAAAAGATCTTAAGCGAAATAGAAGCTTGATACCAGACAACCTCTGTTTATTTAATTTGACTTCTTTTTTGATGATACAAACGCAATGCTTCTAGTATTTGAGTTACACTTCCAGAAGAAAACAAACTTAATTGATCGATACTTCACCTTTGATTACATACGATGCTTAAATACTAAATTGGCCTTTCAAGCTACATTCTCCTCTTGTTTACTATGTGTCTTTTGTTGTTTTCAAATGTGCTTATATTCAGAAGCGAGTAATGGATATTATTTTATAATTGAAATATATTGTAAACATTACTCACACCACATACATTCTGACATTATTTGTAACCGCTACACAATATTATACTATTACATGCAAAGTGCTTCCAACAAGTACTTGTTTTTCTCAGCCCGGAGATTATAACTCGGGTCTTTTGAGTCCACACGCCAAGCACGTTAACGCTAGACATGGCTTTACTAAGGTTTTCTGACGCTTAAAAAGCTAGTGGTTCCTCGCATTATTTCTAATTTAAGCAATTCTTGAAACTTAGGAGAGTTCAACGAAAATGAGACCAGGGCCATTTTTAAGTGTCCTTTACTACATCCGAGGGAAACATTAAGAAAAAATTAAAGCAAAAATTACACAAAAATTACCACTTCTAAAAAAAATATAAAGATGTAATTATACATTCCAAGATCTAATTTTTGAGAATATATTTTAATAAAAAAGTCTCTATCCTCAATATTGTTCTTTTGCAACACAATGTTTTCAAAAATACAAAAAGTTTTTCAAAAATAGGACAACGTTCAATTATTTTACCATCTTTGATACATATGAGAGGAAAAAAATAAAGAAAATATTTGGAGCGGTTTGTGAGAAAATAATTGTTTAAAAAATTGCTTATATTTAACGTAAAATTTCGCCAAAACGACTCATATTTTCGAGGAATTATACCTTATTTTAACACTTGTCTCTGAACAACAGATCGCTGGAAGTGCCTCAGGGCATCAACTAATGTTACTGCAGTGCCTCTGACTGGGAGGTCCTAGGTTCCAGTCCCGACGGGGGCAGGATATTCGAGACTAGCTACACAGCTAGATCTAATTCAGTCGCTGTCTGGAGGAGAATTATGGCTGCCGACTGTTGTAATCGGTAGTTTTCCGTCCTTTATGCGATCAACACCAGACGAATGCCGAAGCAGACCAGCAGACGAGACGAATGCATAACAAACTGGCCACGAACCGTTCGCGATCTTCCCTTCATCTTCTTTGTCCTTTGTCCACTTTCCCATTTCCTCCCTCAGCTTCCCCTATGACTCACAATAAAGCACTGTTACAAAATGGCGCCGAGTTAAATTACATGTGTTTAATACACGATACTTGGGTGTGGATCCTATCTCTGTAGATATTACACTGTTCATTTTGTATCTCGTCTTTTCCCATTTTTTGATTTAATATAATTCATCATCATCATCATCTCTTTTGGGTTTAGGAGAGACTCCTGTTCCGTTTTTAGCATGCCATCTCAATTGTGGACGGCCGACATTCCTTTTACCATGAGGTCTGTAGTGATATATTTGTTTTGGGATGCGATCACTATTCATTCTGTGTAGTGGTTGGTACCATCGGGTCCTGTACTTTATTTATTAATGGGAGTATTTCTAATTCTTCTCTGATTACCTCACTTTTTATTTTGTCTAATAAAGTGCAGCCTTTGACTTATCTCAAGAACCTCATCTCAGACGTGTGAGATTTTAGTAAAATCATTATTTTTCATAGTCCATGTCTCGCATCCATAAAGAAGTATGGGGATAGCCATTGTTTTATGATATTTAAGTTGTGTTAACTTTCTTGTTTTCTTTCTCAGGTATTTTATTATTGTACCACAGATGTTTGGGAAGTTTTGAATTTTTATTGAAATATCTTTACTGAATTCAAAAGTAATATCACATCCTAAATATTTAAAATGGCTTACTTGTTCTATAATTTTATTTATTATTTTACTTCGTATAGGATGTTTACCTCTAAATGCCATTACTTTGGTTTTCTGATTTCAGATTCTCAAGCTATATTGTTCACATATGTTATTTAATTTATAAATTCTGTAACTGATTCGCACTTTCTTGGATAATTATCTGATCGTCTGCAAATAATAGAGTATTTAGAGTGGTTTCGGAGTTTATTTCGATTCCATCAGTAATACACTGTTTCCATTGTCTCAGAACGTAGTCTATATAAATATTAAATGAACTTTGTGATAGGCTACAACCTTGTCTAACACCTCGATTAATTTTAAATTCCTTGGATAATTTTCCATTTAAATCCAACACATTTATAGTTCTGTGGTATAGGAATTTGATTACTTCACTTAAATAGAGTGGAATGCCTCTTTTATTCATTTTCTTCCATATCGTGTATCGATGCACCATGTGGAATGCTTTCTCATAATCTATGAAAGCGATATGTTTCCTGATTAAATTATATCCTCTTGTGTATAAGTAAGTTAATGGAGAATACATCATCTATACACGATCTTCCTTGTCTAAATACACTTTGTTCTTCTAACAATATGTCTAGAAGAGTTGTAAATCTGCTGTTAATCATTTTAGTATATATATTGTATGACGAATTTAGCAAGGTAATTCCTCTATAGTTCTCTGGTTTACTTCTATTTCATTTATTTAAATAGTGATATTACCTTTACTTTTGTCGATTTTTGTGGAAAAGTACAAGTCTTTCAACAAGTAGAGAGTAAATTGAGAAATATACTTTTTAATAAGTATCGGCATATTTAATTAACTCCAGATTAATCTCATCGAGACATGGTCATTTTAGATTGTTAGCTTCTTTGTCGAGTCAACTAATTCATTCAGTGTCAATGGATCCACATTATATACTTCGCAGTCACTTCTTTCTGCCTCTTCCACATTCGAGTCGTACCATAAACATTTATAGTAATCCATCCTCTCTTTCTCTTTGATTATGTTTAGTTCTGCAGTAGCCTTTGTGTCACTATTTAGATGCCTTATTACTTTGTAAGCTAAGGTTCGTCGTCCGTGCACATCGTTCTCAATATTACTAACAAATCTTTCCCAAGATTCTTGATGGGCTTTTCTTATAAGTGCCTTGGCGTAGTTCCTTATTTGTTTATATTGCCTCTTGTTTCTTATGTATTATTTTGCAATATTTTATTGTAAGCGTTTTTCCTATCATTAATGGCTTGGGCGATTTCCGGTGTCCGTATTTTCAATACTTTTCTTCGTTTATTTTTACTCTTTGTACCCAAGACATCATTAGCTGCTTTCTTTAGTATACTTCTTACATTATTCCATTCTTCATCTACATCAACTTGTGTCTGTATTTGACTTGTATATACCTTTAATCTTTCCTGATATAAATTCTTTATACTATCTTCGTTTAATAAGTGGATTTTAAATATTTCTTCATTTTTTGACGGTGTTTTTTTAGTTTTTCCTCCATTTAGCTGGTATGGATAATGTTGGTATTCCTAGAAAGTGATCTGAATGTACATCACTACCACGGAAGACTCTCGTATCAGATATTTGGGACGCTATTCTTCTGTTCACTAGAATATAATCAATAATTGATCTGCTACCTCTTGCGCTCCAGGCGAACTTATGTATGTCTTTTTTCCTAAAGAACGTGTTGGTAATTTTAAGGTTGTTGTAGGTGGAAAATACTTGCAATTCTTCCCCATTTCTGTTGATACATTCTTCCCCATAACATCCTACAATGTCTGGAATTGGTTGCTTACCTACCCTAGCATTCAGATCCCCCGCAATAAGTAAGTGATCAGTTTTATACATATGTACCTGTTTTTGTAGTATTTACGTAAAATATTTCCGTATCATCTGTTATGCCTTCTTCTGGAGCGTAAACGCCGATTTGGTGAGTTAGGGGCCCTCACAAGGTGCTACCAGCCGGGCCAGCTGGACCAAGGTGTTTGAAAAAGAGGTGTTACTCCTCTGTCACTCCCCTCATTATCCTGGCTTGTGACAGGCCGAGCCTTGTTTCTCACATTTTGGCCTCAGGTTGGCGGGGTTTAATCTTTCCATATGTTAGTTATATTTGCTTCTCTGCAGAGGCACTGAAGACGGGATAAAATATTCCTGAAACACGTATTTGGCTAATAATTTTTAATATTAAATATATTTTTAAATATACTTTGTGATTGATACCTCCTCTATTCTTACTGATGTATATTTTTTTCTCAAAAATACGTTTCCAATTTTTTCCTTAAAATTTTTTCGTTGAATATTTCAAACAACGCAAAAAATGGCGCAAGTCACATTTTTGTTAAACACTCTCTCTCTCACGCTCTCTCTCGCGCGCGCTCTCCCTCGCGCGCTTTCTCTCTCTCTCTCTTTCATGAAACATCCATCAACATTATATTTCCTGTACGTACTGAAAAAATGTAAAGTGGGGAGAGTACCTTTTGTAAATAAACTTCTCTCTCTAGGCGGTGTTTAGTAAGCGCGAAGGTGCTGGTGATGTCTTCAGAGGACAGGTAGGTTCATTGAGAGGCCCTGATAAGGCTTTAACTCGCCGATAGATTCCAGATGAGAAGAGGATGGGGCGAAATCAAAAATTGAGCCGCGACTGAAAAGAATAGGAAACAAACTCTTACGAGGAAATTTGTGCCAAACTATATCATCGCTGTTTTTCAGATTTCCTTTGAGAATTAATATGCTTGTCCGACATTCTTTTAGACTATCACAGAATCCATCAAATGTTAAACCATCAAATGTTGTATATGCACAAATTAATTAATCCTGTAAAACAAAGTATAATAACGACTATAATGGTATTAAATATTAATGATAAAATTCAAGGATAAAGAAGCTTTGACGATTAGAACCAATTGATTGAAAAGTTAACTCTGTACGACTTCAATTTTGTAAATATAGTGCTGGCAAATTAAATCATGTGATAAATTTCAACATAGATAATTTCAGAAAATATCAGAATAATTTCGTAGTTTCCTTTTACTTTGAATTCCAATATTTCCTTCTTCCTTATAAACACTCCCAATCAAGAACAAACGTATCTGTTTCTAAAAAAACCTTACTCCGGACCACGCCCTTTCCAGCTTCCTTGTTCTCCGAAGGGCGAAGTCGGCCAAGTGCTATTCGCAGGCGGTTCTTGGAAGCTTACGGCCGACGCCGACGTTAGCGCCCTCTTCTCAGTCATGAACATGCATGAGGATTCTCTTTGCGGCCCTCGCGCCCCGGGAGGATCGCGTATCCTCAGTCGCCGCCGTCCCCACCACGCCCCTGCCTCGCAGCACGCCGCCACGCAGCGGGGAGGCGTTGGAACGGAAAATGTGCTCGGAAATTGTTAAAAGGGTTACGACTTGCTAGAGTCGACCAATATTCCTCATGAAATCGATATTCTCACGGTTTTTAAAAGACAAATTTGGACTACACCCAGTCCTCACCTACCGCGGCCCCTTTCCCAACCCGTCCTCACCGCCTGCGAGTGGGATGAAGCTGCGTGGAACGAAAAATGTTCAAAGTGTTTCGAATTTCAAAATTGATAAATACAGACCAGTATTAAAAATGAAATCAATATTCTCACGCTTTCCTAAGGGCAATTCAATTCCAATTTAGAACCCACCCAAAACGGACAGGAAAAAACATTTGACGCGGAATAAAAACAAAAAATAAATTGTAGGTACAACATTTCAGTCATACATTTCAACACTATGTTAAAACTAGTGGTGCTAAAACAACACGTACACTCTCGCCCGTATTTTGACGCAAAATTACGCTACAAAAATTTTCAAAAAATTGTACATTACTTTTTTTAAAATCTGTCTTTAAAGAACATATTTCATTAAGGAAAAAATCTATATCTTTAATATATTAGTTGTAGAGAAAAATTTTGAACGTTTGAAATTTTCGAAAAATCAGGGTATTCAATGAACATGCACCATTCCTTTAAACGTTCACTAACCAACAACAAAATTTTATCAAAAGCGATGGACCCATTTGTTTGAAAAGAAGCAAAATGTTCCAGGGGCTTCATGTAAAGTACCCCCCAATATTAAAATATAGGTTTAAAATTCAAGGGGCTGCGACATCAGCCAGATCGATTGGAGGATATCAATTTTGGAGGAAATCGGCGAGGTTTAGCCGCTAGCGTTGTTCAAGAGAGACAGGGACGTTTTCCCGTCATTCGATTTTTCGGTATCAGGGACCCATAAAACGACTTCTGGCGACACCACGGAGGCCACCTGTTAGAGGATTTTTTTCTAAATTTAGCAACTAGATTTAACCACTTTTTCGTTACCAGGGACCTGTAAAAAGAGTTTTTCTTTCGAAAATTCTCCGTTTTTTCGTGCAGCCTGACATATCTTTCGGATGAGAGATTTGTACCGTAAATAGAGTAGGAACTTATGTAACCTTTGAAGCCGCTGCGATGAGGTTTGCAGAAATGAATCTGCACGCTGTTTAATTTCATTAATGATAACTACATTGCAACTGCCACGTGCGATGTAGAGGTCAGACAGTTCACCTTTGACATTTCGTGTTTCAGTTTGATCCCCGACCAATTTCAGTGGAATGTGTGGGGAGTGAAGAGTTCATGGTAGGTTTTCTTGGTTTTCCTGCCACTCACTTCAACACCTGAATTTTTATTCTCATTAAATCAACATTTTTTAGTCACCAAAATTACATCTCAACACAAATGCCACCTTGGTGATCAAGGATGGCAGTATTGTTGTGATTCCTGGCTTCAAATACACGTCTATTTCGTAAATGCCCGAAACTCATGCCATATGATAAATAAGAAAATAAAACAAATAGTAGTAGCACAATGTGGCGTGGTAAACGCTTTTGACAGTTTAAAAAATAATTTCATCTTTTTTGGATATTTTTTAGTTACATGAGAAATATGTGAAAAATGACGATTTTCTCACCTGCAGACCCAAATGCGTTGAATGACACTTACCTCAAAAGGAGTACTGGAAGGGGTTTATGTATTAATTTTTCACTTTCTCTACGATTCTATCCGTCCCTATCTGCTATTTTTTTACATAAAAATATCTAGAAGTATGCCAAATAAGATCAGTTTCTCCCCAGTAGTTCGAGACTCGTCGAGACATCTCGCTCCTCTCAACCAGGAAGGTCTAATCGTGAGTGACGGGTGGTCACACACAGATTATCCAATTATTACAGATGACTCAGAATAAGTGTTACATTATTTTAAGGCATGCAGAGAAGTGAAAGTTAATAATATTTTCCAATGTAAATGGGATAGCAAGATTCAAATACCGGTACATATTTGATATTTTTCCTAAGTAGTGCGCAAGCCATCTTAAACTGGACTTCAGGGTGAGAGGGCTCACGTACGGAAGTTGTGAAATACAATTCCTCTATTCGTCAAACATCAATGGGAGCTGCATTAGGTCCTAACATCACATGAGTAACCTTGTTATAAGAAATTTCTTAACGCATGTTCATTGGAAAAAAGTTAATATTTTCAACTTCCTACATTACATAGAAGTTAGTCGTATTAATTCTGAGACTGTAAGATTCTTATTTATTTTAGTTTGAATACTATTTGTGTGAGTGCCCAGAGGTGGAGAGTTAGCTCACTGTTGGCTACACGACTCGTCGCTTCTACCTGAACCGACTGTCCTTCCGGCTGAGTTAAGACAGAGCCAAGATTGCCATTGTCTCTGTAGCGACCGGAAGATCCTTCGGTTCAAGTCCCAACGGAGGCGAATTTTCCACTCCAACTAGATAGCTGGGTCGAACTCAACCCCTGTCTGGAGAAGAATTGGAGCGGGCGGCTGCTCTGATCGGTAGTTTTCTGTGATTTCTCCAATCTGCACCAAGCGAATATCGGAACAGTGCACTAACAAACGGGCCACGGGCCGCGCGCGATTTTTCCATTTTTTTCTTTGCCTTTCCTCACTCCTTTCACACACACAATCACACTTATATGCACTGTATTACTACATAAGCCAAGAAATCGGTCGGGGGCTTAGAGCTTTTCCTGACTGGGGCGCAGCCCCGTGGGGTGATATTTCTGGAAGGAGAAACCCGCAAGCTGACCTGTAAATCGGCGCCGAATATCACCAATTAGCGTGAGAGGAACGCCGCCCCACCAGGAACAAAGTATTCACTTCACTAACGGAACTATTGACCATAATAGTTAACGCCTCTGTTTGCATCGATCAATCAATTCTGATGGGTTCATTGGCGTCATACAAACCAGTCGATTCCTATTGTTTTGGAAACGCAATAGTCAGTTTTGGCTTTCAATAATATATTCCAAAGCCTTTCTTGTTGTTGGTATCTTTATTTTCCTACCGTCCAGAGATTTGTTCCTTCCTTTAACGTTGTTTTCTGAAGATATATCTTAATGTTTTCCTACATTTTATTTTCTTCCTGTTTCAAAATTCTGCCTTTCAGGAGGGGGCTGTACCTCTCTATTTTTTACACACGTAACATTTGGGCTAATAACCTCTCATTTTATACATGAAAATATTATAAATTAAGTAGTAAAAACCTTTTATCATCTCAAATGATATCCTTGTGTAAAAAAATGTATCTCCTCCTGAAAGGTATAATTGCCAATCAGGAAGAACATAAATTGAAGAAAAGACAAAATATCTGATGATCATCAACACAAACATCACTTGAAACATCAATGGGAATGATTGTTATTCCTTATTGCTATTAACATTACGACCCATTTCCAGCCTTGGTTTAACAACTTCACATGAGCAGCACTAATCGTGGGTAAGGTTCATGTGGAAGGGGCATCTGCTCATACCTCCTGTCTTAAGGATTGAATGGGAATATAATTGTGTATATTGTGTATTAAGGCAGAACAATTTTAATTCTGGGAATAAGAGATTATGGAACACCAAAATAATGAATGAGAGGTGTATATCCGCATGACCAGTTTCCTCATATTTGATCCCCAGGAAAGTTTGAAGTGGATATTCGGCTCCAAATTTTGTATATTTCGGTACTTACGATTTATGAACACACTTTTAATTAAAAATTGTAAAACGTTTAAAATATTAGATGTGTATAAACTCATTGCACATTCAACTCGAAGAAGAAGAGGAAACTCGTCTAATCTCTGTATCTAGAAGCTTGAAAGATGTTCACGCACCACTAGCCTACCCATGGCAATCCCCCTCTCACAGTTAGAGAACTCCTTTTATGTACATGGTATTGAGAAGAAATTCTACGAAAGTCACAAAGTTACACGTAGAGGGTCAAAGACAACCACTATTTGACAATGAAAACGTAAAAATGTATTTACACGAGTGAGGTTACAGAACTGACATTTCTGACTACGTCTCTAATTGCTTCGCAAATTATCCTTGCACTGCTTTTTGACCGGTATACAAACTCTTAGAGGATGATCATCTCATTGGCAATAAGAATATTGGGTATTTTGTCATTATTGTTCAGCTTTGACGGCAAACGTTTCTCGAAGGGCCAGCCATGAGGCCAGATGTATGCGTGAAAACAGAGATGCACATTATGGCGCAATCAAAGCTGAATAATGGAGACAAAGAACTCAAAGTTTTGGCTGCGAGCGAGCAAGCCATGCCATGAGAGTTTGTGCATCTGAATGCCCGTCTCCTGAGTGTACACCAGTGCGGAGAGCATTAACAGATTATCAGGGGCGTAATGTCAGAAAAGTCACTTGTTACAAGAGATTTGCCACCACACAGGCATTTGGCAAAACGTGATCTACATTGATTCTTCTAAATCCCCACGCGGAGAGGTGGCTCAGAGCATCAACTGATGTCACTGCAGTGCTTATGATCGGGAGATCTTTGGGTTCCATTCCCGACGATGGCAGGATTTTCGACACTATACAGATAGCTCTGTTGTGTTCTATCGCTCTCTTGGAGGAGAATTCTAGCGGCCGGCTGCTCTGAGTTTTCCGCGGTTTCTCTGATCAATGCCAGGCGAATGCTCGAGCAATATCCTAAAAAACGGGACACCAACCGCGCGCGATATTTCCTTCCCGTTCCTAGTCTTATCCTACCACTTATATACACTAACACTTACATGCACTACACTACCACACATGCCGGAAGACCGGTCGAGTGCTTGTCCCGGCTTGGGCGGTGCCCCGCTGGTGGGAGATACCTGGTTGAGAAAACCATGTTAGCCGATGGCAAGGCGGTGCTGAATCTCGCCATCCAGCGGCAGAGAGGCAAGAGCACCGAAACTTCTCGAGCAAAAAGCATGCACTACACTTACGAGACTAAAGACATTAGCAGTTGACGCGCCCGGAATCATTAATCAATCAATTGATTTGAAAGAGTGGAGTGGAATGAGTGGAAAGTGGAAAGAGTTTCTGTCATCGCATTTTCTTTACCACCTCTTTCTCCCATCCTCAGTTTGGCGAATATGGACGAAACAGAACACGCCTTGTCGCCACCGACACTGTCGCCATGGAAACTTGGTTTGTCTACAATCTTGATGTTAACATTTTCCAGCTACAATATCGGCTCTTTTTTGCCGTCACGAAATAGTTATTTTAGGGTTTGTTCACTCACAATCGTCAAATTGTCTCTAATTTCAACGAGAGGTGTGAGACTAATAAAAATAGTAGCAATAATTCCAATAATAATAATAATAATAATAATAATAATAATAATAATAATAATAATAATAATAATAACAACAACAACATTTCAGCACCTAATCATAGTTGGAAGCTCAACAAATACGTGGGAACAGGATTCCCGTTTCGCAATTGTCATCTACCATAGCAACCCCAAAGGTGCAAAGGATGTCGTAATTTTTATAAATAATGTTTTAAGCTGTTCGAAGAATTGACTACCCTCCATGAGAAGCAAACCTGGATATCCCAGTTGCAAGAAATGAAACCGTGGAAACTATTTATAGTAATAACAGGTATTGTGATATCCAGGTAGAATTGGAAAGATCTAGAAAACATTATTACGGAAGTAATTTTGGCTCTCGGACCGATACTCAACGAGCTTACAAGGCACATGAGCATCTTGATCCTTAATTCTGGTTAGAGTACCTGTAAGAGACGTGAAAATGCGACTAGGTGCGCTTTCTGGCGGCGGGAAACGAGCAGGAGGAAGTTGGTTAAGGGTGGAGAGGGAGGAGGAGGGGGAGGAGAGCCCGGAGGGGCGGCAAGAAGAAGAAGAAGAATGTGAGGACATCAGGTTTGCTTTTCAATTTTTTCCTCCGCGAGCGTGTTGATGTATGGGGTGGCCCCCCTGTATCGCCCCCCGCAATCATAAATTGTTGCCGGCAAATCCACTTGGCGGCGGGATGTTGGCGGCGCAGAGGGAGGGGTGTGCGAGGCCAGCGACGGCAGGGGGAGGCGGAGGCAGCGCTGGGGGCGGCAGTCTCCGTGGCAATAACGATTCCAATACTGTCTCCGTGACTGGCGGTGGCAAAGCTAGAGGCAGCGGCGGGCATGGAGGCAGCGGCGGTGGAGGCGTTGAAGAGGCAGTCGGTCGAAGCGATGGAGCGGAGGCGACGACGGTGGAGACGGCGGCTGTGGCATTGGGGAAGCAGTGGCGGGTGGCGGGGGAGGAGGCGGTGATGGTGGAGGCGTTGGAAAGGCAGTCCGTCGAGGTGATGGAGGCGATGGTGGTAGCGGAGGCGGCGACGGTGGAGACGGCAGCGGTGGCATTGGGGAAGCAGTGGCGGGCGGCGGGGGAGGAGGCGGTGGTGGTGGAGGCGTTGAAGAGGCAGTCAGTGGAGGCAATGGAGGCGGCGGCGGTGAAGGTAGCAGCAATGGTGGCGACGGTGGCGGTGGCGGTGGAGGTGGCGGAGGTAGCTGTGGAGACGGCGGCGTTGGGTAGGATAGTGGGCGCAAGTGATGCAGGAGATGGCAGTGGTGGACGCGGCGGTGGGAGTTACGGGGCGTAGGCGGTGGAGGCGGCGGCGCAGCGGTGGTGGCGGCGGCGCAGCGGTGGAGGCGGCGGCGGTGGAGGTGGCGGCGGTGGAGGCGGCGGCGGTGGAGGCGGCGGCGGTGGAAGCGGCAGTGGAGGAGGCGGCAGCGGTGGAGGTGGCGGCGGTGGAGGCGGCGGCAGTGGAAGCGGCAGCGGTGGAGGCGGCGGCGGTGGAGGCGGCGGCGGTGGAGGCGGCAGCGGTGGAGGCGGCGGCGGTGGAGGCGGTGGCGGTGGAGGCGGCGGCGGTGGAAGCGGCGGCGGTGGAGGCGGCAGCGATGGAGGCGGCGGCGGTGGTGGATGTGGCGGCGGCGGTGGTGGATGCGGCGTCGGCGGTGGTGGATACGGCGGCGGCGGTGGATGCGGCGGCGGCGGTGGAGGCGGCGCCTGCGGAAGAGTCGACGTGGAGGCGGTGTCGGGGGAGGAGGCTGCGGTGGAGGCGGCGTCCTTGAGAGGCAGAGGATGGAGGAAGTAGCTGCGGCTGCATTCTCAGAGACAATGACGATGCCAATTGGCACGCTCTCCAGGGCCGGGGGTGTGGTGGTGGTGGTGGTGGTGGCGGCGGTGACAGGGATTCCGGGGCGGGGGTGTTGAAGTCCGTGGTAACAACGACGACGTGTGGCGCGGTCTACGAGTCCAATGGCGTAAGCAACGGATGCCGTGGAGAGAACAGTGGAATTGTGAACGAAGGATAATGTGCGTACTTGCTCTATTAGAACAAGTTATTGATGTTATGAAACATTACTTCAAGTGGTCATTTTTCCAATATCGAAAATTAATACTTGATAGTTACTAGGGGCCGGAAATTTGTTACCTAAAATATCGCCAAACATAATCACTAAAATGCTCTTAAAATATTTTTAAAATGCCCTAAAACTAAAAGAAGAATGACGAAAAATGTGATTAAAAACAGTTCATATGATCCACGCAAGCTGTTGGATACGTTATTGACGTAATCGAGGCTTTTTCCGTACGTTCAAGTACACTCAGCTTGCAAGCTTTTGGTTTGGACCGTTCTTTACCAGGAAACCCGTCTTTATTATTGCGAAATCCTCAGCAGGGGTCGGCCGCCTGACAGCAGGTGAATTCGACCTAACTTTCTAGGTAGTGTCAAAAATCCGCCGCTGTCGGGATTCGAACCCTAGGATCTCCTGATCAATGACGCCATAGCGGCATTAGCTAATGCCGGTAGAAGTTTAGTAAAAACTATTCCGTGAATATGTGTCATTGACTTGTGGGAGAGGGGGTGAAACTCCGTGAGCCTCAATAGGTACATCACTCTTTGTAAGGGGTTGCCATGGGTCCTCATTTAACTTCATGACGGGTTGCACCAGCCTTCCTACGCCCTCCCCAAATTAGGCAACTGTCCAAGAACATTTGCTCGGCACAATATTCCTAACCTTTAAGTTGACTTTATCAAATATGAGGAAGAATTTCCCATGTTAAACACATGTTCTGTTTGTTTATGTCTATCTTTTTCGCCTGTTATTAGAGACTCCACGAATACGATGTGAGATCAAATGTGCAAAAATTGGGTACCAGATAATTACGTGGTTACCAAACCAAGCTACATTTCGGTGCATTTGCTATCTGCGCATTCCAAGAATGAACTTGCGCCTCCTGTTCGCAGAAATCCGATGAGCAGAAAAACGACGCCAGGGAATATTCAGGTGCAACGCCGCTGCATTCGACCCTAGGGCCGGCGCGCTGGGCGAGTGTCTGCGTGGTTACTCACTGCCCCCACAAACAGCATTCAAGAGCGGCAGAATGACTGCCCATGCATTTTGACTAGAGATCGGGTTTTAAAAGTCGAAAGAAGCCTCAAATCGATAAACAACAAAAATAATTTCAATAATATACATTAAAGGGGAATGTCAGGAAAAGAAGCAGGATATACATTTCTTTTATCTGTACCTTAGTTCATGACGAAGGAGATGAATTGAATTATATTCAATATTTCAAGACATTAGATTGTATCACTTTAAATGCAGTGTCAACATACTGAGAAAGGAACCTTATTAGGTCAATTCGAGCAATGAAATGTCCTTTTTACACATCAATAATCTATGAAAGGATTTTGCGATACATGGTACGTGTGCGATCAATTAGTAGAAATATTCTTAACATATTATTTCAAATATGAATCAAGAAGAAACTGATGCAATAAATGAAAATATTTCTACAAAGTGAAAACGCATATAAAAAACTTAATTCGGTGGCTAAAACTTTTGATAAGAACGTGCACAAAAAAGCACAAAAGGCAAAATGTCAAAAATAGGCATCAGAAGCTAAAGTAGGCAATAAAAGCAAAATTAAAATCTATTAAAACAACTCCAGAAGCACAATTAAGTGATTCCCTTGTTAAAAGTCATAAAATCGTAACAGTAATAAAGCAAAGTCGATACAGAATGGCACTGACTTTCTCGTAGTAAATTTTTCTAATTTCTTTGGTGTGCACTGATACTATACAGTTTTGCCTTTCCTTCTTTCCTACTGCCATCTATTACCGCCCAAAGTATTTTCCCATTTTTTTGAAATTTTTTCAACTCTATGGTTTTTAAATAGTAGAACCGAAATATTATTTTAAGAATATTAAAGAAGGCTAAAACATTGTCCTAATTAGCAATTTTCATTGAAAAATTTGGAGCTGTCTTTAAGAAAATGGCGTTAAGCTTTACTGTAAATGCGAAATTTGAAGCTCTTTTTCACAAGAATATATTGAGTTTTCGAAAAACTTCAATTGAAGTAATTTGAAGAACGTCATCTCACTAATTAACTAATGTATACAAATCCATTGAAATGTGGATATTAACGGTGTGAAAAATATTGAAAAAAACTACATTTGTTGAATTTTTGAAAAAATAAATTAATGCACCAAATTGAACTTTACGTAATATTAAACAGTACCATATCACTATCCTTTGGAAATAAATTGAAGATACAATTTGGAGCCATTTTTGAGAAAATGAAGATTGAGCGTTTCTGAAAATGCGGAATATTGAGCTCATTTTAACAAAAAACTGTTGAGTTTTTGAGAAACTTTATTTGACTTTTATTATTTAAAGCACATGTATTCATTAATACTATAACATGAAGAAATGGCCTCTAATGTGAATATTACCGACGTGACAGACAACTCAAAAGTTACATCGGGCGGACGGGCGGACGGACGTTTTGAAAAAATTCTTTTTTTGGTATCACGTGTCCCCAAAACGTGTATTTCCGTTGAAATCTCGAAATCGATTTTCCGCGCGCATTACATAACTTTCTAATACTACGTATATTACTCCCCTATATGCCTATGTATACGAGAAAGTAAAATGCATTTTCCAAACTTCCGGACTCACTCGTCACGCATGTGGAATTCTGCGCAGTCACACGACTCATCAATATCATTGTTGTGTTTCTTTTTCAGCATATTTTATATGAGCAATGCTCTATTTATGTATTCTAACATGTGTTTTAAATTTACTTCAGTAATGCCATGCTAATTACCATTCACTCAGTAATATTCTCAGTGTACTCTTGAGCATGCATTAAGTCATGACATTAATGTCATTCCTCATTTTACCAACACCTACTGTGAATTTCAACCTGCTTAAGGGGAGATGTGGTTGAAATTTTGAAAATTTACATCTTACATTCAAATAACTTCAAATTTTGCCAGAAGATGTAATACATTATACTTATTTACCCTACAAATTTTTGTTACTCTGCTGTTTTTAGTTTTGAAGAAAAAAATTTTTTTTTTAAATTTTTTTTTGAATTGCTTATTATTATATAAAATGCTCTACGTTCCACATGAAGCAACATTCATCACTGAATTTTTTATGAATTACTCATAAAAGGTATATAATTACATTCATGGAATATAATTAAAATAAATGAGAGTGTTTTTGAAAAAAAAATAATAAAATATACAGTTATTACCTGATGGCTATAAAAACACACACACAAAAAAATAAATATTTTTAATTTAGTAATGAATGATTATAACACAAAGAGCTTCCACAGTTCTATCAAACTACATTTTCTTAAGATGTTCTAAAAGTTTCATTGAAATATATTAAAAATTGTAGAACGTGGAACTTTTTGAATTCCATAAAAGGTCAGGAAAGTGAAATGCGGGAAATTGAAAATGAAAATTTAACTTTGTACAAATGAATTTTATTTTATCTACTTCCATTTAAAATTCTTCAGAGCCATACATAGTACCCTCAACCACTTTTCCCTTTTCCTCTCTAACTGTTTTTGTCATTTTGAGTTTTTTTTTTTGGCACTTTGAAAACCTGGTTGTGCAGCTACTTCACTTTTCTGAAGACGGCGTTTATCCCTCATTGCACTTATTTTCTTCCCTTGAGGTGTCATGTTAATGCCAGTTATATTTGATCTTATCTTTTCACTTGCTTCACACCCCATATTAAATTGAGAAACTACTGATGTGACAGAAATTTCTGTTTTCTTCTTCGAAACAAATATTTCTTTAGTGCACTTATTCCAAATCAATTAATTATCAAGGCTGCTACGCTAAATAAACACTTTCTGAAGTTGGATACCTTGTTTTTCTGCAGCTCATTTGTTCCGGAGAACTTCTGTATAAAGTTCATGCCGGGAAATTCAAAATGAAAAAAAAATTCACAATTTCTAGTAGATGTAGACGTTTGGAAACTGAAAAAGGGGGCGTGGCCATCGACGCATTGAGATCTTTAAATGCTCGCAGAAGCCATTTAAATCGCGATAACGAAAAAATAAAAACACCAAAATTAACCACACATTGCATACAAAATTATCACATCAAAAATAAAAAATCGTATTTTTCAAAATTTTTTGCCAATTTTCACCTCTCCTTAAAAGCCTTAAAACGCTTCGTTTAGGAGTTATTTAACGATATAGATTAAAAAATCCGACTGGGTGTTGCGGACTGCATTTGACACGAATATTTAGATGCGGTTTTTGAACAAATCCTTCATATTTTTAAAGTCGAAGTGCAATTCGTCACATCTCAATAAACTTCTCTTTCTTTAGAGATCTCATTTATAAAGATTGGCTGGGTGTGAGAGACGCAAAAGGTATGTATACTACTGAAATAATATAGGAGACGATATGTCGCATAAAATGTCATTTTATGAACGATTTCTTCAAACGGAAAAGATCATTTATAATGCTGGTATACAAAACAAAATATTTGGGCTGCGCCGTAGGTCAGCGATCGAGCAAACTCAATGGCCGGAATGGTAGTCAGGTTAACAGTCGGACAAAAGCGTTTAAAATGATCCAACCATAAGTTTGAAAAAAAGTATCTACGAGAGCGTGTGTAGTTGTGAGTCCCTAGCTGAAATGAGAGCGGAATCTGAATATTGCGGCCGGAATCTGAATATTCTTCACTGTCCGGGACAAGCCGCGTCCAAGACACAGGGGCCGACGTTTCGGTCGCCATCCTGAGACCTTCCTCAGGGCGTAATGCAGGCCATATATATATATATATATATATATATATATATATATATATATATATATATATATATATATATATATATCGTATATGGCCGTCCCATATTCCATCTTGGAGATATTTCCCTCAGATGCCACGTTGGAAGAACCCACCAAGTCTCGCCAACCCATGCCTACAGATGGCATCCCTGCCCTGTCTTCCCATCCAACCAACCACCACATTCATAATACACGTTCCTACCCCCACTCTTACTCCAACACTACCTCATCAACTATCCCCTCCTCTCAACCTCCCTCTAGCCCTCGAGGAGCTATCCCCAGCCCAATGGCCAAAATCAATTTATAGCCAACATTATCAACCAGATACTCTCCTCCCTCATCCCCATAATACAAAATATAATTATGTCCACCCTCAGTCCCTTTCTGAGCAATGGCTCCTATTAATTACCAGCATATCAACCTACTCAATTGGAATGCCAACGGTATTATCAAAGAGAAACTTTACCTTGCCCATCTGCTTGCCGAATACTCTATTAACATAGCCACAATAACCGAAACCCACCTCCTTTCCAACTCAAAATTTTTCATCCCCGGCTTTTCTATATACCGATTAGACAGACCCTCCGACAAAGGCTCAGGCTGTATTGCCATCCTGATCAAAAAATCCATTAACCACTATCCACTTTCCCCGTTCATCACCTCAAGACTTGAAAACTCAGTAGTGGCTCTTCCCTAACGTTCAGGCCCACCCTTCACCATAATTGCCATACATAAACCACCCAATATCCCGATTAACCCCACCCATTTCAACCTTTTATTTGCCCACCCCTACCATAGCTGCAGGCGATTGGAACTCCAGACACCAAATGTGGGGCTGCCGCTCAACCACTCCAAGTGGAGCCCAACTTCTTAATTTCTGCAACGCAAATAACATTAATATTGGTTCCCCTACTGAACCCACACTTTTCCCTTACAACCTCCGAATACCCCCGACATTCTGGACATAATACTTACCAAACGCATTCACAAACGAATTTTCCAACAACCCATTCCCGAATCCAACTCCGACCACTCACCAGTCCTCATTTCCTTCAAAGCCTTGCCAGTACTCACTCCTAAACCAACGAGATTATTTCATGGACCATCTCCTGGCCCCTCTTCCAAAACTACTTAGTCATCCATCTCCCCACCCCTTGCTTTTTCAATAAGCCCATCGAAATTGATACATCTATCAACACCCTAACAACAACCATTACAGCAGCAGCGTCCAAAGCCTAAATTGCCTCTCACACGGCCTCCAAACCTACCCACTCCCTGGTCCTCCCCACTCATATCCTCCACCTCATATATGCCAAACGCCGTGCCAGAAGGAATTGGCAGCCCCTAAGATTACTCTATCTGAAAACCATCCTCAAGAATCTTACCCACAAAGTCCATGTAGCAATGGCCAATACCAAAAACGCTCACTTCCAATCTTTCATCTCCAAACTAACGCCCAATGCGCCTAACCTGTAGAGAACAAGAAGAATCCTTACTCACTCCTCCCCCATAATGCCTGCACTATCCTCGAACTTAATCACTGCTGTCTCTGAACTCGAAAAAGCGGATCTCCTTGCCAATCATTTTGCCTCTTCCTTCACCCCCACCCACCCAACAACCCTGACTTTAACTCCAAAATCAATGCCTTTATCAGACTTCCCCTGTCACTAGCCCCAGAGCCCATCAAATATATAAGCCCATCAAACATCGCATCCATCCTCAAATCTCTCAAAAACAAAAAAATCTTCTGGCCACGACCTCATTCCTAACAACATCCTAAAACACCTTGCAGATCCATCGTATATCTAACAGCAATTTTCATTGGCTGTCTCCGTCTAAAGTATTTTCCTACAGCCTGGAAACATTCCATCATAATTCCGATCCTCAAACCCAACAAACCTGCGCACAACCCTGCCAGTTACCGCCCAATTAGCCTTCTCCCAACTCTTGCAAAAATATTCGAAAAGCTAATTCTCTCCAGGCTGAACGACTTTGCTAACCAAACAAAAATCATCCCTGCAGCCCAATTGGGATTCCGCCCACTCTGCTTAACATCCCATCAACTTCTTCGATTGGTAGAATCCATAGCCTTAGGTTTTGAAAGAAAGCAATTCACCACTGCCATTTTCCTCGACTTCTCCCAAGCCTTCGACAGAGTTTGGCACGAAGGCCTGCTTTATAAACTACGCCGCCTTGGAACCCCCGACTACCTATTCAACATCATCAAAGACTTCCTCCACAATCGGCCCTTTGCTGTCAAAGTAAACAACTCACTATCCCAACCATTTAGGATCTTTTCAGGAGTCCTTCAAGGTTCTCCATTATCCCCAACGCTGTTCAACATATTCACCCACGATATCCCCAGCCTCCCCTACACCGAAACGGCCCTATAGGCAGATGACACAGTTTTAGTCACATCCAATCATTCTCATCAAGATGCCTGTTCTTCCCTGCAAGAAGCCCTAAATGAATTCTCCACCTGGTCTTCTAACTGGCAACTTAACTTAAACCCTGCTAAATGCATTACCAAAACCTTCGCCCTAAAACGCATTCCGCCTGATTCACTCCTATACATATCATCTACTGCCCTCAAATGGCCAGTTCACACCATTCTATCCCTTACCTTGGAGTCATTCTAGACACCCGTCTAATCTGTAAAGCCCATATACGTTCACGCCTAAATCTAGCCTATTCCTCCCTTCGCCAACTTTATCCTCTTATTAATAGAAAGTCATTCCTTAACCTAAAAACCACCATACACATATAAATCGCTAGTCTGCCCTGCAATCACGTACGCTGCACCGATATGGTGAGGTGCCGCCCCCACAACAATAAAGCACATTCAAACCCTACAAAATAAAGCCCTCCTCACTGCCTTAAATTGCCTATGGTACATACTCGTATTTAATGCTCAAATTCATAATGATTTAAAATTCCCTTCAGTCGCCCAGCACATCGCCCGCCTCTCCGAAAGATTCTACAAGTTCCATAACCTCCCCGTCCAAGAAACTTTCTCAGTAGGAAACACCACTTATCCTCATCTAAACCGCATCCCGTCCAGATTCCTCAAAGATAAATTCCGTCCTCCGTAGTCCCTACGCTTTCTCCCCATCATAAGCACCGATATCTCACCCATTCCAAAAAACACATCGCAATAACTTTCAAGCACCCTAACCTGATTTCCCGTTGAGGAGCCCAGTCGGGTCATCTTCCTTCTTATTTTGTCTGTATATTATTGTCTACGTTGATTAACCAAACAATTCTGTAAAGTGGTTACGTACGCTGTATCAGAGAATTGAATAAAAAAAGAAGAATTCAAGTATACTTCACTAATAGAAGTTGACACCGAAGGGAATGTTATCAGTAGACATCAGATATTTAGGGAAATGTCTATTTTTTTCTAGAGAACTTATTTAAAGGCTGATAATATATGTCCACGAATCATGACAAATGACATTTGACGGAATTTTATAATGCTTATTTTTGCTTATTTTAGAATAAATGCTTATTTTTTGCATAAATACCTTTTTTAGGACTTTTTTTGCCTTTTATTTAGTATATTTATATACAATGCTAAGATATCGAAAAATTGGCGATGGTCCAAAGTTCATTACGAAATCTTCAATTCACGTCTTGAAATATAAAATTACGAGATAATTCCTGAAATTACATCAACTGATTTTTCTCCATTTCCCTATTTCACAAATACTAGCCATGATCTGAGAACATGAACGATTGACAATACGCCGAGGGAACCGAAATTTTAAGTGGAAATAAATATAAATTCCCAGAAGGTTTCAGTGTTGCTAGTGTTGGACTGCTAAAATATATGCCAGTCACACCGTTTAGATATCCTTCTCCGCATTCAAACTGATTTTGTCTCCCAGTCGTCGCAAATTTGAAATTGTGATCCTTGAAAAGTTACTGGTAATATGTAAATATTACTGGTTAATGGAAACTACTAAGAATAAAATGTAGAAGAGTTGTAAATATGTAAATCTAGTTTTACATTAAAATGTACGAACTGGTTTTGTGTATTTAAGTTTACAAAATAATATATACAAAAATTACAATTTTCCATTTTATTGTGTATGTAACTTATGACAGTGCCTTTTCCCTCCTTATTCTTGACTTTTTCAGTGCCTTTTTAGGCGCCTAAAAGACGATTTTTGAGTGCCTAAACATCCGATGTCTAGTTATCAGCGTCTGATAATAGTTCTGTGTTGGTGACAGAAGATTCTTCAAAGCCTCTTACATACTATATTTTCAAATATTATACCTAATAACTATAGAAAGCACGTGAAAACACAAACGACTTTCAAAAATGAAATGAAATGTAAAAAAATACACATTTGTACTTTAATATAGAGATACGTAGTGTAAAAACCTTTTGTACAAATGTCGACACTGCTTTGAAATTAAAGCCCAAAAAATTATCACGTGAGAAAGTAAAAAACAAATGCAATTATTATGGACATGTGAGCGTCCATTCAAGTCATATATCTAATATACAACATTCGTATGTTTCCTCTTCATTCTTACGAGACAATCAAATACCGCATCGTTAGGATTTTTGAACACCGCGTACCACCCGACCTCGGCTTGTCAGTTCTGTGCAGCGTTGCCACATACAGGTTTAGTCTTCCCCGTGGAGAAGGTTGTAGATATGTTAATTCCCTGTTAATCTAGAAAACCCCTGCCAGGCATCGGGGATTCGAGAGGCAGCCACCAATTGATATTATTCATATAAAGTGCACAATTGAGCCCCAATTCAGATACTCCGAAGCCAAAAACTTCAAGAATAATGAAAAGAATAAATGAAAATAAAAATATGAAATAATATGGAAAGAATAAACTCACTAACGCTTTTCGTCTTTCTGGGGATACAGAGACAATTTGCAACGATTTTGAATGTTTACGTTACAAGAGGAAATTTAATCTGAAGTACGCGAAAACTAATCAAAAACATGGACAACGAATTCTCGAAATGAACGTTGGACCTGAGTGAGAATGAATTCTCGGAAGCAATATGTTAGGTATACATTGCGAAATACGTATTCTCGGAATCATGTGGCTACAATTACATCTCCATTGAAGTTCTACAAGTATTGAGTATATATGGGATGATAATTTGCCACTGATAACGATTTAAACACACGTTTTAACTCTGTTCATAAAAAATAGGAAATGGAATGTACACACATCTGCATTGAAGTGTATTTGGAGTGGTGCCGTAGAGAAAATGTTTGCCTTGGAGAAACGAGTGCTTTTTAAATGGCCATTTTTTGAAGGTTAAAAAATAAGTATTAAGGCAACCCGACGTGAACTAACAATAAAGTTAATGCTTGAAAACGGATGTTTTAAGGAAAGGAAGTGAATCTTCGTCATTAATTAATAAATCAACATTTTCATCAAATCATTAATTTTAATCAATTAATTAAAGAAAAGGAGTGTGATCTTCATTGACAAATTGAAATTAGCGTGTTGATTACAACCATATGGCTATCTTCTGTATGATGGAAATGATACTTAACATGGGAACACTTACGGGATGCTTGGGCACCCCAGACATCTCTTCATTTGTTCCTAGACATATATTCGTGACACCTGGGCGGTTTTCCTACTGTTAACTTTCCGCAACTTTCCTACCCTGTTTAACGGTTTAATTGTTATGGCTATGAATGAGGCGGTGTTGAACTAGAGCTAACCAGAAAGTTTTGTGTCGATGCCGTGGGGTGTGCGAGCACACCGTAAGTGGTAGTGAGTGCGTTATTCTTGTCTGTGTGCGTTTCATAATAGTGTGGATGTGTAATATTTGAGCAAAATATTCATTTGGCATTGAGAGTATGGCAGAAAGAGCTAGTAGTTCCACTTTTGAAGAGAAAGTTGGCCGGATGTTACTTGAATCTGATTATTCGGATTTTAAAATAAGTGAGATTATAACAGAATGTAAGAAATTAGTGTATTCAAGTACATTCTGAGGAAGAAAGTGAAATTTCTTACGGCGAGGAAGATGCTTATAAGAATAGTGAAATTGGCCACCCAGAAGAAAGCGAGACAATTTATTGAAACAATTTGTTCGTTTGGAATAAAGAATCATGTGTTAGGCGAGGAGGATTTTTCTAAGATTGGTGAGGATTGCACTCGCTAATCTTTACATGAGTAACTCTCTTAGTTTGGATTTAAGAAATTTAATTAAGAAAGATCAGGAACACAGCAAGCAACCCAATTTGTCAGATATTCCTTCCAATTTGCCACAAAAAATTTGCAAAACAAAGACGTTGCTGTTTATGCAACCATTCACGAGACAGGAAAACAAAACTTTCTGTGTTCGATGTAAGAAACCAATGTGTGTAGAACATAAAATTTGGTTGTGCCAAGAATGTGCAGTAGAGTTAAATTCGAAAACATTATTTTCTTTGTGTTATTACCTTTTTTTCATTATTTTGTACTATGATTTACTGTATTATTTTACAGGTGTCCTGTGTTCCAAATTAAAAACATTTCAACAATTTTTTTTATTATATCTATCATTTATTTAAATATGTTTTTAGATGTATTCCTAGTTTATTACATAAGCCACAGCTGAGGTGCCCAGGCATCCCGTAAGTGTTAGATGAGGCCGAAATACCGTAAGTGTTCCCGGGTTAAAGCAAACTACAAACAGTACTTTTATATTTATTTAGGGCCACGTTAAACAGTTAAAAACGGTGTGTGACGTTCTATAGGGTGAGGTGTACTCTGTGCATATTTTCTTAAATTCAGGTATCTCTTCCCTAAGCCACACGTAAGTTGAATTCTGAATACAGATGGAAATGAACGTTTTTGGCAAGAAGTGATAAGAGAATATTCCCTCCCGGGTAATAACAATTTTTTGCAAAGGCAAATTAGCTATAGATTTGGACTATTATCCCTCATCGTATCCTTCATGAGGGAATCGTAAGAGAAACAACCGAAACTATGACAAGCTCTTTGTAATCAATAAAAGCTCACAAATAAATATATTGTATGAAAAAATGAAACATTTTACAGATAAGTCTTTATTTTAACCAAATAATTTAAATATACGGATATAATTAAAGGAATATGCCCCAAAATGAAAAATCGATCAACTTAACACATATCTACCAACAAATTAATCTACAAAGCTTCCAATTCTAACCAAATGTCTAGAAATTTCACTTTGCTTGCCCTGAAGCAACTGACAAAAACATGCAAAGTCATAGAAAACCGCTCCCCACTGATGACCAATTGAATAATTGACTTGAGAATTAAGCTCGTATCGCACAAGTCTATCTTTGAAAAGATTATAAAGACAAAGAAGTAAATTTATTTCTTTATGTCATAGAAGAATTTTGGGAATAGTTAAAATGAAAGGGAAAGTAGAAAGAGAGAATTTGAGTAGAATGTCACTATGAACGTCAAACAAGAAGCAAAGTGGAAGCAGTCTGAATGGGAAAAGTGACTCTGGAGGGTTGGACTCAACTTATGTTTGATACAAAGTTTACTCAATCTTCCAATCTTATTGGAAAAGTTACGGGAAGTTAAGGAAGATACACAACGCTGGAGATAGACACAACAAACTTGAGAGAAAATACATTTTGTGAACTCGCAATTGTGCGCATACGAGCATGGTTGTCAGGTGTCCACTATTTGAGCGGACAATCCTCTTTTTACGCATTATTTTCACTATTTTTTCATAAAAGAGTGGATATTTTTTAATTCATAAGCTTTATGATGAAATGGTTTGTAATCTAAAGCTGTAAAATCTAAGAGAATATGGATAGGAAAAGTGTACGAGAACAAGTAAGTTTTTAGATATTTAGATATTGAGTTAGTCAAAAAACAGTTAAAAACTGTATGTTGCGTATGGAGGAGAAAATCATCTGCGTATGCTTTCTTGAGTTTCAGAATTCCTTCCCAATAATTTAACTATTAATAGTTGCAAGATTAAAAAAATAAAAAAAATAATGGTAATAATGGTAATAATAATAATAATAATAATAATAATAATAATAATAATAATAATAATAATAATAATAATAAAAACACAATTTTAAAAAGCGCGAGATTAACACTTCAAACAACTAGACATTTTCGTTCTCAAGTTATAAAAAACTTATTTGTAACGGTAAACAAACTGCACAGTTAATTGCATTTTTAGTCCAATTGTATTTTTTAATACAACTGCAAGTTAATTGTATTTTTTATTTTTTTTACTAATCCCCCCCCAGTCTGCTGGGCCGCAATTTTTTGGAAGGAGACCTGGTAACCCTACATATGAGTGCTTCACTGGCGTGAATTCAGTTCGTGAGTTATCAAAACGTTAGATTTATGTACAGAATTTTCCACAGTCAAATGCCAAATTATTACCTTTCAAAGCCTGTTAAAGTCTGCCGATTTGTGGCGCTACCCAATCCTTTACATACACAAAACATCGCCACTCGGATTACACGAACCAACGTGAGGCATGAGGGAAATGCAGACTGCCCACATGTTACGCCAGTGACAAATATTTTCCCGTATTGCCAGGCCGCAAAGAGAGAAGGCAAATAAAGTCAAAACCTCACACGCTGCAGAAAAAAATTGTTAGAGTCAGCACAACTTCTTTCCTGCGATCTTTCTTTCTTTTGTCTCCTGCTTTTGTAGTTGTATAAGTCATGTGGCCTATGAAAAAGAGGTGAAGATTTATATCTCCCCCCGGCAGCCAGTTTCGTGGTGTGGGAGATTGCGCAGTTTGGGGTCCAGAATACAAATGAAGGGACTCATTGTATTGCGCGCAAATCTTACTTCTGTTTCTTTCTCCCTTGCACGAAAATCAAAGCATTAACTCAAGCATTTTTTCAGCGATGTACCAAGATTCAATATACCAAGATACCAATATTTACAGAACTATTAAGTTCACTGTAAACGAAATATCGATACATCCAATACATTAAGTCAAGAATTGTTTATATTAAAGGTGCACATGTTTGTTAATAGTTATTTACGTAAATAGTACAGATTATGAAACTTTGACGTACAAATCAAAATTTCACATTGGCATTTTGAAATAAGTACGCCAATGACTCATTCGCAAAATTACATAATTTTTTACTAAATTTATGATTATGCAAACTTACAAGTTCATAGTCTTGGAGTCATTCTGTTTGCGATACTACAGCCACGTTATACCGGGAACGGAAGTGCATTAAATGATGTCACTGCAGCGCCTCTAACCGGGAGGTCGTAGGTTCGAGTCCTAACGCCGGTAGGATTTTCGACATTAGCTTTTCAGCCAGGTCGCATTCAGTCACTGTCTGGAGAAGAATTATAGCGGTCGGCTGCTCTGATCGGTAGTTTTCCGTGGTTTCTTCGATCAACACCAGGCGAATGCCGGAGCAGTACCCTACCAAACGGGCCACGGACCGCGCGCGATCTTTCCTACCTCTTCTTTGTCATATCCTCTCCCCATACACACACACACACACATACTAACATGCACTACACTACCACATATTCCGGGAGTCCGGTCGGGAGCTTAGAGCTTGCTCCGGCAGGGGCGGTGCCCCGCCGGTGGGAGAGTCCTGGTTAGGGGGAAACCTCACTGGCCGACGGTAGGGCGGCGCCGGATCTCGCCATCCAGCGGAGGAAGATCACCGCCATCTCCCGAGGAAAAAACATGCACTACACTAACGGGACTAATGACCGAAGCAGTTGACGCTCCCGGAAGCACGAAAAAATCAATCAATCAAAAAAGCCACTTTATTCTTGAAAGAGTTCGCTTCCGAGTCCGCAGTCAATAGATACTATCCGGGGGAAACACCTCGCAATATTGAGCACATGAGGAAGGTTGCAGTATGGCGACCGAAACGTTGGCAGCTGTGCTTATACTTAAATTTTTCTGTATAGTGCATTTTTATAACGTTGCGCGTCAAGTTGCGACCGTGAAGACGAGCCTTGAAGCGCAACGTTATAATAACCGCACTATAATGGCCGATGATATTGTTGTTACGCCTTTGTTACACCTCTTCACTTAAAAAAATCAATATTTTTAATTAATTCGCGAACGTCCTTCTCAACGGGGCTCTTCGCTTCACAAATGTGCTTACCACTGTTAAAAATATTCATTTTATACGGCAGGAGGTGTAACAAAGGCCTAATGTCATCGGCCACTATCGAAAAATCGAGTATAGAACGCGGTATCTCCTGGACAGCCAAGTGTACACGTAAGATAAGTAACCCTCGGATTTTAGAATAAATGCTTATTTAGTTCCTTTAGGAAGTTGTGAGAAATTATTGCAGATGTTTACAAATCATGAGAAAATTGAATCTGTAGAAATCATCAAATTGTACCTAAAATGTTGTAAAAGGACGGTTGCTGCCCATTTTAATATTTTTTGCCTAAAAAATAAATTTTGAAGAATTACCATTTTTTAAGTCCGTTTTACGGATACGCAAGTACATCCCAGACATTTCCAACACGGTGAATACTCCATGACCTATTACGCAATCGTCTACGCACCACGATCTACATACCAAACACAAGGATCTTTGCAAGTCAATACAAAGAATGTTTCACGCTCGTCTCCGACCAGCACGAACTTTTGAGGCAATTGCACCCATTCCTGGTGCAGGTGTGCTGCTGACGGATAGAGAATGAAAAGTGTGAATGAAAAATAAATGAAAGTTAATAAAATAATATGCTTTTAATCGCTCTCATAACGTAAAAATACTTGACTTTCCTGAAGAGAAAAGTGCCTAAAGTAATCCATCTGTGATCAGTTTTAGATGACAAAAACATAACTTTTCATATCCAATGTTTTTAATTGCCTGGTTTAATAATTTTGTAACCAATTGTAAGTGCCTAAAATGACACTTTTCATGTCTAAAAGTGCTTAATTTCATAATATTATTGCCTATTTTAGGTTCCTAAATCATTAGGTTTTGGTATCTAAAGTTCTGAGGTCTAAAGATAAGTTAAAGAATTACATTCATGTCACTCCAGTATAAAGTCATATCACTCCAGTGTAAAGTCTGACATACGCGTACAGCGCAAAAAAGTAACACTTTCAATCAGTGAACAATAATAAGTTCTTCTTTTGGTGCAGGGGTGCTGAAAATGAAAGTTTTAATGTATAAAAATATGGTGTTAATTTCAAGGATTTTGAAGCATTCCGATTCATTCATTAATAGGTTTTTGAAAAATTATTTTTATGAAATTTAATGCACAATAAAAAGCGTTATTGACATCAGGGGACAATAACTACATAGAATGTCCAGAGTCAAGTGAAGGCTATTTTCTCCACGCACGAGTGGAAATTGTATTTCAGAAAGGGGGTAGATAGTGTGGTGGCATTGGCTTCCGAGTCGCAGGGTCTTTTTGCTAGTCGCGGAGACAAGATTTTACTTTCTCCCTACCGCTTACGCAATTGAGAGATAGTTATGTAATGCTGCGCGATAAAACGGCGAATTCTCGGCAGTAAAACTTTATTACAGGGCCCTGGTAGCAAAGAACTGGATAAATCTAGTAGCTAAGTTTAGAAAAAAATCCACTACTACGTGGTGTAGCCAGAATCTATGTTTTGTGGGTCCTTGATACCGAAAAATCGAATGACAGAAAAACGTCCGTCCGTTCGTCAGTCTGACCGCCCGCCCGTCTATATGTCAATCCGTCTGTGAACAACGCTAGAGGCTAAACCATTCAGATGATTTTCTCCAAAATTGACATTCCCCAATCGATCTGTCTGATGCCGTGGGTCGTTGAATTTGAAACAGGTCTTTCAATTTTGGGGGGTACTTTAACATGAAGCCCTTGTAACATTGTCAAAATAATGGCTCCATGTTTTTTTAATTACATATTTTTGCTGGATAGTGTGAACAACGTTTAAGAGAATGGTGTAGGTCTCATTTTCGTTCAAAACTCTGATTTAAAAAAATGCAAAAATTCACAATTTTCTCGGAGTCTTCCTACAGCCACGCTTGAGGATGGAGATTTTTTCCTTCAATGGAATCTATTTCTTAAAGATAGATATTGAAATAAGGTCATATACAATTTTTCCAAAATTTGAGTACTTTTCGCGTAATTTTGGATGAAAATACGGACGAGAAAGTATGTGCTATTTTAGCATCACTAGTTTCTACATACCTAGAGCTGAAAGCTAAGACATGTACTTAAGGTTTGTGTAATTTCACCATGCGATTGTTGCATAGTTGACTTCTCCCATCACCGTACTTTTCCTCTGAACATCTAATCACGCGAACGTTTTCTTGAACCCTGGAATACCATTTCACTTACCTTAACTAACATTAGTTGAATTATAAGTAAGTGATAGCAACGAATATTGTTGAAAAATATAACTAGAAATATTTGTTCAAATGTAGTAGAATCAATTTGCATCGAAGAACGTGCTACGGGTTTATTATTATAGTCCAACCCCCCACTACTCTCGCGTCTTGCGAAATGAGGCCTCAAGAAACGTGCGCGGATAATACAATACTTGTACATATGTTTAGTTTCTGTTCTGCAGACGGATTTGCCGTTTTCACTTCGCTCCCTTCCCTTGCTGAAAACCGAGTGCATTTGAACTGAGTGATGTTGAGTTTAATAATATCACGTGGAATAAAAGTTGGGGTCTACATAACACACCATCTACTAATTTTAATCAACACAACTACGTAGTAATATAAAAGTAAGCAGAAGAGAATTTTCCCCACCGCTAGCAGTAAATGTGTTAATATTACGTGTCTCCAGAGCAACGTATTTCTATTAAACCCAACATTTTCTTGATGCCATAACATCTTGTAAGCACCTCACCAACAGCGTCTTGAATCTCAAGCAGTATTTATGTTTACACGCCGCGTATGCTGGAGGGCGTACAATCCCACCGGCTTGATATTTCTCGTGGCGGGGGTGCGCGGAATTCCAAATATTTGGGTGAGCGACTGCGTGAGCCAGGGGTTGTGGCGGCGGCGGCGGGGTGGGTGGCGTGGCGGGGGCTTGGCTGGAGGGGGAGGGGAGGGGAGGGGAGGTGGGCGGGGCAGGCGGAAGCGAGCGGAAATGGACGCGAAACGCGGGAGCTGGGGAGCGGTCGCAAGTGCGAGCGAGCGAGCGAGGGAAAGAGAGGGGCGGACTGAGTGAGTGAGTGCGGGAGGCTGCGCATAATGGACGAAGTGGGTAAGGCGAGTTGGTGGATGAGCGGAGATCACACTGTGGGTGGCGTAGAGAAAGGAACTAGTCCATAGTTTTAGTGATAACTGTAATTGCCGTAATACTGAGAACTACCTTAGTGAAACGCCACTGGCAGCATTTTCGTTTTAAAATTTTCGTGGTATTTAAGATTATAGCAAAAGGAAAATTTTAAAGTTAATAAAATATAATTAAAACATACGTTTTAGACTGGCTGGTCCATCTTTAGGCTTAAATTCACGTGAATAACTAAATTAGAATTAAAAACATTTTGGCTTGCAATGCATTATTATAAAATTGTACTAAAAATTAAAAAAAAACTATAGTATACAAATACAGCTTCATACTAACGTGTATATTTCACTCAAGAATTAAAATTAATTATATGCTTAAGATTACTAAAAAATAAACTTATAAAAATAGTTTCAATATATTTTTAAAAATCTAAGACAAAGAAGTATATAACGTGTTCAGCATAATTGCAGCCAGTGTTACTTTTGAGTCTTGATCCGTTACGGAATGTCTGAGAATAAATGTTAAAAAATTAAAGGGGTCGAAGATAATTTTTTGTCAGAGCGTGGTGGGATATTTCATTTAACAAAGTTACACATGCCACATTTCCCCCAGATTGTTAGGCAACTGTGCATGCACTGGTGTTTGGCTGGTGACGTTCTATCTCAGTCAACGTATATTAGTTTACTTCCCGAACTTCAGTGCACGAGAAGACAAATTTATCCTGTCATTTCACTGAGAGGCTTCGTTAATGCACAGCAGTTTCTCTAGGATTTCTGTTCTTCTATATTGTCCGGAGAGTTGTGTATCAAAGAGTTGAAGTGCTGACAATATTTTTAAGAATTTCGAAAAATTCTTTTTCGGAAGCGTACGACAAAGAACGAAAAATTATGAATGGATGGGATTCAGGTGCATGCTATGACAGTCCTATAGCGATCGCGCTCGACATTAGGGATTGCAGTGCTATAAGAATTGCAGTGTACTTGCTGTAATCAAACGACGTTAAAGACCTCCAGATTCTACAACTCGGCTTCGCGTCTTGGAAATGTACTCAAAGTTCCGATGACGTTCAGACTATGAAGAAATTGGAAAATTATAAAAATTGTGGGAATTCTGATGCGATGTTGTTGTCGTAATTACATGAAGAAATAAAATAAGTCATCTCCGTCAAGTTAATGTTTATTTAGAGTCAGCTTTCACCGGCTTTGCCGTCATCATCAGTCTACAAATACAAAGAAAAGAAAATACCAACTAAATACAATATAAAACAAAGTGGGGTATTAATATAAATAATTGTTAGATTTAAAATTATAGTAATTAGCAAATTAAATTATAAAATATGAAATTCAAGGGGGGTATTAATATAGAGACCAGTAGAAAAAATTTCATTAAGACAGACCTTAAATGCATGAGAACTATGAATTACAATACTCAATAAAATACACAATAATTAAAATGTGAATAGGGAATATTAAAACAAGTGTTACAATAATGTTTAACTTGAGTCAAATGAATAAAATACAAATAGACCAATAAAATTACCAGAGAGCAGTTATAAAATAATATAAATGTTTATTAGAACCATGAGCACGAAACACAAGCCCGAAGAGGTACTTAACACAATATACAATAATAAATGAGAAAATTAGACTATAAAAATTGTATTATCGTAATTAACGAAACTTGTGAATAAAGAAGGGTATAATTGCTGGAGTGGTATTATACCCTTTGAGTGACGACAGGAGAGTATTCGTATTTACCACCAGTGCAATTATAAACCTTCATCCCCGTATTAAGTTCTAAAGTTTCTGTTTTCGTTTATGAATCCTTTTAATTTTGAAAAATACAAGCATATCTTTACCATTAGAGGAATACATTCGATGACGTCATATGCGATCTGAACGTGGTAAACGTTCGGAGCAAGATCCATGTTAGTAGATTGAAGCAAGATTTTGAAGATAAACAGAATTTTCTCCATAATTTATATTCCTTTATCGATATTGCTGTTGTGAAGGCCTCTTGAATTTGAAATAGTTATTTTAATTTTTGGGAGTACTTTACATGTAGCTTAAAGGTCATTTTAAATTTGTTCTCAAAACTTGCTCCATATTTTCGGATTTTTAATTTTTTACCGGATTCAGCAAAGTAAGCAAGATTGAAGATAAAGAGTTCATAGTAAGATATGTTATTCAAAATAAGATCTATAAATGAGATCTTTTACATTTTTTCAAAATATGAACGGGTAGCGGTAGCTCAGTGCAACTGATGTCACTGCAGCGCCTATGACCGGGAGATCCTAGGTTCGAGTCCTGATGGCGGCAGGATTTTCGACACTAGCTTTTCAGCTAGGTCGAATTCAGTCGCTGTCTGGGGGAGAATTCTAGCGGCCGGCTGCTCTGATCGATAGTTTTCCGTGGTTTCTCCGATCAACGCCAGGCGAATGCCGGAACAGTACCCTACCAAACGGGCAACGGACCGCGCACGCTTCGTTGTCCTATCCTCTCCTCTTACACACACACTTACACTAACATGCACCACACTACCACATATTCCGGGAGACCGGTCGGGAGCTTAGAGCTTGTCCCGACTGGGGCGGTGCCCCGCTGGTGGGAGAGTCCTAGTTAGGGGGAAACCCCACTAGCCGACGATAGGTCGGTGCCGGATCTCGCCATCTAGGGGGGGAAGATCACTGCCATCTCCCGAAGAAGAAAAACATGCACTACACTAACGGGACTATTGACTGAAGCAGTTGACGCGCCCGGAAACAGGAAAAAACCATCAATCAATCAAAATATGAGTAGTGTTTGCGTAATTTGGCGTGATATAAAGGCAATTTTAAAAACAAGATATTCTAATACGCGGCGTCAAAATTTTTCCTATTTTTCTTGTGTTCCTTTATCCTTCTTTATCATCAAATACTCGAAATGTTCTGACGAACATTTCATACTATTCCATGTGCAAATATATCAGTATGGAAACTTTCAAAGTAATAGAAGAATAGAATTAGATGAACACATTTTGCAGGACAGAAAAACATACTACTTCGAGAGGTTGTTCCCTTTTGAACTGAGCGGAGAGCACTGTGGGCCTCAGCGACGGTAGGAGCAGGGTGGGTGTGAAGCGGACCGCAGTAGACGTGATAAGAGAAGTTGAGCAGCGAGCTGCGCGGGAGGGCCTTGTGAGGAACGGTGGAGAGGGGGACCGCGTTCACCGTGGTAACGGGGGGAGATAGGGCGGGGCTAGGTCGGTGTTTACGGTGGGGGGAGGGGGGCGTTTAGGGCGGGGGTGGGGGCGAGGCGGCCTCGTCAGCCTCAGCCAGCTCAGCGACCGCCGGCCTCCGACGAAGGACCTACTCAGCGGGAAGGCGTCGGGGAAGGGGGCACGTGTTCGAATGCCGACGAAGGCATGCCGCAGCAAGTTGTAGGCGAACTCGCGCCAAGTTTACTCTGGCCGGTTACTTGGGCCTTCTCGTCAGGTTCGTTCAGCTGGCAAAAGGTGTTGCGATTTTGTCGTAGGACGGTGACGAATCTTCAGCTGTTCGCTGCTTGCAACTAGGGAAATGTTCGAAAGGCGAATTTGTTTAAAAAAATATTTTACGAAACATAATCTGAAAAAATAAGAAAACATTAATAATGAATTGGCCGTACATTATTTAATTACGA
The DNA here is from genome assembly GCA_011170035.1 of Teleogryllus occipitalis. NCBI lineage: Eukaryota > Metazoa > Arthropoda > Insecta > Orthoptera > Gryllidae > Teleogryllus > Teleogryllus occipitalis. The sequence goes on from BLKR01000015.1 coordinate 1,182,945, forward strand.
GAAATCATCGGTGACAGTAAGACGAGGACAGTAAGACATCTCCAACATTCTTATTTTTCAGGAGGACAGATTTAATATGAGTGAAGTTCTTCGCAGTCAACGACAAAATGTTTACTATACATTTCGGCTATTTTGTGAACAACTTTTATGAAACCTTTACCCCTTAAAATATACTATTTTATAAATATATTTTTTATTAAACTCAAAAACAACTTTTCGGAGTTGTGTCATTTCCTTGTTCCCCGATGATATATCTATAATGTTTTTAAAGAAGTTTTAAACATTTCTAAACTGACTGTTAATCCATTTTTTCATTGCTTCTCAACTATGTTGAACTTCATGTTTTTTCCACTTGAAGGTTATTGGCAAAAACGTATTATTTTTTTAAAGGAGTCCTTCGGTACATCAAATTCAAACATTTCTATTGAAGTGGAACATGGTTTTGATGATCTGGTCGAATTTACTCGCTTTTTTAAGAAAGTGTGAATCTATGTACTAAAAGTAAAACATTTATTCTCAAAATTTGACAAATAAATGTTAATGCGCTAGTGTCAGAAGCATAATCTAAAACCTGCAACGTGATAGATTTTCAAAGAAAAACGGGAGCGAGGAACAATATTCTTGAAAGAAAGTCTCAGAGAGATATAGTTTTTTTTCTGGAGAAATATTTCTTGGAGAAAAGACGAACATCCATCAGTCACCGCAGCATTGTGAAAGTAGAAGTCGCAGACCTTTTAGGTTAAATAAGGGGGAAGATACCTTAGCGTTGACATCTGAGGATGAAGGATAGTCTGAATGTGCGAACAAAGCAGGAACCGGCTGCCGACCAAAACTGGAGACCCTGGAAACGGTTTCAGGAAAGTGGAAAGGGAAGCATCAAATATTTGGTTGACAACTGACAGTATTCTTCAAAAGACAAAGATTCATACGCTTTAATCAGATTATGTAGTTGAACAAAATTTATATGATGTATGCAGGTTAGAAAGAATTAATATGGATGTAAAGGTGGCTCTCAAGCAATACCAAAACTATCACAAAGTTATCACTTGAATAGTTCATCAAGGCTTTGCGATGATGCATAGCTTCTTAATAAGAAAGTTTTGTATTTATGAATTAAACCTGTAAATTACTAAAATAATAATAGAAAACATAGTACTAGAATATGGACGTTATAATAGAAATATCTTTATCCTTTTCAAACCTATGCTTGTTAAAAAAGGTCTTGTCTGAATTAGGTGTTCCCCTCACACAATTTCAAACTAGTGATGCTACAGCAATATTTGTAATAGATATGTAACGTTATATTGCATAATCTATCATGCTATCACCAGCCTTCTCTTGAAACACGTTTTTACAAAAAAGCGCGATGAGTTGAAATTGTAATTTTCATAGATTTACATTTTTTGAAAGTTCAGTTTTTAATGAAAATCAGTCCACTACCAATTTTATTATCGCCTTTTGTTTTACTCGAGGAAAAAACAAATCAATAAAAGACGGTGACCTGGCTAGAGCGTTAATTGAACCCGGCCGTCAGATTTAATGTCCGAAACTTTAATGCGTTATGCTACTACTTCCTGATAAGACGAGCATGACAGCATGAAAGCATGTAATATATATGAGTATTGTCTAGTATAAGGAAATTCTCACGATTCAGAACAAATTGACTCACAAATTACTATTATTTCGAGAAATTGCACAAACCTGACGTTAAAATTTTAAATCAAAGAACTTATACTGCGGTGACGAAAGTCGTGGGATCATGTCGAATCTTCTTTTACACGGTGAAGTACAGCAACTCGACGTAGGATAAACTCAAATCGTTGTGAGAGTTCTGCAGAAATATTGAGCTATGCTCCCTCTATTGCCGTCCATCATTGCGAAAGTGTTGCCGGTGCAGAATTTTGTGTACAAACTTACCTAACGATTACGTCCCTTAAATGTTCAATGGGATTCATGTCAGGCGATCTGGGTGACCAAATCATTCGCTCGAATTGTCCAGAATGGTTTTCGAACCAATCGCGAACAATTCTGACCAAGTGAAATGGCACATAAAAAATTCATCTTTGTTTTGGAACATTGAGTCCATGAATGGCTACAAATTGTAGCTGAACATAACCATTCCCAGGCAATGATTGATTTAGTTGGACCAGAGAACCAAGTCCACACCATAAAAAGCAGCTCACACCATTATGGAACCACCACCAATTTGCACAATGCCTTGTTGACAACGGGTACATAGCCTCGTGGGGTCTGCCTCACATGCGAACCCTACCATCAACTCTTACCAACTGAAATCGGGACTCATCCGACAAAAGTTTTCTATTCGTCTAGGGTCTAATTGATATGGTCACGAGCCCATAGAGACGTTGCAATAGATGTTCTGTTAGCAAAAGCAATCGTGTCGATCTTCTGCTGCCATAGCCCATTAATACCAGCTTTCGCTGCACTACCTTAACGGATACTTTTATCATACGCCTTGGACCCAGAGAAACCACAATCATCATAAAGGAATTCAAGTTCAAACGCTCTCTTTAAGTGAAACAGTCGTGATTATTATTATTATTATTATTATTATTATTATTATTATTATTATTATTATTATTATTATTATTATTATTATATAATGTTCCATGACCGAGTAGGGCATATTGTTTATAAATAATTCAAGAAAGTTTAAATAATTTTACTACTAGAAGCAACTGACAACGCTCAAGTTATAATTTTGGTGTATATCTTATATGGAACAGGCCTATGGCCTACTAAGGAGTAGAAAAAGAAGATCTTATATACACAAACATTTGTTGACTTGTCTTATAAGCAGTTATTAGAGTAGAATTTGCAAGTCGTTGATTTGAAAGACGTAACACGACAATGCTGTTGAGAACTGAACTGCGCATGCGCCGGCATCAAATGACGGGATTTCGATTTACGGGTCCCGACATACTCCGTTTTGTCGTCTACGACAAATGTGTTCATAACTTACACTCTACGTACTTTTCACCGTCACCTCTAAACACCAGTTCAACACTAACACACAATAAGCATGAAAGTGATGAAAAATACAATATCCGTAGTACTAATATAACATGGCAGGAAGTTAATGGCTAATTTTTTCTCAAGATAATTAAAATATGTCAGGAATGAACTAACTTAATTGTTTAGGATTTGGAGGTTATGTGTATAATGAGCCTACTTTGATTATCACGAACAATTAATAATTTATCCACACGGCGTTATAATCCATATATTTCCCATTCCTAATATAAACAATACAAATTTTATAGTAAAATAGCGGGGTTATATTCTAATACTATCTGGGAAGCTATAGTTTTCTTTGGAGATAAAGATATGTACTATTTCATATTCCTATAATACAATCAGATTTCATTTAGGAGCCTATTATATGTTTTACTATCTTGTAATGCTTATAAAACAAAAATGGACTCAGAGATACACAGATGTTCAATAAAAGCTTTTAGATCCTGTTAGAGGTATTGAGTTTGAATTAGTTCCTAGTTTTAACGTATGTTTTCGATTGCACAACATGCCAAAACTCATTTTTCTGAAGATACGTTATTTCCTATTGATGCCAATTTTTACGGACTACGACAATGGATTTACCGTCTTGCAAAAACTCTCAATTTTTATTTCAATTTTAGGATTTGACAATTCACATTTTTTGTTGAGTAAGATTCAGTTAGATTCACATCTGAATATTTTGAGACATAAGACGTCAGAAAGAGGGACTGAATGTTTGATCAATATTTTTTTCAAAGTTTAAGGGTACTGTACTATTTTATGATTTTATAGTAGAAAATATTACAAAAATAAAATAGTATGATGTCATTTTAATCGTAACGGTAATTTTTATTTCACAGCATTTTGAAATTCATTTGTTCTTTAATATATATTACGTTTTGGATTATGATCAGTTCACCTTTCCCGTGCAGCAAATATCTCTTCAGAATCAATGGTGGACTTGTGTTCCCGAACTGTCCGTGGATAACTTTGCTTCTATGTATCTAAGTGTGAAGGTGCAACTGCGATTTGAAACTTCGCAAACACACTCTGGAACGACTCATTCGTTCAGATCCTGTCAGGGCACTCGAGAGACCCACGAGCGCATACCCCGAAAACACTTTCTTAACTTTTCTTGCGCTTCTTCCAAACTTTTGTTTTACTTATATTTTCACAACTCAAGAACAAATCAATCAATAGAAAACAATACTTTCTTTAGCGTGAAGTAACCGGTTTGTTTTGCATTAGTGTACGTATCAAAATATTCTATTTTTCGTCTTATATGATTGATGTAACATTGTAACACGTTCCTTTGCTTAAAATATACGAACTTGGTGATCTACTGATGTTATACAGTAAACCCTCATTAACACGAATTCCAAGGGACCGAAATTATCGGAGTTCGTGTTTTAAAAATACGAGTTATCCAAGTATTATAGATGTTCGTATTATTCCGTTATTCCTTTACCAGGACCGCAGTTTTGTTCGTGTTACGGCAAAATTCGTGTTAAGCGAGTTCGTGATAACGAGGGCTTACTGTAGTAAGACAAAAATTGCACAATGAAAATCGTATTTGTTTTCGAGACGTGTGTACGTTTCTGACTATGAAAATGGGAAACCAAACGATTTTCTTGGATAAATCTTTGTATTTAATGACAAAATCTATTATGTGTTTGACTATAATGTCCTATATACTTATATCATAGTAATGTATTGAGTCGGCCGACACCTGTCAGACGTCACGGTTATACTTTGTCCGGACAGCTTTCGCAGGCGGACGCATCTCATACTGGGATTTGAGACGAGCTCAAATCGGGCGGGTTTATTTCCAGGATTGCGTGGCTAGGGAAATGCTTACCAGGTTTTGACTTCATGTGATGTAGTACGAGCACATTTATTGGCAAATGAACATAGTCTGTTAGGCGCGCGGACGCCACAAAATTACACAGGGGTTGAGATGCTGTTGTCAAGTGAGGAATCGGATGGGAGGCGCTGCATGGAACCAACGCCCTCGTCAGCTGGAGTCACCCCTTGGGACGTTGCCTGCCGTGGGCGGGTCGGTGGTGAGGGCCCGGCGCCGCGACGATGTCCGTACTCCGCCGCCCTCAACGCCGCGGCTTCCTGGGTTCACGCCGGCGCAGTCCGTTCCCAGTCACGCGGTGCCGTGAACTACCAAACTTAGCGGGTTCATTTCCGCGGCCACAGTGCAGTTTCCGGCGTGTTTGTAGTCACACACGTCCGATCCCCTCACATGTCTCTGGTTTTGTCCTCACATGTTCGGCTCCTGGGCATCTCCCAAACTCCCGTCACACATGTCTGTCCCCGCTCACATTTCATGAGCTTCTTTTGTACACATGTCCGTCTTCTCTCACTCCCTGTTAGCCTCTTTTGCACATTTTTGTCTCTGACGACCCGGACATGTCCGTCTCTCACTCCCTTACGGTCTGTCTATCCGTCTTTCCGGACTCCACCTGCACTCGTCTCGTCCGCTCGTCACGTGCTCAGTCTCATCGGTCTTATTGGTCTACGTTTCGTGAGGTTGTCGTGATTCGCCCCATTTGTCACGTGCAAGGTTAATCCCAAACTCATTTCTTGGGCGTCCCGGAGTTTTGCGTTGGACTAAGTGGCTCCCCTTCCCATTGGTCTCGTCTGCCAAGGGGAGTCCCAAATTTCTTAGCCAATGTCCGAGTTGAGAGAGTCCCTTCACGTATTTTACCTACGTCAGAGTCAGTGATTCCCCGAAAGCGTGTTCTGGTTTGTGCGACCACCCGGTCCTAGTTCGTCATAGTATTAAACAATATTATACTAATACTTAAAATACTACAAATACTTCCATAATGCATTGTAAGTGCTCAGTTTCCGAATGAACAGTTCAGAAGTTTTGTTCCCAAAGTCACTATTATAGCGCAGATGATAATAAACACATGATAAATTGCATTATATTTTGAACAAAAAACACATTAGGAACAATATCATCTATATAAAAAATTGAAATCTTTAAAAAACTATCACCGGCATGTCTCTGTTAAATATATATCATCGGTAGGCCTCTGATGACGAAGTTTGAAGTGTAATATTCATAAATTGTTATAAGGTACTTAATTCTTAGATCGAAATTAAAGTTAGGAATGAAGATACATTGACAGCTTCCTCTAAATAATGTGTGTGCACGCTTCTGTAAATCCGTAAGATACCATAATAATAATCCGTAGAGAGGGACAAGGTCAGTTGGTAAAACTGTATATAAAGAAAACATGTTATACCAATACAGCTTATTATTTTCCAGCTTCTCTAACTGCTCCCCTTACTTTGCCATCGTATTTAAGAGAAATTAAGCCATTACTCTTACACGCATATGCATCATGTCTGGTTTTGTCGCTTATTAATTTTCAGATTGTTTGTGACCACAGTGAATGTAAATGACTCGCAATGTTCATGTCACAATGGAAAGTTGTAAATTCGAGTCGCACGAATGGAATATATAGTACAATTATGTTTACGGTATGTGATGTAATAATGGTGATTACCGAGTACGAATTACGTTGTTCACTATCAAGCCTTGAAGATGCAAAAGCAACATTTCGAAATATCGACAAGCTAACATACCATTTAAACTCTTTGAATCATTCCTAATTTTGTTGAAAAAGATAGCATATTGATTTTTTTTCTGTTATGGCTGACCCACAATAATTGTGAGCGTGTTTTCAAAACACGGTAAACGCAAAAGAAATCCAGTACAGCTATACATCGTTTGGGGTATGTTTTGACCCGTTTGTCATCCCTCAAATCGTGTTTTATCAAAACTCGACAATTTCTACAGAAAACTATAGATTTAATCTTTCAAAATCACAATATTTTTGCAATAACTCACATCAATGCATTTCAAACATTCGTTGTATGAAAATAGTACATTAAGAAAAGATGATGTAATCATGGATTTTAATACACGAGTGTGATATTTCGATACGAGCGAGGAACGAGCACCTAACGTAAATTTCACACAAGTGAATTAATATCCGTTACACCGAGTTTCATACGGTACTTTTTCTACGACTTATGGTAACTTATGAGTTAAACTTTTACATTGAATCGTTTTGTGGCAGTTGACTTGCAGGATTCAGCCAAGGCCACCTAGCGGACAGTTACCCTGCACTGTCGCAGTGGATGTGGTTTACCAGTCCGCCTGAGAGAGAGAGTGACAAAAGTTGCAGCAATAATTCCGAGGTCACGATTTTTGCTTTTTCTCTTATTTCTGGAGGTGCCAACTCAACTTCCGATTCACTAGTTTTAAACTAAAGAATTGACCATTTTAAGGGCAGCCACACGGCAGCAACATATAACACAAAATGACTTGCGTTCTGATCTTAACGTCAGTCAAATGTTCCCTCTACCACTACCCCTGTGGTAGTCAAATAGAATCAAAGTGAAATTACAATACAACGTATTTAAATATTATTGCACGTAAAAATTACTGATATAAAAGAAATTAAAACTGACATGCGTAATGTATGTTAAATGCAATTGTAATGTACACAATGAAACATTGACTATAACGATTCTCAATGATTAATTAATTGTCAATACTTGGTTTGTAAACTTCTCTGTGATTGGTCAAGAACTTGTATCGTAATGAAATCTGTATTTTAATGCGTATCATTATGCAACGGATTGCAACCATCAAATGACAGAATTATACTATGGTAGTAGAAAAACAATGTTTTGCATTTATGTACTTTTGAAAAAACGTTCCTCAATTGCCGGCTGAATGTATCCGCAAAACTATCGGCAAGGTCTCGTATACTCCACCGCCTGCACAAATTGCAAAATCGGAGATCCCGGAAGGCGATCGGAGGATATCCGCTGCGACGGCCGTGCGTTTCAGCTCCTCCGTTGCGAGGCCTCTTAAGCCGCCGCGGGCGACAGCGGGGGCGAGGGCGAGGGCGAGGGCGAGGGCGGGGCGATGGCGAGGAAGGGCGAGGGCAGCTTGCGTGCCTTCAGCTGCGGTCGCGACTCCGCCGCCTCCAAAGCCACAAAGCCACAAATTGGGGGGGGGAGAGGAGGGGGTGTGAGTTCCGAAGGAGATGGATGAGACTATGTGGCGGTGGAGGCTGGACGAGAGTGGTGGTGGATTAGAGAGGGAGAATGATGGCGAAAGTGGGAGTGGGGTCGAGGAAATGGCAAGGGCAACTTTGGAGGTGGTAGATGGAGAGGGGGTGCGAAGGGAATGGATGGGATGGTTGATGGCGGTGTAGGCTGGACGAGGGCGGTGGTTTGTTAGAGAGGGAGAAGGATGGCGAAAGTGGGAGCGGGGTCGTGGAGATGGCAAGGGCAACTTTGGTGATGGTAGATGGAGGGGGAGTACGGAGGGGATGGATGGCACGGTGTGGCAGGCGAGGGGCTGGTGGTGGGCTAGAGACGGAAAAGCGCGGGTCGGCGGGAATGTACAGGTGGCCAGGGCAGCTTTGAGTGGCGGTGGATGGAGGGGTGCGCGAGGGGACCGCGTGGTCGGCGTGGATGGGGTGGAGATTGGTGGAACGGTGAGTGGCTCGGGGGTGACGGGAGGCAGCATGGGGGTGGCGGAAGCGAAGAAAGCGGTGGGGATGTGGTTTGCGCGGCAGTGGGACCGTCATGGGAGTTACATGTGGGAACGGGGGATTGGGTGGAGTCGGACGGTAGTGGTTGCAGGAGCGGGGCATGGAGCAGGGTGGGGTCGGAGCGTGGATGGAGCAGGGCGGGGGTGATGAGGGGAGGGCGGGGCGGGCCAGGACGGGGCGTGGCGTGGCGGGGCGGGGCAGGGCGGGGGCAGGGCGGAACGGGAAGGGTTGTGGCGGGGGCGATGGCGGGGCGGGGGTGGGGTGGAACATGCCTAGCCGCGGCATCGCTGAAGCGGCGGAAACGGGACCGATATGGGCGTGGTGGGAGAGGGGGTGCGGGAGGGGGAGTGCTTGGGCGGAGGCGACCCGACCCCGAACGACCCCGGGCGATCGCAATGCAATTTCCTTTGCCTCCGCCAGGGGCGCCCGGGGCGCCGCAAGTAATTGGAGAAGGAAATTCTCCACCGGTTGCAAATAAGTGCAGAACACGGAAGTGACGGACGATACGGATTCGTTTCTTGAGCGTGCATGTGGTTTAGAAATGTTGGGGGAGTTTTACTTTATTCTCAACATTTTAAGGAAAAACATCGTATGGTTGTATTTAACCTTTATATTTATTTCTTGAAACGAATTTAATTATCTGAAATGCTCTGAAACTAAAGTAGTTTATTTTTGCATATTATTTTTAGTACCTACTGTATGGGCATGATCAATTACAAAATAAAAATATAAGTTTTTTATCATAAACACAGAAACATAGAGATCTGAATACACTCAGAACCTTCAATCCGACCGTTGTTTTCAGAAAACGCGAGACCATCCCATCTACATCGAAACGGGTACTCCTATGCGCGACGTACTCGTTTGAAGCAATTCTACCGGTATGAAAAGGAGCGAACGATTTTAACGATTACCCATAGAAAATAGTTCTTTGAGTCTTTTGATAAATTCTATTAATTTTGAAGGTAGTTAAGTTCAAGGAACACTAACTTTTATTCCTTAAATTTATATTCTTATGTAGTATGAACATGTTAAAATGCTGGGAGATATTTAGAGTTTTAATGGCTTTGATATATAATCAGATGTGTGTGTAAGTGTGTTTAGTTGGTTTGATGTGTCAACAACGTTTTTTGTTGAATAATTGTATGCTTGAAACTATGATGCAATGGGTATTAAAACACGAGAGTGAAGTGATGATAAGATTCTCGCGAGGAACGAGAGCATCATAAACTTCAGGCGAATGTATTAATGCCCATTACATCGACTTTCATACAGTACTTTTCTGTGACAATTAACCTTTTACACTGGACGGTTACGGCTGTTGGCATACAGGCAGATAGTATTATATTTAGAGTAAGCAGTAAGATGTAGAATATGCATGCAGTAATGAGGCAACGCCGCCTAGCGGACAGCCTCCTAGGTGTCCCAGGTGGTATTGTTTAAGCACAAACAGAATCCGATTTCCAAGGAGCAGAAAAGCAGTTAAGATAGAATTCAGTTTATTCAGGGAGTGTCAAAGTTCACTATCTGTTTTTATTTCTTATGAGCTTAACAATTGATACAATCCTCATTAAAAAAGTCAGTCTAATTGTCTAGTAATGGCAAATTGCATCAAGCAATTAACAAATTTATTTAAGAACTATTAGTTTACCTCAGCGTAAGAATGATTGTGTATTGAAGAAGTTGTCAGTATTACCTTGTCTGCGCGAAAATAAAATCGTTTTCTCTCGTAATTCGGTCGAGATAAATGTTGTGCGGTGGTTGCCCGCCAAAACGCTGTGCACGGAGTCCGCAATGCTGTTAGACGCACTACCAACATTAAAAAGCAAATATACCCAAACTAACTCCGCTAAGACTCTGCCAAAACCCAGCTCACAAAACCCGCATTAAAAATTTCTTTTCCATACATTCCTAAATAAATTCTCAGATCTCGATCCAAAGTAGAGATATTGTGCAAAGATACCCCTATCACCCTAGTAGTAATGTAAGTTGTATTTTAAGATTATTTGTAAGATTATTTTAAGTAGATATAATATTGTTAATTGTAAGTAGATATAAGCAATTATACAAGCAATATAACAAATGTATAGTGTATTAACATTGATCTTCTAATTGTTGGTCCATGGTCCGACCATGGCCATGGCCATTCCTTTCGGGTCGTGGCCATGGTCGGACCTGCTATGGACGTGTGTGCTTCAGCAACTCTGTATTGGAGTTGTGCTGTGGAGGAACATTATGTTTGACCAGTATATGTATTAGTAAGCCCTGATGAAGGAATTAAATATTCCGAAACGTTGGCAAACTAATGTAGTTCATTAATTGACCGATCCCGTGATCCATTATCCTACTACTTATTAACGGTCGTGATTTCTACAATGAAAAATGTATTGCATTTCTCTCTGGAACCCACCCGCGTTGTTTACAGAAAAAAGTCCCACGCGGGACGTTTGAAATGTATACCCTTTGCTGTTAATTAGCGCCAAAGAATTGCTATAAATGATTGAATTCCAAGTAAGGCGCCAAATTTGAATTAATTTTTGCCGCCTGTGTACCAACACACGATGAGAATAAATAACTTGAATAAATAACTCACATTAATGGGAAGTGACTTTTGGCCCACCTGTATACGTACATTATTATATAAGTAGTTGTTAAACACATTTTTATATATTACAAATATATGTGTTTACTGTAAAATATAAATATCATAAACAATTAAAAAATTTTTCGTATTTATTTAATTTTCATAACTCCCCATGTATTTTAAACATGAAATAATAACGGCTTTGTTTCTTTTACGTTTTGGGGGTTTTCGCAGCGCTATCTAGTGGAAAATGCTTGAGACCCCCTATACTACGGTTTTTACAGAGCTGCCTCTCAATTCCACTCAAGGCCCGTCACCACGGTGGCATTATGGTACGGTTTCTCGCGTCTTTCTCAGTCGTGCCTCTAGGTGTCGCATGTTCGCAACCGTATCACGCAGTGCTGCAGATGAAGTGACTCTAGCGACACCACCGAGAAAGACGCGAAAAACCCTGCCAAAATGCCACCGTGGTGACGGGCCTTGAGTGGAATTGAGAGGCAACTCTGGAAAACCGCAGTAAAGCAACGCTGACTCGCCGGGGCGAGTGGCCGAGTGTGCGTAGCACGGTCAGAGCGCCTCAGCCACGCAGCCTCGCTGAAGGCGCCGTTCCAACGCAATTTCTATGCAATTCAACGCACGCACTGCAACGCAATACCTACGCCATTCGATCAAAGATATCCGGAATTTGGGATATTCTGGCGCCCAGCTCTGCGAATTGCCGTGAAAATGCGAGGACTGGAGGAGAGGCTTTACGGCTTTTAATTACTTTATTTGTGCCTTTTCCGCTTATAATGTTGGGCCGTTGAGCATAATTTACTATTATAATTTTATATGAAATCCCTCTCGTTATTCTATATAAAAATCTAGAAAGGTACGAGCGACCAGTATGAGAGGGTATAATAAGGATACTCGTTTGCTTGAGGACGGATTTGACTCGTTGCAATACCCGCGTGTACATGTCCCGAAAATGCGCTCTACCATGGCCACCGTGGCCATGGCTCTGCCCAGTACACGCAAAACATAACAGCATCACTTGAACACTTACACTCTAAAGAAGTTGATGGAATATAAAGAATCGAAAAGTACGGAATTGTTAGATTGTTGTTTTTTTGCTTGGATAGAAAACGATTCGTAGACAAAAGCCTTTTAAAAACTTTGAATGAACGTCAAATACATACACCTTTGTGGAACCACTTTCTCCGTATTTTTCTTCAATGGTCCTTCGAAGGCTTTAATTTTGTGGCTTGAAAAGTCGCGTAGATTTTTCGTGAAAATATAATGTCTCCGCTTTTTGATTTCTAAAATTCCTTTAAACTTTCTGTTTTACCTTAAATAGAGATTGAGAACGTTTTCTCAAAATGTTCAGTAGGACGGGGTCAGTCGAGGTTGAAGTATAATACAACACATCCGGTGGCGACAGTTCAAAGAATTCACATGCAAGAAATTATTTACATGCATGTAAATGCAAGTTTAGTTGTTCAGTAAATATCCCACCTATACACCTACACAAAAACTATTACCAGTATTGTACACACATGAATCAAAAGTACATTATAAACGATTTTAAATATATAAGATAGTTCAAGCAAGCATTGAACATGAACAAAAAACATTTTGGTCGAACAATGAGTTTAACTCTGCGGTGGTAACGATCGGTCTACCAGACCCAGGGTAAAATTCATTTCAACATATCTTGAAATGGAAACTCTGAACTTAATTGAATGTTTGTCTTACCTTTCAAAATACCCTTATTCTTTAGAAATAAAATCAGTCATATATTTCATTGTCAGTCATTGTTGAATGAAAGAGAAATCTGTGACGTAAGGAAACTGTTGGGTCTGACCATGGCCACCTTCAGTGATCTGACTGAAGGTGGCCATGGTCTGACTGACCCATCGTTAAGCCTTGTATACTTCTTTCTACAATGATTACACGGTTTGTTAGCTCATGATTTCCGAACAGAGTGTGTGTTACTGGTAGCTTCATGGATTGCTTAAATAATATGTAATAATGTTAATGTAATAATTGTTAAATAACATGATAGAGAAGGATGACGAGTATGAAAGTAGAGCTGAGCGAATAAGATGGATGTTAGAAGTGGTGGTAAATGTATAGAGCGAACACATGAGGATGCATAACGAGATTTCTGTTTAAATGGTAGCACGATTCTATACTTGGGGTTTTCTAACGTGGCATCTGTGGGTAGTATATTCAAGATGGAATTCGGTATGAATTTTTGCGTCATTCTCAGTTGTGGCGCTAGAGACGCTTGATCTACAACACTGCTTGATACGGTCACGATCATGCGACATGTTGCGGCAGGACCATGAAGAACGAAAAAAGTCGTGCCGAATTCCACCTTGGAGATACTACCCACAGATGCCAAACTAAAACAAGTATAATAGTGAGGCAGATGGTAAACTTGAAACAGTGAATATTGATACCAATTACAGCTCACACGTCGTAGGAAAAGACAATGCAACTAAATGGAGAAAAGCAGTTGGCAGTATAAAAATTTGCACGCGTCGTAGCAGTATTATTTCTCACGTTTACCACCGGTGCCGCAGTTCGCAACAAAAACTCAAACGAAGATATGTGTAATGATTTTATCTGAAAATAACTTTTAATTTATTTTATTTCTCGTCAAGAATAAATATATTTTGCTGAGAAATAATAAAAATTCATTTTTATGAACAATTAATAAGAAATGTTTGAATGGGTCTCTCTGACCCAACGTTACCACTGATAATTAATAAGAAATGTTTGAATGGGTCTCTCTGACCCAACGTTACCACTGATAAAACTTTCTCACGTGTTACCACTGCAGGGTTAAGACCTTCAGGTACGTAAACATTAAATGAACGTGATTTCGTGAGCCTGAAGGGGTGAGTTCCAGACAATATACAGTAAGATTGTTTTACTAATTGATTATTCTTTATGTTATTTGACCTATTTTTTCATTGCTGAGTGATTTATCGGTAATAATATGAGAATTAGAACTCTCGGTGGTATTAAATTCCTCTCTGATCTGTGAGTGCGCCACCACCCTCTGCGAGGAAGAGGCCCGATTTGGCAACGGCGGTGAGTTGGGTCGGCGCGGCGTGTAGGTGGCTGGGCGCAGGAAACAATTTCTGGAGACTTTGAAGCCGTGAGGGAGCGGGTTGACGCATGGCCCCGCCGACCAACTTCAAAATGAAGGCTCGCTCGCCGCCCTCACCTCGATCCCACCTAATGCCCTTTGTTCCTCGCCCATCGTCTCCTCGCCCCGGCCGGCACCTTTGCCACCAACACTGCAGGACTTCGTAAAAAAGTTTACAAAGACAGTTGGGTGAGGGATTTCTGCTCGTATGTGAATCTGGGAAATGGGAACGCCATTTGGGATTTAAATTTCTTTGACGTTACTTTCGAATGCATTTCTTTCGATAGATTTTTATAAATATGAACTCAGGCATGGTATTATTCTGCTGTAAATAAGAAACTCAATTTTGCTTTAAAATTAAATCTCTTAAACACTGCACTAACGCAAATGAGGCTCTTATTGCGCTCTTCAATATCTTTTACGTAGGGTTTCTACCAATTTCACCTGAACAGAAAGAGGTGAAAAATGCAATTGTATGTAAGAGAACGTTTTCTTTGTTATGTTATGCGAATGGGTACGTGCGACACTTGCCATGATTAAAAATATTAATATTCATTTTCATTCATTTAGTTTATTTTAAAAATGCGCCATATGAGACAATTGATATCTGAATCCCTGCAATTAAAATAACTACTTTATACTACTCCAACTACCTCAGATCAGTACCTACAAGTATAAAATGTCGCACAACTCTCCCCCATTCAAAATGTCAAATCGCTTGTAAGTTACAGTTGGGGTGAAGTACAGAGTGGAGGCGTAGTAAGATGGAATTGCCAGAAAAGAGCTTCTTCACCTGAATACAGGGAGTAGGGTTCAGTGGAGATAGAGAAGAACTTCTGAAACGTTTTAAGAGTTACTTCCTTTACCAGACATCGTGTGTTAAAGTGCTATCGGTGATCTCTACATATTGGAGAGATCGGATTTACCACGATTCAGAACGGAAATCCAGCTATAAAAAGCATTAGGAAGGATCCATTATTTAGTCACCCAATGAGAGTAATCAATTCATTTGTTGATTATCAGATTAATTAAAACCACTTAAACGTAGTTAGACTTTTACCCAAATCCAGTCGATTGATTGATTTTTTCGTGTTTCCGGGGGCGTCAACTGGTTTGGTCATTAGTCCCGTAAGTATAGTGCATGTTTTCTTCTCGGGAGATGGCGATGATCTTCCCCCGCTGTATGGCAAGATCCGGCGCCGACCTACCGTCGGCTACTGGGGATTCCCCCTAACCAGGACTCTCCCACCAGCGGGGCACCGCGGTGGTTTCTTTGAACTCTCGTAATTTTGGAAGATTGGAAATGATTAAAATTTTCTTGTGAGTTTTCCGACGTTCACAGAATAGAATCTCAATGTCATATCAAAATGGTTCGGTTTGAATTAGTTTCGAAGTAGTGCACAACATATTTGTGGCATCCAATGGAAATAATGTCACATTCAATCTGCTTTGGATCCTACAATAGTTGCAATAAATTGATATGGCAATAAAGATGTTACTATCGCTTATTCACATGTTTTGTAAATGATTTTTTTTCCAAAATAATATTCACTTGTAGTTTTAAAATTTAATTGATATAGTAGCATTATATAAAGTGTTGCAATTGATTGAGAACAGACCAACACTAGCAATTGCTTGATAAAAGTTGGCATCCCGATCTTTCTGTGACACATTTGCGTAAAATGTCAACGATTTTATTTCTTCCTGTAACTGCTCTTTTCCCCTCTAACATATATTATTATATAGGGATTAGATGTTATCAGTTAAATTTATATTATCGTAGGTTCGATAGTCTGCCTCTACAGGAATTCAGTTAGAACCAAAAATATTACGTAGTATTTTAACTCTCCCCCTCTTAGTATTTATATCAAGAAAAATTATGATGTTTACTGCTCCTGTTGCTTCGGTTCCAGTTGTAACTAATATCACCTTTGCTGTGATTGACCAACAAGAAGAACAAGAAAAGAAAACAAACAAACACACTTGACACAACAGTTGTTATTATTAACGAAAAAACTCTTTTTACAATTCCCTCCCCTCTGGTTGCATGCTTGATCATTCCCTTCTTAAAATTAATTATAAAATATTATAATACAATTTAATTTTAATTATGCCAAGACTTGATCTTCTTACATTAATCATTAAAAAAATTTCAATCAACGCGTCCCCATTTAACTTCCCTTTCTGAAGTTTCTGCCTTCTTCACCGATGTCTTGTTCGTTCCGATTCCATTTACCATATTTTATGCTCCCTCGATGTTCATAACACCACACACGCAAGTTTCCTTTGTTACTGTCTTTTAGTTCCGTGGTATAAAACACCTCCCACCTAGTCACGCTGTTTACACTGCAATTTTTAAAACTTAACTACGCCGACATCGCGAGCAACCCTCTCTCTCGACCCGCTTGCCATCAGCATCAGCTTTGCTCTCTGTCTTCCTCAACCCCCAGGTCGGTTCTCTTCTTTTGTTCATATTGTGCGCCTTTCATTTCATTCCTCGCCCGAATTTCTATCCTGATTGGCTGTTCGTTCGTTCATGTTACTTTATTTATTTCTCGACCTTTGCCGTCTTACTTCTTTCGTAAACTAATCGTGCTTATCTCACGGATTTTCTCACGTGTCCTTTCTTACTTGAACAAAACATTTACGTATTCTGCTACTCCCTCTTCAATCACTCGTATTAATATTTTTTCTTTTCCCGAAACGATCGCGTTTTCGCATCACTTCCTTCGGTCATTTGTGCACTTATCGTGTTTACTGCGATATGTTACATTTATATTATTCTCCCTTGTGATGAACCATCACATTCCGCATCATTCATGTATCCTTTACAGTATCTGAGATCTTCTCAGTAGCTTGTAATTTTCAAGGGAAGATAAGTCATAGAAGAGAAGTGAAACCTGGTCAGATATGCAGATACCACCGTCGTCTGCAAAGGCTTAACAAATATGTGGATCTTCACTGAATGCTCAGAATTATGTATGTTCCTACATTGCCTTCGCAAAATATTTACTTTTGGCACCTAACATGTCAAGAACAGTTGTAAGCTCTCTTTGACACAAATCCAGTCTAAGCTCGTGCATTTTCAAGTATCGGGTGCTGGAGATTATTTTTCTAAATCAACCGCGACACTAGAATGCGGAGATAAAAACGCACGAAATCATATTTTATATTTAAAATAGTCTTTCTCAGCGTCACCACCAAGGCCCAGAATTTTCTGGGCAAGCAAGCGCAAGACGCTATAAGTTTTAGGAAATCAGAAGAACTTCAGGAAGACGCCGTTTTGCACGTTTGTATAAACGCGAGCCAAGAGCAGCCAATGGTCGCTTTACTGTTTCTACCCGGAACAGATAGCCTTTTTCATGCGGTCAAGAGCTGTTAGTCGTCATTAAAAAACCAGTACAATGTCAATCTTTGCCTGCCATATAATGTATGCTCTTTGAATGCTACGCATGCTGGCATAGCCGTAAAACGTGTACCAGCCGACACAAGCTGACGGGAGTCACGCGGAGATTTAGTAAAACCACGTGAATATAACGCCAACACATGTGACATATAACATCGTGCTTGATATAGTTCGTGTTTGCAAACAGATTCTAACGCTTGCCTGTGCTGACAACATAATTGTTATACTTGTATTCCAGGAATTCAGTACCGATGTGGTCGCTGCGAGTATCAAAAGTCCATATTTCATTTTTACTGCTCTCCCAGAAATTCTAATGACCAATTTGAAGCCTTAACATGTAAAATGATCACTATCATATATAATATAAAATATGAAAGAGGTTTTAAATATTTTTTAATTAATTATAAACTGATAATTATAGGTAAATACAAGTGTGTGAAAACAATTTGTACAATGAATAATTTGAAAGACAATGCTGCCATTTCCATTATACTTGCTAATGGGGCTGTTAAGCAACTGAGCGCATTTCTGTTTCGAAGACAGCATGTAGCACCGTATTAGCCCATGGGGATGAAAGACTGCTTCACTGGAACACTCCCCAATGCACTCATCACATCCCTGGAGGTAAGTTAGTTTTTATTTGTACAGCACTGAAATGCCAGCGACTAGGCTTGCGAGAAACGTTTTCAGGAAATGGTGAATCTAGGAAGGAGAAGGAGGAGGAGAAGGAGGAGGAGAAGGGAATCTTTGAATGATAATGATACACCTCATTCTTTAAAACAGCCAAGTGTGAAGTTGAACTTTGCTTTTGCATAAAATGGAATAAATCTTTTATACATTAGTTCATATGTTCAAATAAAATTCTCCGTGTGCATTATGGCCCAGCACTCTTCAGGAGTTCGTTAAAGCAGTATATGCATGAAAGGCATTTATGAAACATGTTTAGCTTACGTTTGCAGTGCTGTGCACTTGAACTAGGACTGTATTACGAATAGTTTCTAAACTAAGAAGACAACTGCATGGACCTGTGCAATAGCCAGGATTGGCATCAGCGTAAAGACAGCTCTAATCGAGATTAAAAACGTGCCGTAACAAATACTAAAAGCTTTACTAACACTTGTTCACTTGTACAGTAAGTTTTTTGTCATGCAGTAAGATCTTTTTACATGTGCATTTTTTTGATTTTTTAATTAGTAAATCAGAAATAGAAATAGTAAACAGTTCACTCTAATAGTGAACATCTGGCAACCCTACCAGCGACTGAATGAGTCGAAACACTTGCGTGTGAGAAGTATCTGCAGTGAGTAAAGATGGACGGGGATGTTTTGCAGTTTTAGAACATGCAATAATGATAATAATGATGCAAATGATACTAATGATAATAAGGAAATAATGGTAGTAATGTCGTAAGAACCTTGAAAAAAATCTTTCACTCCGTATTTAGTAAAATACTAAATGAATTATTGTCTAACCCCTCCCAAACTCTGACCCCTCAAGTGATGCCCATGGTCGTTCTGTGTATTCACATTACCGTTATCTTAAATTTGCAACCATGAAGACTGTTTTACCGTACATAAAATGCATTTGGATACATTACCGAAGTGCATGTTACAAATCTTCAAATTATTTAGCATTAGCTTTGGATTCTGAATCCAAAGGAGTTGAAGGCCTGTGCAGCGCGCGCTGTCGTGGCTCGCCTGGCGGTGGAAGCAGCCACTGCAACGGAAGGTTGAGGCGAGTCACTCACAATGACCTTGCCGGGGGATAGAAACACCCGTGAATGACGGAGGTGGCAGTCTGGTTTTGTGAGTGAGCTCCAGTGATAATGGATGTTACAATTCTGGCTACGCCGACTGTGCCCGCTATTTGGTTATTCTGTTTGAACTCTGATGACTTCGGTTCTGAACTGACAACGATTCTCCTGTTGATGACGACAGTGATTTAATTATTGTACATCTGGTTACATGGGACAAAGAATTGGCATCGGAACTCTGAATTATATCATGTACGCAATAAACATTTGTTAACTGTTTATTCCTTTGCGTATTTTTATGAACATAACACTATTTACTATCATGTGGCCGTTAAAATTTATATGTAGTATCTAAAGGTTTGAATGGGCTGTATTTATTCACAATTTTTTGATGTGTAATCCAAACATTAGAATAATACATTCAAACAGTTTTTTCAGTGTGTGTATTATGGCACAAACTTAAATAATGGTTGGTAGACTGGCAAATTTAGACCCGAAAAATAAGAAACGTCCTGAACTGATTCCTTGTACATGGTTGAACGTAAATATATACGTAACTGCTTACTACATACAAAAACTGCTTACGTACTCGTGCATTATGTATGAAAAATATGTATGTTCAGGATAAGACGATGGGATATAATTAGAAATATAATAACCATAATAGTTGGATAATGGAAATGAACAATGGGGAATTATAGAAACAAGTGATTTATTTTATTATCTCTTATTAAGATGTCTCTGTAAGATGGAATGCAACCGTTAGTGTTAATTGCACTGCCGCAATCGATGGAAGTTTAAGTCGAATCACTTCATCCGCCGGAGGAGATGTATAATTCTTACCTGGGTGTGTTTATGTAATTTGTATGATTCGATGCTGCTTTTAGGTATGGTTGAGTTTTACATTACTTTTTTCAATATTGTATATTTTCAATATGTAAACGGACATCTCTTTAAGGAAAGCATAAAAATGTGTTGGCTTATTCACTGACACTCATAGTTATTACATTTTATTGATTATATTATATGTTCATCACTTCGGAACATTGCCTTCGTGTTGTTACACTTTGATTTTATTCCCTACTACTAATCGGAAGTACAATCTATAATAGGAAGTAGGATTTATTTATTTATTTATTTAATGTAAAAGCAGTTAAAACTATGGGTTTCGTGCTGTGGGGAGAAGTGTATATCAGTTTTTAGTGGCAGTTATACCTGGAATGGATAAGAGACAATGATAATATTGATGAAACAAATGATGAAGGACAAATGAGAGGCAAGATAAACGAGAGAATCTCGAGAGACCTCACGTGAACTCCTCATTCCACATGGAATTACCGGGATTCGAACCCTGTAAATAGAGGATGTTATGCAAATATTTATCATGATTCTATACAATTAAATTTATTTGGATACACCTTGGATGAATTGATGGACTTTTCGAAGAAACAGCATTAGTCCAAAAATCAAGCCTGTTGGAAACGAGAAAAAGCCGTTCACTTTCCTTACTCGGCAAAATACATGGAATTTTAATTTGTGCAGGAATACTTTACACAACATGAAACATAAAATGCAGTTGTGAGTAAATAAAACTACATTTCACGAGTTTCAAGAAAAAGAAGAATGGATATACGTTATTTTTGCTTCAACATTGCAGATTACGTAAATATAACATTTGTAATAGTGAATATATCAGCACAAGAAGGTACTAGAAAGTTAAAAATAAAATTACATGTATTTCACATGTTGCATTGTTATTCTTGCATAAAATGAAAACAATTAAGCCTTTAACAAACAATTTACCAAAGCGTTTTCTAGATTATGTATAACCTACAATAAAAACAATTAAAATACTGGCAAGAACTGCTAGAAGGTGCATCAGGGGAAGGATCATTCATCATACCCACTGCTGTTATCTTCATTTCCCCATGACTTATGCTGCTTTTTGCGGATACACTTTGGTCATATGATGTTCTTCCAGAATCTTTGTCAGGACAATTTCAGCACTTTAGTTAGTTGGTAGGTTGGTGATTCCGGGCGCGTTAACAGCTTAGGTAATTAATCCCATAAGTGAAGTGCATGTTTTTTCCTCAGGAGATGGCGCTGATCTTCTGGATGGCGAGATCCGGCGCCGACCTACCGTCGGCTAGCGGGGTTTCCCCCTAACCGGGACTCTCCCACCAGCGGGGCACCGGCCCAGCCGGGACAAGCTCTAAACTCCCCACCGGTCTCCCGGAATTTATGGTAATGTAGTGCATGCCAGTGTGTGTGTGTGTGTGTGTGTGTGTGTGTGTGTGTGAGTGTGTGTGTGTGTGTGTGTGTGTGTGTGTGTGTGTAAGAGGAGAGGATAGGATGAGGAAGAGGAAGGAAGGATCGCGCGCGGTCCGTGGTCCGTTTGATAGGGTATTGCTCCGGCATTCGCCTGGTGTTGATCGGAGAAACCACGGAAAACTACCGATCAGAGCAGGCGGCCGCTAGAATTCTCCTCCAGACAGCGACTGAATTCGACCTAGCTGAAAGGCTAGTGTCGAAAATCCTTCCGCCGTCAGGACTCGAATTCAGCACTTAAGGGCGACTCGATATTATTCTCTGATGCATAAAAGTTCACACTACAAGCAGTAACTCAATTTTCTCAATGTTGGACACCTGGAGTTTTTCCGAGAAAATCTTCACTTATCATTAATTCATAAAACAATTGATGTTGAAATAATTTGAATGATAATAGAGCAACTTATAAGACAAGGAAAAGGGAACACTCGGAAAACCTGGAATTCCTCGGAAATCCACTTTGACATCATAAATTTCACGATGAATGGATTTGATCCCAGATACATGTAGGGTAGAGAAAATGTTAACTTAAGCAAGTTAGCTCTACGCCATCATTCCTAGTCGAGGTACTAGGAAATGAAAATGGTGAAGCAATTGGAACAGAACTCATGATAATTTCTGGGGATCTTGCATTGTACCTGCTTTTCCTGTCACATCCAAAGTGGATTAATCAGGATTTGAACGCCGGTTCCCAGAGAAAGGGTAGGGCGAGCGGTCTGACCATTTCATCTCAGATCTCTTCACCTTCTCGTTGTCCCGCCTGCACCGTTCCGTCCAGATCGCTTACATTTTTATTTGGAGAAATTTGGGAAATATCTTTTGAAAGGTGACAGTGCTGAAAATTCGCGTTTTATGGCTACATTTGTTTCTTTTCGGTACACTACATACTGCGATTTTTAGATTGCTGCGTTTGACATTTCATCAGTTGTTACGGTGTCGTCCACCCGGGACCATATACGTCACTATAGTGACGTCACTATGGTGGCGTTCCACGTTCCAAGTGGTTGACCCCGTACCAGCTGATCTACTTCACAAGCAGCATTGTAAAAAGCGCAGTATAATAAATTTTAAATTAGTCGGACCATTTCATCACGGGTCGGTCCACTCAGGAGGTGGAAAACTCGGGCGGTGGTCAGTTTGCTACAATTGTTTCATTGATTTTATTCATTAATGCTTTGAGGCCCATCAAATGCTATGATCATTAATCCCCTTAGTGTAGTGAAAGATTTATTTTGATGGCGGAGTTTCTCCCACATGGAATGTGAGATCCAGCGCCGAACTACACATCAGTTTGCTGAGGATTCTCCCACAACGAGATGCTACACCCCAGTCGGATTACGCTCTGAGCTCCCGACCGGTCTCCTGGCATGTGTGCTAGTGTAGTGCATGTAAGTGTAAGTAAATGTAAGTAAGGGGTGAGGATAGAACAAGGAGGATGTAGGAAAAATCTAATGCGGTCCTTAGCTTGTTTGTTTGGGTACTACTTCAATATTCTTCTGGTATTGATCGGAGGAAGTATCATAAACTAGCGATAAGAACAGTCAGCCATTCTGCCCCAGACAGTGGCCGAATCTGACCGTACTTAGCGACCTAGCTACACCGTCGGGGCTCAGAGTCTAGGACCTCCCGGCCAGTCACTTAGGCCAGACTTAGCATGAATGCGCTCCCGGCCAGACTTAGCATGAATGCGCTAAACACAGCCGGTGTGTGTTACGAGTCGCCCGTTGCTCCGGAGTATCGTTTAAAACCATGCGCGCGCGTTTGGCACACAGCCCGTACTCTTCGGGGCGGGGCTGGGCGGGGCGGGCTTGCGGGGCGGGTTTGCGGGGCGAGCTTGCGGAACGGGCGAGGGTCGGGGCGGGGCGGGCGTGGGTCGGGGCAGCCGGGGGCGGGGCGCAGCCTGAGGCGCGGCGGGGGCGGGGGCAGGCTGGCGGGGAAGGGCGGGGCGGGGCAGGGCGGGGAAGGGCGGGGTGGGGCGGGGCAGGGCGGGGCAGGGCGAGGCGGGGCGGGGCAGGGCGGGGCGGGGGGGGGCGGGCGGGGCGGGCTTGCAGGGCGGTCTTGCGGGGCGGGCTTGCGGAGTGAGTGCGGGGCGGGGCGGGCGCGGGGCGGACGCGATGCGGGCGCGGGGCGGGCGCGGGGCGGGCGCGGGGGGGGGGGGGGGGGGGGGGGGGGGGGGGGGGGGGGGGGGGGGGGGGGGCGCGGTGCCCGGGCGAGCGCCGCCGCCGCCGCCGCGTGGCGGGCGCCCCGCTGAGGCGAGAGGCTGCGCGGCGCGGGGCTGAACCGAGCGGCGGCGGCGCGCCGTGACCGCGTGCCCGCGGCCAACGCACGCACGTGCCGGGAGGGGCCGGGAGCGCGCGCGGCCACGCCCGCGATCGATGGCCGGCGACGCACGCGCGTGCTCATGGCCCCGCCCGCCCCGCCCCCGCCTCCGCTCCAACCCTGCGGCCACGGCACCACTGTCTCTGCCCCAGCCTGTGCCTGCGCTACATCCATCGACTCCTTCGCTGCCCCAACAGCTCCCGTCCTCCCCGCTATCTCGCCGTCCCGCTCCCTATCCAACCCCGCAGTTCCAGTTTCCGCTCCCGCCCCATCCCCGCAGCCCCCGTCACCACCGTCTCTGCCTTTCTGCATCCGTTGACACCTCCACCTTCGCTGCCCCGCAGCTCCTGTCGCCCCGCTGTCTCCCCGTCTCGCTCCCCATCCAACCCCGCAGTTCCAGTTTGCGCTCCCGCCCCATCCCCGCAGCCCCCATCACTACCGTCGCAGCCTTCCTGCATCAGCTGACTCGTGCCCCGCAGCTCCCGTCGTCCCCGCTGTCTCGCTTCACCCCAAAACCAGTCCCATAGCAGCGCCCGTGCTCTACCGCCCTTTGCCGTAGCTGCCTCTGCCTCCTCGGCGTTAACCTCCGCTGTTTTCGCCGCTTCCCGAGAGTGCTCGACGCACGCTGCTCTGCCACGGTGCCGCCTTCGCTGCTTCCGCGGCGCCGGTTGTGCTGCCACCGGCTCCGTTCTCCCTCGCCGCAGCCTCCCCCGCCGCGATAGCTCCCAGGACTCGCACCTCCACCTCTTCCGTCAACGACCCGCTCTTCCCGCCGCCCCCACGTACGCTCCGACCCTTTTCACTGCTGCCGTCACTCCGTGGACCCCACTCGTTGCCTCCACCATTCCCTCCATTGCCACTGTCGTCGTTGTTCCCACCGCCCCCGTTGTAAAGAAGAATCCGCCGAAGTATGAGCCAAAATGACAGTTCGCTAGACAAGTGAACATCACATGTAATTCAGAGAAGTATCCCTCCACTGTTCAGCCACGCGTCTTCGTAAAGGGTTTGGTTATGGTTCCCGTGAAGACATCACTGCGCAGAAGTCTAAGAGTTTCACTGAGATAGATGTACGGGAGTCCTAGGAATGTTGAAATTGAATTACGCTTGTGGAAAAATCTCTTAGCATGTTCTCATAATCAGTAAAAGAAAACTGCTACGAATGTAAATACAGCTCGCCATCTTATTGCAAAGGCACCGGAAACACGTGAACCAGTACGCATCTCACATTCAAGACTCGGTTTTAAAATAAACATAACACTTATCACACAAAAAGTAAATTCAATGTAATGTTTATAAAAAAAAGAATTTTCACAGAAGAGTACTGCACTTTCTAATTTCAATTATTTCTCGTGGGGCACTATATTTTAGTCAGACGTGGACATCACAAAAGGAAACGTCGAAGCTATTTACAAGTTAGTCAACTGCAAACGAACGAATGCAGGAAGGAGAGTATAATGGGCTCAAGGACACAACGACCACAGAACCTTCAGTTATGTTGCCAGCCCTAGCTGTCAAAATGGTACTTATAAAAATCGCTCTATACTGACGTTCCCGTCGTCCCAGACACCACCACTCTCCTCGCTTCAACAGTAGTCGTCGCCTATCTCCCCGTCCTTAGCGCGTACCAGTGCTGCCACCGACCCCGCATCTCCTGTACTATACTTGGGTTTTTCTAACGTGGCATCTGTCGATAATATCTCCACGATGGAATATGGCACGACCTTTTGCGTCTTTCTCGGTCCTTCTGCAAGGTGTAACATAATCGCAATCGTATCAAGCACTGATGCAGATCAAGCGACTCTAGCGGCACGACTGAGAAAGATGCGAAAAGCCGTGCCATATTCCATCTTGAAAATACCTAGTAAGATACCTCAGTTGCCTCGTAAGGAAAACTTCAAGTATATACGCGCATGTTTTCTTGATCCTCCAGCTCCCTAGTCCTCGTCCAGCCCGGCATAGCACGGCCCGGTAGAAAATATGAGCTCTACACCGAACGTCACGACTCAGATTGCAGTGCTGCCTACCTTCTTTCTTTCCAATACGGACTTCCTAGTTTTCGGTTTCTCTTTCTATCGAACTGTGGGTATCATGTTCTTTCTTGTCACTGAAATTCACTTTTTCTATAAATATAAATTAATTCTTGAAAATTTAAAAACAAATCTTGCGTTGTTTCTCTTTACCATCTGGTCCAAGACGTGTTATTACGCAGAGTGTGTTGCGGATAAAGTTGAGAGCACTGCACTGCCGTGACGTAAAGTTACACCTCTCCCCACACCCCGCTGTAGAGTATAAAGAAAAAGTGCGCGATTAGCACTGCCGCCGCCTCGAGAACGATGATCTTTGGTATTCTAGCCACCAACCAGTGGCGTAGGCTCAGTGGAAGCGAGTGATATATCGCATACCCAAGTATTTCGTCTCTTTTAAAACTTTTGTTAAAAATATTTTTCTATTTCTCAAGTTCATCTCTTTGTTTCGTTTGTACATTTCATTTTTTCTCCATGCGCTTTCTGGTAGCGTCTGTCCCCTCATGGATGTGACAGATCGAGACACATCCCTTCGACAGCTTCGATTCGTTACCGAGGTCATTGAACTCTTACCATGTGCTGTGTGCGAGATGAGAGGTTTCGGCCAACGGTGATGTGGCGCTGACTGTCGCATCTCGGATTTCTCGTTGGGGCTTCTGTATTCCCCCCCCCCTCCCCAAGCTTCGCCATCGCCTCCCAGTGGTCACGTGCTAACGACTGTGGCCTCCATAACGGGGGGGGGGGAGTTTGACCACACTACACATGTATGCACGTATTATTGTTGTGTTTATTATTGTCAGAGCAAGCATTGCGCTATTAGCAATTCTCAAAGTTTCTCAAAGATGGTACAGTAGGTATGTACATAGTAATATGGATAGACAAATAAATTGGTCTACCTTATTTAATCCGTAAAACTGATCACATCCCCATGGTCACTGGAGGGCAGGAGACGCCACTGCTCCCAACATTCGCCTCATCTTATCCTCCACTGTTGCTCCGCTGCCCTAGCGTGTCCGTTGACGAAACCACCACTTCTGTTTGGCGCCCTACTTTCTGCCAACCGCTCACAAGCTCTGTATAATTATTTCCTGTTCTGTTCGTCCGTTTCTTCTGAACGCTTCTGTCACTGTCCCTTCTTCTCCTTCCTCCTCCAACGCCATCCCTTTCTTCCTCCTTTTTCCCGAGTCTGACGGTGGGCACTCGGTCGCTTTTAGGGAGGTTTTAGGGAGGTCGCTGCTTTCGGCAAAATTCGGTAGACTGTGATGATGACGGCCAAACCGTTGAAAGCCGGCTATCTGAATAAAAATTCTATATTGACGAAGATGACCTCTTTCTTTTCTTCGCATAAGAACGTCAACAACACTGAATCAGAATTCCTACAATACTCTCTTTGATATATTACGCAACATTTTGTTCAAGCTTGAATTGCTTCTTTTCTTATCATGCATAAAACTATGTTGCAATTGCTAAAGCTCATCTGAACGTTATTCCGTTCGACCGTATATCATCGTTACTCACGTGATCAATATTTTAAAGATGTGACCTTGTGCTGCGTTCCCTATTGCCGTTTCTCCGCTCCCGTTATCGCATCAGCTTCTGCCGCCCATGCTGTTACAGTCTGCGTTCGTCGTCGACTCACCCGCGGGCCCCGCCGCGGCCCCCGCTACCCCTGCGATGCCACAGCTATAGCCCTCCCTGTCTCCATCTCCTCACCAGGCTTACTTACAGTTGTTTTCTTTTTTTTCCTAGGGCTTTTATCCAGCCGACAGCCGGTTGCCCTTTACGTCCCGAAGGGACGCATATTCGACCATACACTAGACAAACACTTGCGGGCTCCTCTGATCTGGGGTCAGCAGAACGCGAGGCCCTCCGCGACAACACACACACAAAGTCAAGGACAAACAGCCATGCCCAAGGCGGGACTCGAACCCGCGACCCTTCGGACCGAAGCGCTGAGTCGGTACTCGCTCTTAGCCACCTCGGCCATCCAGGTCGGCGTTGTTTTCTTTACGAAGGTTAAATTTCTTGGTATTGCTTAAACGACTGCCTTTTTTATATTTCTTTAATTCTTGAAATATCCTTTTATTTTTAAGTCAGTCATATTACATCCAATTTTTATTAATATTTTAACATTTTTTAGAGACCAACGTTTCGAAGGTACTTACGGTGTACTTACGGTCCCCATAAATATGCCACCACCATGTGTGAAATAATCACAGACATTAATTTAGCTCCCAGAAAGAGCAAAAACATTAGCTCTAAACATTATTTACATCAGCTTACAAAACATTACAATTGTGTCATTTGGATCCGTTTTGCGAATGTGTGTGGAAACATTACAATTGTGAGAATTGTTTTTCGGTCGCATTTCTACGTTTCTAGAATAATATTTATAAATTGTCACTTAAATTAGAAAATCATAATCGGGAAGATACTACCAAATTTCTTTTAAATCCGTTTCAATACTATATCACTACATATTATTTTACCCATTTGAGCTCGACTTAATTTTGGCGCCTAGCAATAGCCCTTTATCTCGCTGGTGGGAGAGTCCTGGTTAGGGGGGAAACCCTATTAGCCGACGGTAGGTCTGCGCCGGATCTCGCCATCCAGCAGGGGTAGATCATCGCTGTCTCTCGAGAGAAAAACATGCACTACACTAACGGGACTAATGACCAAAGCAGTTGATGTGCCTGGAAACACGATAAAATCAATCAATCAAACCGCCGCTCGTCCCCACCCCTGCCAGCCGCCGCCCCCGCTGCCTGATCCCCGCTCCCCGTCCCCGCTTCCCGTTCATGGTGGCGCGCCCAACAGCCACGCGCCCGATGCGAGCTGCCTCCTTTCCGCCGCTTCTCTTGACTTCCTCGCCCTTACGAAGGTACTTATGAAGTTTATGCAATCGTGCGCCGGAAAACGGCCAATTTTTGGCAGAAAAACTCGTATAACCGGGCCGTGCTAACGAAAAATTGTATAAATCCTGTTGTTAAATATAGGGAAAAATTTACTCTAACACATGGTATAGCCAGAATCGATGTTTTGTGGGTCCTTGATACCCAAAAATCGGCAGACGCCAAAACGTCTATGTCTGTCTGTGTGTCTGTCGGACTGTCCGTCCGTCCGTCTGTCCGTGATCAACGCAAGCACCTAAACCGCTCAGCCAATTTTCTTCAAAATTGATATTCCCCTAATAGATCTGAATGAACTCGAGGATTTGGGAGTTTCAAACGGATATTTTCATTTTTGAGGGTACTTTACAGGAATTCTAAAAAAATTCTCAACAAGGCACCGAATTTTTTCTTCGAAATTTGTCTTCGGATAGCGCTAAGAACATTTAAAAGAATGGTGAAGGTCTCGTGTTCATTGAAATATCAGATTTTTTTCAAATTACAAAAGTGCAATTTTTGGGGGCGTCTTCCTACAAACATAATATTTAAGTTTAAGAGTTTTCCTTAATAAAATCTGTTCATTAAAGACGGATCTTTAAATAAGTTCATGTTCAATTTGGCGCGAAATATAGGCAATTACAAAAACTTTCCCTGTTTTTCAAAAACCGCTCTAAATCTTTTCTTTTAATTTTTTCAGGGATAGAAGAAGGGATGTTTAAAAGAATGGCGCGGGTCTCATTTTCGTTGAACATTCCGAATTTTCGAAAGTTACAAATTTAGAAAGAATGCGAGAAAGTATGTTGCAATTCGAGCACCACTAGTATTTCGAGCGTTGCAGGCGTGCAAGGCCTGCATGCCGAATAAGACGGAAAGAAGTCCCCCACACTACACGAAGTTTAATGGCAAAGCCATGAAGATGATGTTCAAACCAATGGAATAATTTCAAAGCAAGCACAACTCATAAGAAAATTGGTGAAGTTTTTGCTCTCAAAGCGTATGAAAACCTCTCACGTCGTGAACAAATAATCCTTTCACGCATTAGATTAGGCCATACCAAGTGTTTTCATAGCCATATACTAAAGAAAAAACCTAAACCAGTATGTATCTCTTGCAATTGCCTGCTGAACATTAATCACGTCCTCCAGGAATGTCCCCAGTACAATTCTGTCTGACCTCAATTTTTTGATACGGAAAGTTTTAGTTCGATTCTAAGTTATAATACTTACCAAAGTAATGTAACAAAATTTTGTACAGAAATCGGCGTTTTGGGAAATATTTAACTGTATTAATCTGTAGGATCTCCTATTCCTTTCTGTAGTAATTATTATTGATGTAATTTTCAAGTTTTACGTTTTTGTATCCATAATCATCATTGTAATGTAAACTCAATATTGTAAAAACGTAATATTATTAATGTAAAATGAAATATATTGTATTTATTTAGTCGCTAATGACCCATCTGTTGATGCGGCTTAAAATAAATTTTTAAAAATGTTCCCCACAGTGCCCCTGACAGGATTGGGGGAAACAATGTGATGATGGTAATGTTGAGGATAGGAAGGAAAGATGGTGTCCTTGACCAAGGGTGCTGCTCCGTCATTCGTTGCAAGTGGTCAAGGAAACCATGGACAATCAGAGCAGTCAGTTTTTTATTCCGGCAAGCGCCAAAAACTCACGGATATTAAACATATCAAGTAGATTTTTGGCACCTTGCCGGCATCAAATCCGCTAGTAATATCAGATAAATCGTTAGAAAACCAGAAAGTGGATTTAAAATGAATGTGGTATTCAGTCACTTCGCCTATCCAGCCCTACATGAGTTCACGTCAACATTTCTAATTAACCTCATCCCACTGACTTCTCACAACGTCATAATGTGCAACGGTACCGCGTGACTGCCAAACACGAAAAATATTGGTTCACGATTCAGTCAGTTTACAGGTTCTCTCCAAATTCCAATCGAAACAGTGACTAAGGTTTATGTACTTTTGCTTATACTTTTATCGGCCAGATAAGGAGCATTCGATGACTTAGCTATAATTACATCTACTTTGTGGAAATCAAGATTCGACTACGAACAAACTGTTTTTTATAGACGTCGTCCGCTTATTTATGTGAAAAATAACTGATCGTAAAGATTCACTCAATGCGATCTTCGCTGTCATTGTTCATATTTCCCCGTCGTGCAACTCTGTGTCACCTTGCGTTTGCTTCCTTCGTTCTGTCGCTCACGGCGTTCCTCGCAGATTCACTCCTTCTTCTCACCCACTCCGCTTCATATTTTTTACTCATTGTTCTTCTTTTTCGCTTTTCTATTTCTGAAGTGAACATTTTTCCACACTTTTCATCATGTTTCTTGAAGTGAAAACTCTCATCTCGCCGTCTGTTTCTCTTTGCACCGAATTCAACACCCGTTGTACAATTCTCGCAAACGTTCCTTATATCCTAAACTTTACTTCCCTTTGCGCCAAGTCTTCTTCGTTGTGCCTTCCACGGAGTTCTCCAGACCAGTGATATAACATCGGCAACATAGATGACCAGTGATACAACATCGATGTTGAAAATTAGAACATCTGTGTTAATAATACATCGACCAAAATCCATCGATGTTTGCAAAACTCAATGTTTTAATGCTGGTTTAGGAAATTCAAACCTTAAGTTCTGCGCAACAGAATTTTAATTTGACAGTGGACGTGTATATTATTTTATAATTAAAATTTCACTAAAAACAAAGTTAAAAACGCCTGTCCACATGCGAAATACGAGGGAAAACGAAGGCAATAACAGGGCATCTGGATCATCGCGAGTGGGGGAGGGGGGCGGATAGTCTACTTCATGGAAGAATTACAAACCGCGTTTATTTGGTTCAAAAATGTAAACAGACAGACACCTTTAACTTTTACGAAATTGTGAAGATGAAAACTTTTCATTCACGAAAAAAGTATGAAAAACGTAAAAATATCGGGCACAAAAAATCGATGCTTAAAACGTTGATAGAAACATCGATATTTTGAAAATATCTGTATCGATGTTGCATTCCTGCTCGAGACTCTTGGGGCCATTAATTTCTCATTCATTTTTACTCTGTCGTTCCCTCTTTCCTTCAGAAGTAGACAGAAATAGATGCATTTTCCCCTCATTTCCGGTTTACATTAATCCCGGTTCTCATCGATTATATCATATTTTTTCTAGAACTCTTTGTCTGCTTCCTTAACGTTTTGCTCATCATTTCTATCCTATTTCTTTGGGCATTGCGAACGCTTATCCAAACGCTTGTGTAATTGTTCAATTGCTCCACCTTACTTTTGGCTTGCATTTGCTTGTATTTTTGCTCTAATACTGGCTATTTCAGTTTTCACCACAGGGTCGTTTTGACTCGTCAAAACAGTTTTTCATCTCTTCATGCTTATGAATGTTATATCCCTTAATACAGTTTGTACCTTTCATGCACCACCTCACCAATAACATGCAGCAAAGATATCTTCCTTCACTAAATCCCGCGTTTCTTTTACTTTGTTGTGACCACGCCTTTTTCTCCCTCAAACGAAGCATTGCAAACGAGCCGTTTTGAATTTCTTAATGACATTCGCCACCTCTTTCACCAGCCGATGAACACAGAACGTTTTCATTTGATCAGTGACCAACACGGGGCTGCCGGAGACACCGAGCAGTACTACTTGCTT
The DNA here is from genome assembly GCA_011170035.1 of Teleogryllus occipitalis. Taxonomy (NCBI): domain Eukaryota; kingdom Metazoa; phylum Arthropoda; class Insecta; order Orthoptera; family Gryllidae; genus Teleogryllus; species Teleogryllus occipitalis. The sequence continues at coordinate 1,215,681 of BLKR01000015.1, forward strand.
TCAAAAGCGTTTAATTGCTACAGCCCTTAGAACCTGAATTTCATTCCCCTCCAGACGACGCTTTCACTTCCTTCCCCCTACTCTCTTCTTCCCCCCTATTCTCATCTTCCTCTTTGCCCAGTCTTCGTGTCTCTTCTTCGTTGATACCACCTGCAATATCGCCAGCCTCCGCTTGCACTGCGTTCAATTTCCTCCTCTACCCTTTTAGCTCATTTCCGGCATGTTCATTCAAGCGCCAGCGTTGACACGAGCTGCTATCTCTCTGTAACCAGTTTCGGGGTCTGCTTGCCTGTGACCTACAGTAACCTGCCGACGTTCCCTGGCTTCCTCGTTTTATTTAAATTTCTATAGAGTGATCACCCACTCTGCATTTCCTGAAAGGGAATTGGCACGGGTTCTCATTTTAGATCGTACGAAATCCTGGTACTCTTTGAATAGTAATGTATGCATGTATGTAAATGAAGGCTGCTCAATGCTCTGCAAGTGTTTTGCTTGCACCTGACAATCCAACGCTGAAAATAGAATTGGAATGAAATGTTAACGAGAATAGGCCGTTCTGGGTAAGCGATGTCGCTAAGACGAAATCATAAGCACGACCTAAAAGAGGAGTTTGAGTTACAACATGAGTATATTTCGTACAGATGGTGATTGGTAATTTAGCTATTTTAATCATCCCTTCGTATCTGAGTATCTCATTCATTGCTAGCCTTCGGATTTTTAGCTTTTCTTTTTTCTTATTTTTATACCTTGTATTTTCTCTCTCTCTCTCTCTCTCTCTCTCTCTCTCTGTATCTAGGTATCTATATCTATCTCTCTGTATATATATGTATTTTGTTTAAGAGAGAAATACAAAGCTGTAATCATAGGGACCGGCTGTTAAAGGCAATAAATAAGCAGATTTTGGAATTTATTAAGTTAAATTGTTTATTAGAAAATACAAATAAAAATTAAGTAGATTAATCATTCATTATTGTTCCTGTATTTTGGTGCATAGGTTGCACTCTTCAGTTAAGTACCTTGTGATACACGACATGTTTTGTTTTATTATCAGGCGCAGGTTACAAAGGCAACAATCTGTAAATATGCTGCGTTCTCATTCTATAAACAGTATCCTATGTCCCGTTATATATATATATATAGTATAAATATATATATATATATATATATATATATACGCGTTATACATATAATTTATATATATTGTACGTGTACGGAGGGGCTTAGCTGGCATCCGGGATAGAAGTAATCAATGTGTGCAGCTACCACGTGTTCGTTACTCAAAAGACTGCACTCCTCTATTGCATTTTTGAGAATACCGACCACGAAGGGGAGGAAAATTGGAACTTGGGTTGCTGAAAAGAAGATTACAGCTACGAAGCAAGATTAGAGGCAGAGGCTCAGCCGCAGGAGCTCGTGATGCGCCGCCAAAAAGACACTGGCCATCGCAAGCACACTTGGCTCTCTGGAAATACGTGAGGTGAGAAAGTTAATTAGGGAAGTAGTGATAGAGTTGATACGGAATTTACGGAGCCGTAACTTGAAAGCAAATAACACAGCTAATGATATTGACAACTTCTAGATAGGCGACGGCCCGACATCACAGGCCAGAGTCAATCTTTTATGAGCACAGGTACCGCCCTCTGACACTCTCCTACTGTGCGTTTTGGCTGCTTCTCAGGGTTGCTAGATTGGGCGGAATTCCGATTTTTGGACTGGGAAACGTCTCTCTCGCGGGACAAAAATGATTTCGCGGAATACCTCCCAATGGATGGAAAAACCGAAAAAACATGTTCGGTTTTCAGATTACGAGGAAATTTTAAAAAGAACAATCCCAACGACGTTGAAAGTGCATTTGATTTTTTAGTTTTTACTTTATATATGATTAATGATTTGTTAATTCGTTCAAATTTACTTTGAGAAGAGAGTAATGTTAGTTTTTGGACATCTAGTATACGGTGTGTTTTAAAAGTCATAGAGTCTGTCGTGCGTAACATGAATAAATACTAAATCAAATTGGCAGTACTTGCAGTTAATTTTAGAACACGCCTTTTAAACTTCGTCATCTTCTGGAAGTACGGTGTCACTGCCAGAATTTTCCTTTAAGCCATACGGAATAAGCATGTATATGTAAGCATTTCTGTGGTAACATTTTTAAGCGCAAATATTTAAGAGGAACAAGGAGTGTGAAAATGGGAAAGTAGGGAAAATATTTAAAAGAATTATTTATCCCTTAAAGCATTCCTTCAATATACTGTAGTCATAAGAATAGTCATAACTAATTTTTAAATATTAAACTATAACTTATTATAGAATCCGCCATGTTCGTTTCATGTCGCTCTTACCACCAAGCATGGGAATTTAACTATGCTCAGGCATGGGGAATACCAGTAGCTGGCTGGCGAATTCGAACTACCGATCCAATAACACCCAATACATTCTTCTTCTTCTTCTTCTTCTTCTTCTTCTTCTTCTTCTTCTTCTTCTTCTTCTTCTTATTATTATTATTATTATTATTATTATTATTATTATTGAAACATGAGGAATTGTTAACGACCAATTGATGAAATATTGGAAGGCAGGTTAAGGGGCCTTGGTCATAAGTAAACACAAACTACAAGTTAGTTGTTTGCCGACGTTTCGGAAAATTTATTTCCATCCTCAGGGCTGAATAAAATGAGGAAAGAAAACAACACACATTTACTATAATACTACCAACAAACATCGAGTCATATAACAACAATCCTGTCTGTATTGTAAATATTGTAATTGTATATTGTATAACTGTATATTGTAAATGCAGACAGGATTGTTGTTACATGACACGTGGTTTGTTGGTAGTATTATAGTAAATGTGTGTTGTTTTCTTTCCTCATTTTATTCAGCCCTGAGGATGGAAATAAATTTCACGAAACGTCGGAAACAACTAACTTAGTTCGAGTTTACTTATGACCAAGCCCTGTTAACCTGCCTTCCAATATTATTATTATTATTATTATTATTATTATTATTATTATTATTATTATTATTATTATTATTATTATTATTATTATTATAATTATAATTATTATTATTATTATTATTATTTTATTCTTGTTGCTAGTGTTGTTATTGCTATTGTTATGACCTGGGTCCATTGGGGACTCCTGGCTTCACATACTGTTCGTGCTTTGGTCGTTCTATCTTATTTAATGCTGTCTCATGGCAATGAGCCTCGGCACGCGTTCGGCGGCATCAACTCGGCTCGGGCGTGCATTCGGCGCGCAGCCGACGTCCAAAGAGGGGTTAGCCAGGCGCCGATGGCGGAGCGAAGCGGGAACGCATCCGCTCGGGGAAGATTGAAGAAAGGCCGTTGCTCTCCGAACCTCGCATCCACGGCCGACCGGGAGCGGTGGCTCAGGGCATCGACTGATGTCACTGCAGAGCCGCTGATCTAGGTTCGGGTCCCGACGGTGGCAGGATTTTCGACACTAGCTCCATAGTTAGGTCGCTAGGTCGAGTTCTGTCGCTGCCTGGAGGAGAATTCTAGCGGCCGGCTGCTCTGATCGTTAGTTTTTCGTGGTTTCTCCTATCAATACCAAGCAAATGCCGCAGCCGTACCCTAACAAACGGGCCATGGACCGCGCGTGCACCACAGACAGGCACTACATTTACGAAACTAATGACCTTAGCAGTTGTCGCGCCCACTATCCATCAATCAATGATTGCGCTCCGGACCTCGCGACGTACATCCAATCACGTAGTGTGCGATTCTGGTCCCGCCCTATAGGTCGGAATTCGCAAGTGGGGATGTCTATCGCTTCGCTTTGTACGTATGTCCATTTGAATGTCTTCGCGGCTGTTGGAATGGCTGGTGCGTCATGGGGTGCTGCCTTGAACGGACACATCTGGTGCGCGGCGTGGCTTTCTAAACGGAACACAGCAGCCACAAGCGGATTATCAACTTTGTCATCCGGAGGCACGCGAAAACTGCCGCCTAATTTTTTTTAGATATTCCGGGTAAAAGTTATATATAACAACAAGTATAATTTATGTTCAAAAATTTGACAAGCATATTTATGACTAAAATTGAATATAATTTAATTAATTTTGACTCGACAAGCAACTCCCGTCGTTTTGTCTTTCTTCATTTTCAAGTACTTTTGTATTTATTGTGATGTTTGCATATCGAATTTTCAGTTCAATGTTTATGTAATGTTTATGTTCAACGGAAGTTGCAAACAGCACAAAACGCATGCATTCGTTTCATATTCGATCTTCGTAAGTACGATCACGTATCTGCGTACTACAGACAGACAAAAATTAGCTCCATTGAAAAAAGAAGAACATTGCATAGCCTCTTGCTTCTCCATAAAATCTTGTACAACGGCCTTCAAACACACATGTCTAAGAACTTCAAAATGCTAACACTAGAGCGATCGCGTTCGGCATTATTGCTGTGCATACCTCGACACAACACTGTGTCATACAGTAAATCTTACACTGTCACAGTAATTCGAAACTGGAAATCACTACCTACACATCTTAAGAGAATTAGCAACTTTAGAAAATTCAAAACTCAACTTGGTGTCTGGATAAAAAACAATGAAATGTAGTTTACACATGTTCTATCCGCAATTTTATCTTAATTACTTTCTGACACAATGACCATGATCCCTTTATTACATATCATCCTCCATGTTAGATCGTTTTTTTCTGTTTTTTCTGTTTTTTTTGTTTTGTTTTTCTTTTTTAAGTCATATTTTCGAAAGTATTTCTTCCCACTCCCTTCCTCCTGGCCATCTTCCTCCTTTCCTACTTCAGGATACAGTAAAAGCTAATCCTATTACTGCTGATACAATGTTTAAAATTAGAGAAATTATATAGCTATATCTAAAATACAACTTTGTTACTATAATGTAATAGATTTCTAAATGTAAAATAAGAAAATATTATGTAGAACTACAGCTTACAAATGTTTCTGAAATTATGATGTTTGTCACTTTTATTATTATTTATATTTTTTATTACTATTATTGTTACAAAGAAAATCAGCAGTCACAGTATTATTTTATTGACACTTTCTGTATTTTATACCGTAGGATATCCTTTTGTAAGTGCCTTTACCTAATGATTAATGTGGTAATTTCCCTTATTGTTGATTGAGATTATGCATTGTATATGTCATCAAGAACTACCTGTTGTTATGTAATTGTAAAATTATATGTACTATATTTTCTCTTCTGATCCCCCCGTATCCTTTTCATTATCATTTCTTTCTTATCTCCTCTTGTCCACCTCCATTTGCTTCTCTTCCCCTTTTCTTCCCCTTTTCTTTTGTTTTTCACTCTCAGCCCTGATATTTCTTCCTTTCAATATTTCGGCCTTAAGCCGCCATCCTGATTGAGGTTTTTTCTGGGTTTACTCAATCGCTTAAGGCGTATGCCGGGATGGTCCCTAGTATTGCATCCCAGACGTAAATGTAAAATAACCCCCCTTTTTTGTTTTTGTTTATTGTTCACAGTTGAGGCTGTCGGGTAATGACAACTGACATTTCTGGCGAATTTTGAATTATTGATTGTAAGTGGAATAAGTGGGACCTATCTTATTATATATTTTTTAAGATGTTCCTTACATCATGTCTTTCCATTTTGCAAAATTTCAAGAATAAACAAAAAATGGCAATAAATTCATTTGGCTCATACTGATAAATTAATGTAGTTGGTAGTCACAAATTGATTTTTTTTTCTTCTTCTGCCACACGTCAGGTAATATTAATTACATCTGAATCCTTAAAAGTCAGTTAATATTAATTACATCCGAACGCCTCAACTGTAATTTTTAAAATTGTAAATTAATTAAAGTGGTTAGGCGGAAGAGCAGGCCTTAAGGCCTGAGCCTCGCCACAAATAAAGACAATTTTATTATTATTATTTATTATTATGTACGTAATTTTTGTGTGGATAGAACAATCTACTATTTAATTCACATATTTGTTTAGTCACTCTTTTGCACAGTGGTAATATGTAGAAAATATTTCAATTTGAATTGGAAGACGATAATAAAAATTGTGAAATGCTGTGTCATAACATATTTCAATAAAACCCTGAAAAATAGTTCGTCTACTCGGAAAACCTAAAACAATTTTTTAAACCTACTTTCTTTGCCCATATTCTTTGCGAGAGCTTACAACATGAGTTGTAATACGTGTAGTCAACATTTAGTTAAATAAGATGAGTATCTTATTTAACTAAATTTGCACAGGACACTTCATTGGAAATGAAAGAATACGAATCTTTTACATACCACCCTATTATTCTCTAAACTCAATTTTCTGAAAAGTCCATAATATCAAGATTAACTTATTTAGATATGCGTCGAATTGACGAAATTAGAATTCGATGTATGGTAGCTTTCACTTTATTCATACAGTAGAAAATGAAAAAAATGTTTTTAATCTAAAATTTCCGTATAAACCTTCAAAGTATCGTTTTGGTTGAAAATAAAAGTTCTGAATACATTTTAAAATTTACTTTGGTTGTAATATCAAGCTCATATTACAAGTGGAAATGAAATTGCGAGATAATCTATAGCTAGCTGCAAGTTTACAGTTCCATTTTCGATTACCATTTCAGTTTCGAAAGCGAACATAAAAACACATCGACGCTCGTAGCACGCCGATACGAAAACAGGAAATGATCGGGTGTAACTGTCGAAATTCCACGATTGACTGTTCGCCAACCGGTCTATTGCAAGAACCAATACTTCGAAATTACTAAAGATAAAACGAAATACTTGGTTTATGATGAGTTTCAATTACCCCTCCAGATTAAATGATGCCATTTAATCTCCGATGTTAAAAATCATTTACACATTAAAGTAGTCGGTATTTCTATAAGCCGCTGAAAACTTATTTGGGAAATTCTCTGTCAAAACGGCCAACAAAAAATAGTAGGTTCGAAAATCATTGATATAATTCTGTTTTCGGATTCAGCATGTTGAAATAACAAGAAAAAATCTTTCAGATTTTTTGAACTTAATTTTTCATTAAAAAAATTGTAATTGTTCGATGAAATTTTGTTGCCATAAAGTACAAGTATCTAGAAGTATTTTGGTTTTTGAAAATCGAAAATCTACGATGACGTGTTTTCACAATCATTAAAAAAAAACAATTTACCCATTTTACTCCCTCCTATGACCTTGCAGTGACCTTGAAAAAAATTTTGTAATATTTTTCTGTTCCTTGACATCAGTAGGTTGGGTTAAGAAAATATTTTACAAATATTTATGAACGCAGTCTAAGTTTGGAATTTTTTAAAACAATAATACCTGAAAATTGATTAAGATTGTTAAGAAATTAAATTACCTTTAAAGATAAAATTAATCTCCAAACAAATCTAAAAAAAAATTATTGTTGTTTCAACATGCTGAATTCGAAAATATAATTATTTCAATGACGCTCGAACCTTCGAAATTTTGTTGGCCGTTTTGGCAAATAATTTTCCATTTATAATACGAAAAAACTGTACTTTATTTACTTCCCAACTGTACTTCTTTTTGGTACGCAATCATGGTCACTGATAAAGGATATAACCGATTTAGGTGATGAAAAGTGCTCCCCAACCAAATCGATGATCACTTAAGTCATTTGAAAGAGAATAAAAAGTGCCGTAGATTCACAAAAAATCAGCCTCCTAGGGCAATCTGTTGCAGAGATACGAGAAATCTTTCATCATTTATTTTTTCCTCAGATTCTGTTGCACCTATCAGGCTGAAAAAATAGCAAAGAAAGGGAATTCTGCGACATTGCTCAGGGCAAAATGCCGCATTTTGCCCTGAGGAAGGCTGCAGAATGGCGGCGAAACGTTGGTACCTGCGCCTAGGACGCGGTGTCTCTCGGGGCGAAGCAGCTACTGACGCCGGGAGTGGAAGCCTGCGTTCTTATTTGAAAGCTTTCTTTTTATTTATTTCTACATTTGCTTTCTTAATAATGCTACTCGTAATATGCATCACAAGTCACCCCGTATTCCGATATAGAACGGACATGAGATGTACACGCCAATTCTTAGGCGTTTACTGTGCATTTTTTTAATTTTCGCATTACAAAAGGCGACTATTTTCTCGTTACTTGGTTTGGTTTATCCACCCAAACTTTCTGACTAAATAACAAGATACACAACGATAACCTCGAAATGAAGTAGTTACCCAAATAGTAATCAATCAGTTACAGCGTAATTACCCCGGCCAAATATAATCGCTTGAGTTTTCGATTCGTTAATTTCCATGCCATTTACTTCAGCCCAATATCGCAAGTGTTGTAAGTCCAGTTGAAAAATATTTTCATAGTCCTTTTATTTTAATTACTGAATATAACACGTAATCGTCTGCAAATAATCGTACTTTTGAATGTATGTTATTATGAAAATCTAACGTAAATTGAACGTAAATGTGCATACCACACATCTCATTTTCGGAGTGTATCGTTGCCATTTTCAACCATTATTGACTTCTTGTGACTTGGATGTTTGCTGCATGACTTCATTCAATTTTAGATCTTCAAATTAGGCAATGTACTTTTTTGAAATCTAAGTATTTTTTAGTAACTACACTGAGTTTTAAAATTTTGCCGCTTTCCCTCTCTATTTAAAACGAATTTTACATTTTTGTATACTCTTTGAACATACACCGGCTCTTCTTTTAAAGGGACAGGTTCTTGGGAATATATGCGTAGGTTAAACCATCAAGTATTAGCTAAATGGAAAGAGATAAAATAGTTTTGATACATTCCATTAAATACCAAACATTTATTTCAGAAATTTTCTCGTCATAACATCTCTGGTCGACATCGTCTCAGAACGACAGTTGCCAAGTGTGTTAAATCTTTGTACATCAGACCTGTGAGTATACATTTATACATTCATTTTAAATGTAAACATCGTATTAACAAAGATCTTTATCTTGTTTGTTAATATATATTTTCCATTTACCTTCCTTATTAATTCATCATATTAATTCATCTGAATTTTTTTGCTTTCACGTCACTAAAATGCACAATGTTTCTTCCTTATATTAAGATCGGGACATAAGAGATGTTTATTGAAAGAATAACTGTCGGTTGTGACTCAATTTCTGTTAGCGAATTACTATTTTTTACTGATTTGATGTTATCCATTTTGACGATTAGGCAAAATCATATTTGAAATATCGCAAATTTCTGTTTATCTTCTCTATAATGGAATTATTTTTTTCAATAACTCAGAAAGCGCTTGTTTAAAATCTTGATGGTTTCTCGCTCTTAATGAATTCTTGTGGAAAATCGCGTGGGAGGTTGATATAAAATAATTAAGACTCCTGTCTCAGTTATTGGGACTCTAACTGGAAGTTGAATGTATCCAAACTCTATTTAGTCAGACAATATATTCTTGTTTTCTCTGAAGAAAAAAACAACCTTTAAGAGGACAGAACAGGTTGTAATTACAAGGCTAGGATAGGTCATTTCAATCTCAATTTCTGCCATTTATTCAGGTCAGACCCAAAACCCTATCCAAAGTGCGGTGCAACAGTCTCCACCTCCCACCTCATTCTTGAATGACCTGATACAGATTATGTAAAAAGTATTTTAAAATAGAAGGAACCCTAAAATCACTGCTCAGTTCCACAGAAGGGTGTGCCAAAGTAATAAAACTAATGAAAATTACAAAACTGAAAAGCTTTCTATAGTTATGAATTTTGTAATACCTTAGATAAACATAACATGTTGTGAAACTGTAATTAGATTGACATAATTATTTTTGGTAAAATTGTAGCTATTATGTTCTTCCATACGCGTGTATAATGATGGGGGTAGCTGATGACTAGGCTGCGGATTTTGCATATTTGCATTTTTTTTCCTTAAACGTAATGATATGCATAAAGCACACAAATTCATTTCTTATTGTTTGGGATCGATTTACAAGTTCTTATGGTGCATATTTTGTATATTTATGATTATTTAGCAAAATTTTTTAGAGCATATATCTGTATATTTTATTTTTTTGTTCCTTCATAAAATTCGGAGGAACGTTGAGATGGTTTTCGAGTTTGCATCATTTCTATGTGACTAGCGCGGTACAGTTCATTAAGAAGTCGATCCAAGTGTTCGACTGAACTCCGTAGCAAAGTCATTCAACAATTTGCCAGGATCGATAGTACGAGTCTTAACAGAAGAAATGAAGAAAATTGAAGAAAAAAATCCTGGTTTGAGGACAATGAAAATGCTACGTGGTATTTTACAGGGTGAAACGTATGGTGTTGAAAATTATACAGCTAAAGGAATTGAAGCTTGTAAGTATTGTCCCTAAACTCAAGCGAGGGTGAAAGAACTTTGTCTGTATAAGAACGTTCTTGCGTGTAACAAAAAATGATTCATCCCGGAAAATTTGGAAAAATGTATTATAACCTCTTGCAATTGAAATTAAATTCAATGTGTATCATTCAACTTTTAAATTGAAATATTTTGTAGAGACTGAAACACGCACTTTTCTCTGTGTATATTTTTCTTTTTAAGTGCACGTTTTCTTATTTTTTTAAAACATATTTGCAAGCATATTTTTAGTGCATATGAATCCGCACTCCTCTGATGACGTAGGTGTCATAAAGCGACCTTAAGTAAATAAATTAAAAAATAATTAATGTAATTTCGAAAGCTATTACTTTCAACATTCATACATGATATTACTCTCCATTTTAAAGATATTCTTCTCGGAGGTGTAAACATAAGTAAGATACCTTAAAGTAGAACGTTGTATAAATAATTTCGCAGAGAATCGAAGCTTGGCGTGATCGGTTTATCAAATTGGTTGTACTACAATGTTCTTTTCAAATTAGTGCGTCCAGATCAAAAATATGATGATGTTAAACCATGGGTATGAAAATGCGCATTTTGTTTCTAGATGCGAATGACACCAAGAATGAAAAAAAATCAACATTTAGAACGTTGTACTTAAATACTTATTCTCCACTTAAATATTCTTCACTTAAATGCTTATTCTTCACTTAAATACTTAGTGATTTTATCTTACTTATTATCTGTTCAAATACATATTCTTTACTTAAATATTTAGATTTTATCTTAAATACTTATTCTTTACTTAAATACTTATTCTTTATCTTATATATATATATATATATATATATATATATATATATATATATATTTTGAAATTCACATTATATATTTCCAGGTTGGTTAGGTGTTATGGATTGAAGGTAAATCAACCCAAAATAATTTATTTCGTATTAAAACTAAATTGCATGAATTTACAAAACTATTTTCATATCCAAATATAGTACATTTTCATAAGTATTTATAAAATGAAAATTTAGATTTTTTAATATCGCTGAAGTGCAATGAGGTTTGCGAAACCATTATCGAAATTAGTTACAAAACACTGAGACGCTGCGAATTTGACAACGCTGCACGTTGATATTTAGGTGTTTCCTCGATTGAGAATCTTGTTTCATTTCTCGCGTGTCATCCCTTGCAGATATTCTTCTGTGACAGACTCGTTGAAAGGGATAGAGAGCAAAGGAACCCTTATTACTTAGAGAGCTGGGATTTATGAGCTTGCATCAGCATTTCTTCAAAGCCTGTGTTGGGATCTGGGTTGTTGCAGTCAATGAGAAAGTGAGACAATGAGTATTGTGAGAGACTGTTCATAATGTTTCACCTTTCAGAATGTTGTCAATACAATCCCAATGGGGTTTGTTTAAAAGAACTATCCTCTCTGCTCACATATTTTTGAAGAAAACTTTAATATTATATACACATTTTTGCACTTTAATACTGACGAAAGGGTGAATCTAGCGACAAAAGATAATAGAAATTGTTATTATTTATTTATTTATTTTACGTCAAAAACAGTTAAAAATTGTGTGTGCCGTGCTATGGGGAAGTGAGTTCTGTGCACGTTTTCAAAATTTGATGATCCCTACACTAAGTCATATACTACTTGAATTTTGAATACAGAAAATATTAGCATGTTTTGCAAGGATTGTTTAAAAAATGATGTAATAAAATCAGCAATAAATAGCAAAAATAGGATAAAAGCAAAAAATATAAAACAAAAAGTAAAAAAATGGAAAAAGGATAAATCAGCAATAAATTTGGGCTCTTATCCATCGTGACCCTCATCCAGGAATAATAGTTTCTGCCGCGACAACATGGAAACGATAATTTGAATAACTATATTTCTCACTGAATTCTAGAAGACGTGCACAAATAATGAAGTTACATTTATATCCAGAAGGAAAACAAGGGGCCATCTCAGCATTTGCTCAATGGATCAGGGAAACTGGACGAAAAACCTAATCGAGATGGGAGTCATTGATCCGGAGGCTGTGGTACAATACTTGTTACAGGTTGTGCACATTTATACAGTCCAAATGGTAAATAATGCATTAAATATCACTGATAAAATTAATGTTTTTTTCCTTGTGATGTTAGATTTTGACGCAGACCACAGGGTGTTATCCCAAAAATATGTAATTTGACAGTTCGCATAGAGTAATAGAATTATCACTATCGATGGAAAATTAAATGGCATAATGATCCTTTGATCCACCAATTAACACTAGTTCCACATATTTCATGATTCAGAATGTCTCACAACAGTTAGTACACACTTATAGAGCATGCAGGGTATCGACTATGTTCACTGTTTGCCAGTGAACTTGTGTTACTGTGAAATGTTTCACAGTAACATTTTTCTCTGATTAGGTGGTCACTGATAATGCACTATTGTTTGACAGATCACAGACCAACGCAAATCAAAGATATTTCGTGTGCCCGCCAAATATCGACGCATGTTAAGTTGCCTTCCAGTTTGGGGTAAATGTTACTTCTGTAACTTCATTTTTGGAAATTTCTCACCACATGTTCAGTGGCAAAAAGCGAACATTTTCGTTTTCCTAGACATGACTTGGAAGTTTGTAACGTACTTTCAGTCACAACCTGTAGTTCCTAAATGAGTTTCTCCTAAATAGATCCTCTAAGATTCTATACGGTGATTTGAAAATGCGTTTTTGATATTATGACGGGAAAAGTTTCTGCTTAAATATTTGCTATAGCATATATAGGCCGCATTATCTGGGAAACGGCGAACTTTACGATGCAAACTTACGTCGTTGAAACTTGTTATGGATGATCATTGGCTTAGTCCGTGGTGTGTACGGCGACATCTTCCAAACTCCCTTAAGTCTTCAGACAGAAGAGGATAACGAATCTTAACTTCACCCAATACTATATCTGATCCTAACATTGTTCCTTGTGATCAAAGATCCATTGAAACTACATTATCACTGCAAAAGTATCGATTTATCTTAAAGTAAGTCTAGTAAGGGAGTCGTCGAGTAAAGGGAGAATGTAAAAATGAGAAAATTGTGACAGGATGTTGGAGTAGCGGAAAAGAAAGAACAACGGAGGATGAAATGAATATGGCAGATGGTCTCCAACTAGCCTTAAAGGAAGAAAGAAGAAAATATAACTCTGATTTTCCAAGCCAATCAGAAAGAAAACCGTAATAATTCTTTAGAAAACTGTAACACAGAAGGAATATGTTAACGTCTGTTATCTCGTTTACAATATTTGCAGTATTTCGTTTGCAATATTTTCCTAATGTATTAAAATAGACACTAACACATTTTTTCAATAATTCATTTCTTTGGCGTTTTGACCGTAGTGGGGGGAGTCTTTTTCTAAATATCTAAAACTAAGCAAAGATGATACATTCAAGTAATTAGGATTAAATCAATAAATTATGAAACGTCATAAAAATAACACCGAGGATTAAACATTAGACTCTGTAGTTGAAGCGCGTCAGATGCAAGGCATGTACGCTGGGTGATGCGGTCACAGACTTTCGCGAATTCGATGATCATTGGATTCGCTCGTCAAACATAATGGCTTTCGTCTGTCATTGTCGTTCTGTTTTAATCGTTTTCCTGTATCTCCGGTAAACGTTATCATTCATTTCCATTATGTTCTGTAATTTGTATTTTTACATTTGATTATTTGCCAAATGAAGTCTGTATTAGTGACGACAGCTGTTTCAATTAATTATAATCGGTTAGTTATAATAAAAAATAACTAATTTCGTTTAATCGATTGATTGAAATAAAGTATTCTTATGTAGAATGTCATAAATCATGTGTATACTTTGGGTATAATTTAAAGACGGATAAAAACGAGAATGAACAGGGATAGGTTGTACGATTATATTCTCCAGCAGTATCTTTGGATGTTTCAGGTTTGAATGTTGAGACGTATTTGTCGAATTTTTTTTCAGATTTTAGCTGGTTTCCGAAGTATTTACCCTTCATCGAATCATTCGTAAACATGACAACTCCCCAAGCCTTACTTTTTTCCTGGAACCATTACAATTCAAACTATCAGCCGAAACAGTGTCAATATATAAAAAGTGCACACGTAAATAAAACAAAGGAAATAAACCGTTGTGCATATTTTTAAAAAAATCTCTGAGACAATGCACTTGGAATCTCCTGTCAACTAGAGCCAGGCGAGAAGTAAACCGTCAGGTGAGAAGTGAATTTGCTTTACCTCTGTACTCTTCATCATTTTATGGAGAAAACTGAAACAAACTTTTTGCGTCAAAGGTTAGTTTTACGAAATTTGGAATTCACGGTTTCGCACCGAAATGGATTTCAACTGAATGTGATCAACATTAGAGTAAATTCAGAAGTCGAAAGCCCTTTGAATACTCATTTTTAATACCAAAAGAAAATTTTATAAAAAAGGATTTTATGACTACTTTCTAATACAAATAAAGAATATCTGCTGCTTTAATTATATTTTATGCATCATTTTTGCGCACATTCTTTTGGTAACCTACCATAGTGGTACCACTGAATGAAACCCCCGGTCCCATGAAACTTCACACATTCTCTGGGGCCCGAGGCCAGGCACACTGGCAGGCGAGCTCTTCTTCTCTCGGTGTCGATTCAATGAATACTTTTTTGCTTCAAAAATACACTTTTTATATACAAAAACATAATATTGCACAATATCACAACCCCCGCAGGGAGGATCGCGATGGCGTAGGCTGGGTCGTGGTCTCTGGTGGAGGGTCGTGGACGACCACCCGGACCCTGAGTCTCGCAGCGTCACTCACGTCGTTAGCTTGAAGGTGCGGGCAGTGAGCAGGCGATGCTAAGCTCTTGGTGGTGGGGTAATTGGTCACCCATCAGTTGGGCCTATGGCACGTCGACCTTGGAGCAGGATTGAGCGAAGGATGCTTTTTGGAGTACTCCGGATCCCACTTTAAAGTCCGGCGGGAAACTAGTTACCCCCCGTCAGGTTGCTCCGGTACCGGCGTTACCCACGTCATGAGCTGGCGGTAAGCATTGGGAAGACGGGATGGGGCCTCCGAGTCGTCTGGATGTCGCCCAGATCCAGGTGAGCCCCAGATGGCCCCCAGGTCTCGGCTCTGGCCCGATACTCTGGGCAAAGAGGAGGGAACTTGTTCCCAGCACATGTGAGTGGCGCATTGCCAAGTCTCCTGTATTAGCCTGGATAGCTAGGAGCTCTAAAATAGCAGGGCGGCCCACACCCAGGCATTGTATGGGGAGGTTGCCGCGAGGGCAAACTGGGTTCCGGCTGGATCCGGCCGTCAGCCTGTTGGCGTTAACGCCTGTCGGCGGGGGGTGCGGATGAAGACCCAAAGTGGCAAAGGTGCCCACCCCGGGGACTTGTCCCCCTGATAAAAAGAAGCAGTGTGCAGTGTGGAGTTGTAGACCACACGGGGGTTACACACTCACTCACACTATCACAACATTAATGTAATAATTATTCTTATGTCAGTCGTGATAATCACATATGTACTGTTTACAAAATATTTCTGGGTTATGAGCGCAGTGTCTTTAAACAATCATAGGAATGTCGCATACAACAGCTTGTAATAATCAGAATTAACAGCCTCTGGTCGAAGGGATAAATGGCAATGACAGACTGCAACGCTACAAAAAAAGACAAAGTTTAACGGAGGATTACTCCATTTAAGCTCAGTGCCCAATAGTTGACTATGTTTTAACAGAGGCGCAACCGAATTAAAAAAAGTTTAAATGAAAATGAACTTTGCAGAGATAAGTTTAGAAAATTACTTTCGAACTACTATTCATAAATATTCGAACTGGTTCTGCAAATCTTCTGAATGTGAAAACTCGCCCATAAGCAACAATGTAAAATGGTGCATTTTTGATTACGGAAGTAATTTGTTTTTCAAAAACTGAAGTGCATATACTCATAGTTATTGCTTCAGTATTTTTTCACAAAACGTTATGATTTTTTCCCTCAATTTTTATAATTTCACTAACAGAAGTCTAGCTATATACTTACATGGTATTTTAGCCATTCCGACTCAACTGAAATTCCTGAACTAAGGTCCGAATGCAATTCGTGACGTGTAGGTTCCGCTTTATTGACGATTTCATTCAGTTTGTTTGTTATAGAATCTTTCTCTTGATATGTTGTATGCTTCTACGTGAGAATACTGGGCTATACCAGTTGAAGGAAACACAATTATTTTTCGTTTTAAGTTAATTGTAATCGGATAATTGGTACAGAATATGACTTTCAGTTAATCGCTTTTTGCTTCGTATTAATCGAATAATAATAGTTTTTGATTAATTTTCGCCATCATTACCGAGAATTATGCGTGTGTTTTAGTCTCGGTCTCAATTTACCTTGGTGAATCATAAGTACAATATCCGATGTAATGGCTGTGAAATCAATCCCGGAACTCGTAGTTTCCATTAGGATCATTTCATTTGAACAAGTGTTTTATTTACAGGGTACATTTTAATATTATTTGTATTAATTTTGGTGAAGGATTCAAAGGACTCACGTTATGATTGGAAGAATAAAGCAAACCTACAGCATTCTGACTCAACACGCTGTACCGATGATTAACGCCTACGTTGGTGACGAAGGAGCTTGTTGCCCGGTATTAAAAGACTTTTCAGGGATTCAAGTACCGCATGAGATGATGGTTCACCATGTGGTTTTGGGAGTGGTTTGTTCCCAACAGCACCACCACATGTCCCATGTGAACAACAATACCCTACGCAATCATTAATTCTGCATCGTTTAAGTTCCAAGCCACACTACCCTCGTAATCATTGTTGAAGGTTCATTGCAAACCTCCACTATTGTCTTTTGTCAGGGACCTATGTCATTAAGGCCGAAGCGTCTTCTTAGTATAGGGGTTATATAGTCGAAAACAAGAATGGCACAGTGTAATAAGTATAAAATTCGACATTTTCGATTCTGATATGAAAATATTAAGTCTTACCAATTTCAAAGAAAAAGTTGGAAGCATTCATTAGCGACACAAATCCGATACAGCCAAGGACGAAAGTTTTACCCTGAAATTATTGATTTCAATCCTTTAGCATTACTCTTGATTTTGAGATGTTGTAATTTATAAAAGATTTCCTGAAAATTTTGTTACACTTGCCTGAATTACGCCAACAGCTGCAAACATGGTAAAAGTGCAAAGTGAAGGAATGTTGGAAGTACTGAGAGATTAATAATCGTGTTGAATGAGCAAACACGTCATTTACGATTATTGTATTTTTTTGCTGTATGCCTCACATATACTCCGATTGTTTCAGAGTATATGAAATGCCATTCTGGTTTATTATTTAATGAAAGGAAACTTCGTATTGTTCCGAGTTTCAAAAGGGTATCGTCTGTGCAGGATCCTCTCAAAAAGATGTTCTGTTCAAAAGGAAGCGAAACACTCCTCCTCACCGTTTCTTCTCTCTTCCCTTTCTCTCGCTGTATTGCCATATCCCACCGTGACCCCTACTCCGCCCCGCCCATCCATCCCTGCCCCCACCCCCTCCTGTTCCGGCCCACCCCGCGCTGCCCCGCCCCCACCCTCCCGATCTGGTCGAGGGCGCGCGTGCTCGCTCCGAGTCCGAAGGCGGAGGCGAAGCTGCCAGCGCCCAACTCGCACAAAGCCTCCCCGCCGCCTCCTCCCTCGCTCCCCGGACGGACGCTGGGAGACACGGGCCAGATTACCGCGATAAGTCCTCTGCGCCGGCGGAGGGGCTGTTCGGAGACCAGCCCTTCCGCAACCACCGTTTCGCCCATCGTCCACCCATCGCCTGCCCACCGCCCGCGCATCCCCTGCCCACTGCCCGTCCATCTCCCGTCGATCGCCCGCCCATCGCCCGCCCATCGCCCGCCCATCGCTCGTCCATCGCCCGCCCACCGCCCGCCCATCACACACCCCATCATCTGCCCATCATCTGTCCATCACCCGCCCATTGCCCACCCATCGCCCGCCCATCCCATTCTCCTCGCCCTCCATCGCTCGCTCACAGTTTGCCCATCGCCCATCCATCACCCACCAATCGCCTGCCCATTATATACTCCTTGCCCTCCCTTCGCTCGCCCACCTCGCGCCCATCGCCCACCTCCCGCCCATCGCCCACCTCCTGCCCATCGCTCACCTCCTGCCCATCGCCCACCTCCTGCCCATCGCCTACCTCCCGCCCATCGCCCACTTATCACCCGCCCATCGCCCGATCATGCCCCTCCCAAAGCTCTCCCAACGCCCGCCGAAAGTCCACCCATCGCCCGCCAATCGCCTGCTCATCGACTGCCATCGCTCGCCCACTGCCCACCAAGCACCCCCCAATCGCCTGCCCATCGCCCGTCGATTGCATGCTTCTTGCCCTCGTATCGTTCGCCCATCGCTCACCCACTTCCCGCCCTCGCCCGCTTCATCCAACATCGCCTACCCATTGTCCGAGCCTACTAAACAAAAGTCACCCATCCAGCTATTAACACACATTTGCAGCACCTCCCACTACTCCATTGTCTCCCCCCCCCGTTCATGCCTCTATCTATCGTGGTGTGAGTCTATGGCCTTCAATACGTAAAATGCAGAGTTCACATCAAGGGCGACGTAGCTATGCTGATGCACTCCAGTATGAACATAAACTTTCGCGAAAACTGCAGTCACGACGCCGGT
The DNA here is from genome assembly GCA_011170035.1 of Teleogryllus occipitalis. Lineage (NCBI taxonomy): Eukaryota > Metazoa > Arthropoda > Insecta > Orthoptera > Gryllidae > Teleogryllus > Teleogryllus occipitalis. Next base: position 1,234,694 of record BLKR01000015.1, read on the forward strand.
TGGTACCGCGACTAGAAGATGTCATTGCCATATCCGATGCTCGAGCATCGATCACAACTTTTCACAATATCGGTAACATATTCCTTACAATTGAGCTAGTAAATATATTCCTATAATGCTTTCTGCATTTTATACGCTCCTAAATGGGATTGAGAGTAATATCAGGGAGGATAGAAGAAAAACTGCACCGGAAGAGGTGGCTCAGGGCATACACTGATATCACTGCAGCTCCTCTGACTGGGAGGTCCTAGGTTCGAATCACGACGGAGGCAGGATTTTCGACACTAACTAGATGGCTGAATCGGGTTCAGCCTCTTTCTGAAGGAAAATTCTAGCGACCTGTTGCTTTGATCGAGAGTTTTCCATGGTTTCTCCGAACAACACCAGACGAATGCCAGAGCTATAAACAAACAAACGCGCCACGGGCCGCGCGCGATCTTTCCTTCCTCTTCTTGGTCACTCATCCTCATCACTTACGTACTCACACTTACATTCTCTACACTCCCGCATATACCGGGAGACCGGTCAGGAAGTTAGAATTTTACTTGCATGTGGCGGTGCCCCGCTGTTGGGGAAACCCTACTAGTCAAAATTTAGGTCGCCACTGGATCTCACCATCCAGCGAGGGAAGATCACCACCAACTCCCGCGATAAAACATACACAACACTCACGGGACTAATGACTTTAGCAGTAGACGATAAAGGAAACAGTCATCAAATCAAAAAAGAAAAATCGCGCCTGGTTTTCACCCAGTGGGCGTGCGAGCGTGGGGGGGGGCGGCAGGTGAGCGGCGAGGCGGGCGAGTGAGGGAGGGGCGCGGGCGACCGAGCGCGGCGGGCAGAGGGGGGGGGGGCGTATCGCTCCGCCGCCGCCGCCGCCGCCGCCGCCGCCGCCGCCGCCGCCGCCGCCGCCGCCGCCGCCGCCGCCGCCGCCGCCGCCGCCAAGTCGCCCGCATTATGGAAATGAGCGGCCCGCAGGTTCGCGCGCGCTCAACTTGGAGCAATTTGGTTGGCAGTGATAATTGAATATCGATCACTTACGCGCGGCTCCTGCTTTTGCATCTGGATGCTTTTTCCTTGCCAATGCCCTCGTTGTGGGAATCACTGCAGCAGACTGAAGGTTGAAAGATTCTATATGCTAGTGTTCGCACGATGCGTTCTGAAATATAACCGCTGAAACGCGCAGAACTTGTGAAAACATAATTCATTATGAGCGTTTTCTAGTATTCTTACCTTGTGTAATGTTTTGAATTCCGTAGGAGGTTCAATTTAAATTTTTGTTTTAATTTTTATAGTAAGGTTTCTCAACAAAACAAAAATATCATTCATTGAGATATAGGCTACCCTAGATGCTTTTTTTTCTCAGAAATATTATTATTGTAATTGAAAATATATTGGATGACTTAATAATCATATTAATTAGGCTTCGCTTGACCTTCAAAAGATTGTTGTTGTAGATATATAAGTTCTGTAATTGCGATTATTACAAAATTCTATACTGATTTTCAAGTTCTGACTTATTTGGTTAACATGAAGAAAATATATAATGAAATAAAATAACATGAAAAGATATATTTTTTTATATTTAGTTCTGTTTTGAATTCAGTTTACTTACACTTTTTTTCACTCTAATATCATTTTAGTGTTGTCTTGTTTATTCGCGGACCTTTACCTGTTAACTTTACAGCTTTGTTCGTGTATGACTTCAATTTGTACCGTTACGTACAAAACCTTTGTTTTCACTCGTGCATATTGTCTTGCCGCAGAATGATTTATTTTTATGTAGGCTGTAGAATAGAATACTTCTGTAGATGTTTTAATAAATTAAGGACAAAATAATTCCTTTGAGTGAAAATATTGGGACAGAAGACAAACAAAAATATGTCCATTAAACAGATGGAATCATCAACAAACTTTGAATTGGGAATCTGATTATAATTTTGCGTATAGTACTAAGAGATGTTTCTAATTAATTTCCTAGACTGTTTTGAAATTTGGAATTAGAAATATGGTCCAGGATTTATTAAAGATACATTTATTTTTGCTTTTCAGATTTCTAATTTAGATTTCAATCAACAAATCTGAAAAGAAAAAAGAAGGAAAACATTGACTGTTTTTATAAATCCCGAACCATCCTCCTAAAAGGAAAAATACTTAGAGATGTTCTTGAAAAATTTCCTCTTATTTAATGGCGTTTATTCTACACTTAAATTAACGTACATTGAAAATCAGTGGGAATTGTTTATGTATTATTTTATTTTAATATATATATGTTGCTTCCACTACTACTAAGCTTTGGACAATCTCTATCCCTACTGTTACTTCCTTTCCCTCGGACTCGCAGGATATTAAGTGTACGTCCTGTATCCTAAACTACCGGTATTGAGTCCGTCGTCTTCTATTATGTAGTTTTTCAAAATTCATGCTCCCAAGCTAGTACGTGTTGAAGTATCGGAGCTTCTTAAGCGAGAAAAAATAATATAGAATTCAAGATTTTTTAAGTGAACACAGATCACAACGTATTGGATAAAACCACAAGCTCTTTCTTCATCTTCATCCCTTATCGCTTTTTACTTCTCTCGTTTTCTTCTTCTCTGCGTTTCTTCTTCTCTCCGCTTTTCTTTTTCTCTCTGCTTTTCATCTTCTCTCTGCTTTTCATCTTCTCTTTGCTTTTCATCTTCTCTCTGCTTTTCATCTTCTCTCTGCTTTTCATCTTCTCTCTGCTTTTCATCTTCTCTCTGCTTTTCATCTTCTCTCTGCTTTTCATCTTCTCTCTGCTTTTCATCTTCTCTCTGCTTTTCATCTTCTCTCTGCTTTTCATCTTCTCTCTGTTTTTCATCTTCTCTCTACTTTTCATCTTCTCTCTCTTGCTTTTTATATTCTTTCTGCTTTTCATCTTCTCTCTGCTTTTCATCTTCTCTCTGCTTGTCATCTTCTCTCTTGCTTTTTATCTTCTTTCTGCTTTTCATCATTTCTCTCCTTTTCATCTTTTCTTTCTCATCGTGAACATTCGTATGTTGAGGCGTCGGAGCCGGGAGAGAGGAGGGCCGCGGAACGGAAAGACCTGAGAAGTAGCGAGTCCCAGCGAAGTTTGTGGAGGTCGTATCCATGCTGCTTTAGGAAACATAGCAGAGAACAATGCAGATTTCTCGGAGCGAAGTGTTTCCAGGGTGGCACTACGGGTCACATCAAGGCAGTGTTCAAGAACCAGCGGTACCTGTCAAGGAAGTCAGGAAAGTTTGAATGTTAAGCAAGGAGAAGACCGGAGCATGACCGCAGAAACTGTCAACGAGATCCTGAGCAACATACAGCGTGAAGAGTTATGGCGACGTGGAAACTATACGGACGACCAGAACATTTCCAATTGCACACGGGCGAGCCAGTACTTTTGCTCAATTTTGAGATTTACAATAGTTTTGGGTCTCCGATTTGAAGAAGAGTAAAAACAGACCTCTGCACATTTAATAAATAGAAGATTAATGTGGGAGGAAAATTACGCCTGCCACTCGAATACAAGAACAAGAAAAAATTGGAATTTATAGAGGTGGACAGAAAATATTCGTTTAATTTATTAGATATTGATTCTTTCAGAGCTTTGGTTTCACGATTAGTGAGCAGAACAGTCTTGTGGACCAACGGAAGCCCGTACCGGCTATCCAGAGGTTGATCGAGCACGCTAGAAACTTTCGTCAACTCCCATTGTATAATTCTGTCATTTGATGGCTGCAACCCGTTACATAATGATACTCATTACGATACAGATTTCAATATGATACAGGTTCTTGACCAATCACAGAGAAGCTTACAAACCAAGTATTTACACTTAATTAATCATTGATAATATTTCTAGTGAATGTTTCGTTCGTTTTTGTGCATTAAAATTGCATTTAATATTAAATTATGCTTGCCAGTTTTCATTCCTTTCATTATTAGTCATTTTTACGCGCAATATTATTTAAAATAAATTGGACCGTAATTTCACTTTGATCCTATTTGACTAGCGCAGTGACAGTTAATGGAGGGAACATTTCACTGACGTTAAGATCTGAATGCAAGTAATTTTGTGTTATGTGTGTTTGCCGTGTGGTTACCTCTAAAATCAGACCAATTCTTTAGTTTAAAATGTCTAGTGAATCAGAAGTGGAGTTGGCATTTCCAGCAATAAGAGAAAAAGCGATAATGATGAGTCGGAATTATTACTGCAACTTTTGTACTCCCTCGCATGCTGACTGAAACACCAAAGCCACCTGAGGCAAGGGTAGCGAGCTGTCCGCTAGGTGGCCTTGTATGAATCCTGCATGTCAACTGCTACGAAATGATTGAATGTAAAAGTTTAACGTATAAAATTTATCCTAAGTCGTAGAAAAAGTACCGTATGAAACTCGATGTAATGGGTATTAATACACTCGTGTGAAGTTTACGATACTCGCTCGTATCGTAATATCCCACTCGTTTATTAATACATCATTACATCATCGTTTTATAATGAACTATTGCAGAAGGCCTTGGGCAACAAGTCCCAGCGTCGACAGAGCCAAGGGCGAGCTGGAGGAGCGTCAGGAGCAACAACACCAGCCGCACCAGCCAATCCTGGGACCCGCTGCACCCTATGGGAGAAGAGCTTGGCAATGGCGCCGTTTGCGCCCTGTATGGCGCATTTGAGAGAGAGGAGGGTGTCATGGCGTCAGTACCCGCTGCTCTGCGGGAGATTGGAGAAGCTTCGGACCCCAGGACGCCCTGAAGGGCTGTAGAGACTCTAGATACAGGGAGTTCCGCCGCTTAATATCATCTCGCCCAGTATCTCCGCCAAGCATCAATCAGTTGCCGAAGGAAAATTATGACCATTAGAGACATTATGGAGATTTTCAAGAATATTAATATTGGTTTGGAATGCATTCATGATTCTCAACACACGGAATACCACAGGCCCAATTCTCCTGACATCTGGATATCAAATGGCGGTATTGGTGGGTCAGAGGATTGCGCTACCCTAGGGACCCTCCAGGAAAAGATCTTCCCTCCACCGGCCGTCGGAATATTCGGCGGACCGCCCGCGGAGACCGCCGTGTCGGGGTCTCTTGTCGAGTGAAACCGCTGCAATCAGTTCTTGTATATTTTGTGTTACGACAACTAACGACTTTTGCGTTGTAAATTCTCCCGGTGATACGATAGTCTTTGGCAAGATTACGGACTTGATTTGGATATTGAACAGCGGCTCACATTCTTGTGTTTTATGAAGACCTGACTGGTATTTGGAACTGACTGTATATGTGTTGAACAATCGTACATTTACATTTTATAGTGCTGAAAATGATCTTACTGTGGATCTCTAGTTCTCCAAAATGCGAGATATAAAAGGCTTAACTTTCTTAGAACATCTTTTTTTAACACATTTATTAATTTTAGATGGATTACATCGTTCAGTACAATTACTTTACGGATGTGTTTTCAGATTTATTCCAGTTAAAATATCTAAACTAACTAAATCTATACATTGAAAAGGATACTCTAGGGGAGAACCTCCGGGTTAAGAATCATGATTAGCTTAAATTTTGAGGAAGGATTCAAAAAGGAATATATTTTTTACCCGGGTGTGGGTTGGATTTTTCGGTAGTTTGTAATGAGCTGCTGCTGGTATGTCTGTTAGATTTTGGTAGAAGTTGTGTGATATTTGTGCAATTTGGTTTATTGTTGTATTGATGTTTAATTCTGAATGAAGTTGTTTATTACTTATGAACCAGGGGGCATTTATGATTAATCTTAAAAATTTATTTTGCAAAACTTAAATTTTATTGACATTTATGGGGGCTGCGTTTGTCCATATTGGGTATGCATAAAGCAGTGATGGTCTGATTATAGTTTTGTATATTGTACTGTTTGTGTATGTTAGGGATTTGTGTATGTTGATTAGTGACCGGAGTTGGAATAATTTATTTCTTGCTTCTTGAATATATATATATATATATATATATATATATATATATATATATATAAAATTAGAACATCTAGAGAAAACTCGGAACAAAAATAATAATCCTTCTTTTGAATCCATTGTTATAAGTGGAGATATCAACATTGATTTTCTAGGCAAATCATGCGAATAAGCGTAGTTTCTCAAACTAAGTTATTATTTTAATTTAGATATTATGGTGAGTGATACTAAAAGGTATAGGTCAAATCAAAACATAATTAAGAAAATCACAACTAGATATGAAATAACGAATAATATAGGATTCAGTGACCACGATGCACAAATTATTACAATCACCAATAATGTGAACACATTAAGTAATACACGCAAGTGAAAATTACTTACTAAAGTTAAAATGTAGTTATTTACGGACCTCAATTGCTGCAGAAATTATGAAAAAGGTTTATTAAGCTGTTGACACAAACGACAAAGTTTTCTTAAAGTTTTCATTTAAATAACACCTGCTTTCTTCTTAAAAAAGAAAAAAATATTACACGGTAAAGCATTACTTAGAAATCACAGGAACTTCATGTCAAAGCAAGCGTACTCATTACTTTATTTCTAAACAATATCACCCAGTTTCCTTGTCATCTTTCGGAAATACAAAATATTTTAAGGAAAGTAATAGCACAGGCAAAACGATGAAGAATAATCAGGATATTTGGACGCTAATAACAAGAGTAAAGCAATGTGGATTATCGTAAAAATTACGACCACGTCATCTCAAAACGTTTGTAGAGAATGTTGTGTTAGAGGATAAAGACAGAGGTAATCCATCGGGGAAAATATGCAAATTACTTAATCCATCGAATGCGATTGAACTCATGAAGGGACTAAAACCAAAAATACATCACACGTTTTCCAAAAAAATTCGACTCGATATTTTTCGAAAGTTCTTCCAGTGAAATCTTTAGAAGAATCAGTGAACTAAAAATTATTATTCGACTAATTTAGATAAATTTCCGGATTCTTTACTAAAAGCTTGTGCTTTTGACACTCTTTAACTCACATTTTAAATGCTTATTTATCCACACGAATATTTCTAGATATTTTAAAAAATGCAAAAATTAAACCACTTTTTTAATTGGGCAACAAAAATGAAAATCAAAATTATCGGCCACTTTCTCGTGACAGTTTTCTCAAATACTAAAGTTTCTTCTCCTCTCTGTTTTTCTTCTCTATTTTCTTCTTTTCATTTTCCCTTCTTCTTTTTCATTTTCTTCTTCTCTTTCTCACCTCATCCACTGAACTGTATAATCTCTTGAGCGACGAAGACCCTTTACACTGACAAATGAAAGGCGTATTTAAGCAAAATTAAGCACTAAATATTCTAACTTGACGTGAATAATTACATGTAGCTGTCAACTGCCACTGCTTTCAGATACTTTTTACTGTCAAATGAATTTCAAAAATTCATCAGCGAATGAATTTAAAAGTTATAAATCTTCTCTTCATCCTATTCTAGAACTCATCCCCCCTCGAACAGTGTAAACTATGAATGTAACATTGAGAGAATACATAACATAAACTGTTTGATTGTACACACGGAACCTCCTTTTTTTCTTAAATCATTGGCTAAACGTTGATGAAAGTACATAAGAACTGGTTTTAGTCGCCCATAATAAACTAGCGAATGCTCATTTGCATTATAAAAATGAAATACTAAGAACCATTTAACGCAAATAAATAAAATCATTAACTAATATTCATCATAAAATCATCTAATAATCATAAACTAGCATGAGTCATTCGGCAGTCTTCTTGTGCCCGGTCCGATTTCCCCGTGTCATCTGGCCCTCATCTTGAGTCGCTCCCTCGAGCCCTGGGGTTCCCCAAGGACGCCGCGAATCCCGCGGGAACGCTCATGCATATGTTATGAAAATGCTCGGCGCCTCGCCCTGCCGCTAATTGAATATCGATCTCCTTCAGTCGAGGGCAGCTTTGCGTTGGCCCGCTTTATATTGCGATTCACATTCTGTGACTGGATGCAATTATCTTCGCCTTTGGCTTGGAATTCTCCTTCTGTTATAGCGTTTCTTACTTTTCTTCTTCCTCCTTTTATTCGTTCTTACTTTATACTTTCCTCTTTTCCTTCTCTTCTCCCGCTTAATCTTTTCTTCTTTTCACATATTTTACTACTCTTTCTTTCCTTTGTTCCTCCTCTTTCTTTCAAATATTTCTCATTATTTCCCCCGTTACTATTCATTTTTCATTTTTCGTCTTTACCATATCTTCACCTTGAAGCGCTGTGTACATTCGGCCGACATAATTTGAATTAAATATGGATATTCTTGTGTCCTTATTGTGTATACTGCAGCGCCTTTGACCGGGACGTCCGAGGTTTGAGTCCTGACGGCGGCAGGATTTTGACACTAGCTTTTTGAGCTACGTCGAATTCAGTCGCTTTCTGGAGAATTCTAGCGGCCGGTTGCTTTGATCGGTAGTTTTCCGTGGTTTCTCCGATCAACACCAGGCGAATGCCGGAGCAGTACCCTAACAAACGGGCCACGGACCGCGCGCGATCTGTCCTTCCTCTTCCTTGTCCTATCCTCTTCCCTTACACACACACTTACACTAACAAGCACTAAACTATCAGATATTCCGGGAGAGAGGTCGGGAGCTTAGAGCTTTTTCCGGCTGGGGCGGTGCCCCTCTGGTGGGAGAGTCCTGGTTAGGGGGAAACCCCACTAGCCGACGGTAGTTAGGCGCCGGATTTCACTATCCAGCGGGGGAAGATCACCGCCATCTCCCGAGAACAAATATGCACTACACTTACGAGTCTAATGACCAAAGCAGTTGACGCGCCCGGAAACAGAAAAATCAATCTATCAATCACTATTGTGTATAATGGGGGCTGGGGTCAGTAGTATTCCTCCAACCGTGAAAAAATCCACAGCAAAGCATGAACAAATTCTTTTTACGATAACCGTTATTACTTGGCTACCATATTTTTTAATGGATATCAAGAAATGACCAGCGTCACGCCTGACTGACAATGCGCAAAATTTGCCTTTTGTTACAGTTGTGGAAAATATTGCTTTAAATTAACGAACCGATCACGGAGATTCTGTGCGAATAATTGAATCAAATATTTCAGTTGGTCAGCATTTATAATATCTATATTTAAAACTTCAGACCTTACAAAATAAACAAAATCGAACATTTTATGTAGATAGTTATTTGTGTAATAATGCAACCCATGTGTCTGTTCATGCTAATGTCTACTTATGTGTCTGAATTTGAAAGACTATGAAATGCCGTCTGTAGACAATAGTGATGTTCCGCTTTTCTTTATATATATATATATATATATATATATATATATATATATATAATATTGTAACAATGTACGTGGAACCTTTATAAATATAAAGTATATATTAAAAATTTAAAGGGTACATCGTGAAAGATACGTCCGTAACTTCATTGCTATTCCTTTTCCGCGCCGCTGACTGGCCACTTCAATTTTATTTGCGAGACAATGGGTATCTGATGTCAATTATTCACAGTCGTGTTTATATTGGGTATCGGATGTTTTATTTGCAATGTTGTACATATCATGTCATATTTTAGTGTTCGAAACATGCCCAGATATGAATGAAGTATTTTGTTCCGGGAATATCGGGTTTTAGATACGCATAAAATGACATTAAATAAAATAGTGGGGAGATAATTTTCAAAGAAAAATTAGTTCTTACTCATGACTAATCTTGAAACTTCTTTGAGTCATTGTTATTCTTTGTGAGAGATTTCGCGGACTTTTCATGAAAGATTGTGTATGTGTTTGAGACTTTATTTTATTACTTAGTGAAGAATACCTATTTAAGCGCTGAATACGATTAAAAATATAGCAATTACTGTCCAATTGGAGAAGAATTATAGCATCCGGCTGCTCTGCTCAGTAGTTTGCTGTGGTTTATCCGACCAATAGCAGGCGAATACTGGAACAGTTCCCGACCAAACAGGACGGACTGCACTCTTCCTATTCATTGTCCTATCAGCTTCTTTTCCACATGCACACATTTTAGGTGAACTACACTATCTCACATATCGGAGACCAGTCCAGAGTTTAGAGCTTGTCCCGACTGGGGCGATACCCTACTGGGGGAGATATCTGGAGGAGGAAATGCCCGCAAACCAAATTGTAGGATGGCGCCGGATACCATTATCCAGTGGGGAAGAAACGCTGCGACATCCAGGCATAAGGAACATAGAACATCACCATCAGTGTAGAAGACAACGTAATCGGAAACATCAATTAATCTATGTACAAAGCAACTGCTGGCCTTGCACTAGCTAACAACATTGGACTTCAGTAATATTCGTTATAAGCTTTTCTTTCAAACTAATAATTTTACCAACAAGTAAACGATTTTACTTACATTGTATAAAAAATTGTATAAATGTATAGATACTGATCTAAGATACTTATGTATAAATTTGAATATGGCATAGCAAAAGAGAAATTTAGGGCATTGCGCCCGCTTAGTTACGTTATGTAAAGACATGATCAGTTTTGATTTATTTCATTTTCAAGGCTTCCTACTAAAGTAATAGAAAATGAAACTAAAGTTTGCTTTTTCTAAACAATCAAAAGGGGGTTACGTGTCTATTAAATGAAGAGTTGTCTGGTCATGACACAATTTTGTGATAATAATTCATTTCGCGAATTAAAATGACTTGATTAGCCAGAGAAACCAATTGCGAGACTCGTTGCATTTGCGTCCCCACCATCAGGGAGACCTCCTCTTAGGCGCAGGCGGCTGCAAATTGCGGCTCCTTGGAGCGGTTTACGGGCGCCGGAGCCTCCTCGCCCGGGGATATGACCTCTCTCAGCGCGCGACCACGCGGGGAAGCGTAAAAGATGCCACTATTTAAGCGCGTAAACTTTTACGGCCGTTCGCTTTTAAATGCAAGAATAGCGAGTTATGGGATCGTTTTCGGGCCGGAGTACCAACTGACCGGGAGTGCGTTGGGAATGGAGCGTTTGGCACTGCCTGCCACTTCACGGCCCCCTAAATCGCCTCGTTCGCACGCTCGAATTCTCGGGAAGTGTGGTGCGAAAGCTCTGCGAATATTTCTCGACGTCGGAATGCCATAGTTGGTCACACTTGGCTTCTATGAACTTGGCTTCTAAGAAATGTCACTTGGCTATGAATATAAATATTCTTTAAAGACATGAAAGTGGTAAGTATCAGTGACAAAACACACGTCTTTCAATCGACGCAAAGAAGTATTTATTAGGAACTCGCTTGAATAATGTCTTTTTATGAAATTATATATTCTTTAATTTACTGCATAAAAAGCTTTTGAAATTCTTTCATTGCATACTTTTCAATGTGATGCAAAGTGAATTACTTCTCGATCTAATTGTGATCCAAATTTACTTATTTTGCTCATCAAACTTACTAGTTACGAACAAATTACCTTTAAAATGATAGATTTCATCATCAATTTCTCATTTCCTGCAGTTTCACAAAAATAGCCAATAAATATTATTTTGTATGATGAAGTTCTTTATCTCCGAGTATGATTATGAAAATATTTATAATTTAATCTTGTCCTTACTTATACAATATATCCACTTACAACTATTAATGTTACTCACATTTGCTATGATTATTATCCTTAAAATTGGACAAAAACATTTCGCTTCAAGTCATCTTAACGAAGAAGATATTTTTGATAAATCTACGGGGTTTTTTATTTAAAAATGAATTAGATCGTGCGATAAAATACAATTGTTCACATTAACTGGCTACTTACTTTCTTTAGAAATGTGTACGTTTAAAAAAAGAAAAACATTGATATAGATTGTTTAACAAATAAGTACTTCTTTGTCAGCTTAGTTTCTGACAAGTAAATTTCCGAAACTTTAATTTCTATTCGGTCATGAACTGTCTTTAGAAGCAATGATTTAATCTATTTTGCAGCGAAAAACTTGAAAATGCACGTTTAAGAAACGATATTAAAAGTAAATAATCTCACGGTTTTAATTTTGAAACTCCAAATTCTCATTGAACAAGTAATTTTTAAGTATTGTAATTTCTATACATTATTGTCCTTTGAAGCCGAAGTTCTATTTTTACACTAAATGAAACTTCATCAATTCCATAGAGTCTCCCGAGAATGCACTTACCGGAGATTAAAAGCATGGTGCAAAACTTGGAATGTCCAGTGTCCTCTTGCTCAAGATCTTTCTAAATTACTCTTTAATTTCCTCAGACAAAAGAAAGAATCGAATTTTCTTTCACGACACTTAGTTTTCCACGTTTTGTCCAGGATAACACTCGTTAAAGCATTGACACCTCTCTAAGTGTATACTTTGTTACTTAGGTACTTTGCTACAAGTGCTCGAAGATGTTTGAGCGGAGATCTATAAAAGGGGAAACCACTCCAAACTTCCCGTCTCTACTCGTGCAGTAATCGTTTTACTTCAACTCACTAACGGTGTCCGAACATATTGGTTAGCTCTAAATCGACGGGTGAGAGGGACAAATTGACGTGCACCCTTTCTTTGGTGTAATACTCTCTACGGACTTTTGGAGGCCATCCCGGAAATCGCAGTTCTCCTGGAACTTTATTAAAAAAGATGTGTTGCGTCATACGAGCATGAGGGTACAATCCTTTGCCAGACGCTCAGATTGAGAGGCGGGAGGGGAGACAAAGTCTGTTGTGTAGTTCATTTACCTGGATATGATCGGAGGAAACTTTGAAAATGTTTTATCAGCTCAGAACGCCTTTCATTCTCTTCTAGACATGATGATTCTCTATCCCGCTTGATACTTCGCAATTAGTACGTATGCTTATCGCATGCGACGACTCAGGACAAGCTGGACTTGCCAAAACATTCCTCAAGTTGTAAAAAGATCATTTAATACATGAAAATAGCTTCACTTTGAAACCATCTTTGAAATGAACAGGCTCAGAACTATGCATAACATCATGGAGGCTCGTATAGCGCGTTGCTAAGCATGTAATAATGAATGTAAATACTCGAGGCCGAATTCCTAATGCAGTTTAAAGACTCCCACAGACCGACGTGGAAGATCCACAGCCTATGTGAATTTGCCGCAGCGGAAGTTTCGCGTCACTTGTTACGTTATGAACACGTTAAGACCTGCGCTACAGGTGAGCGTCACGACAACGGATTGGCAGCGTTTAATCGGCGGCGAAATTTGTAACGCAGTCAGACGCGTTTCTTACCCTACAGCTCGAGTTTCGTGGAAGTCCACCCGTATTCGGGAGTCTACGTTCCTATCTGGCTCGAGCGACCTTGCCAACCGTCACCAAACGCTGACTCATAATTGGCGCTCCGGTGTGAACGGTCCCGCGTCTAGCTTGGAACTTTCCACGCCGCACCCGCTGCGGATCTACCGCGCCCGTCTGCGAGAGACTTTAATAGCGTTTTCCATTGGTTGCACTGAAAGCCACCCTAGTGCAGGGCAGAAACGTCATCGCTCCGCAACACTGCGGCCCCACACGCGAGAAGGGCAGCTACGAATGAAACGGATTCCGGAACTGAGTCAGTGCTTGTGCGCTACGCAGTGAGATTATAGACAGCTGTTCTTGGTCAGTCACACTGATGGAACTCCAAAAATAATAATTTTGAATTATGATCGTTATAATTTTTATGAAGTCTTTTGTAATTCTTACTTCTTAATTAATAAATTATTAACGTGTGATTTCTTTATTTAAAAACTACGAAAACTTCAAATGCGTATGAGTCGTAATTTCATATTTCGAGATTTGCCAGTGATCGATATAGTACACAAGATTTTGAACCGAATGGCTTCTGTAGAATTGTTTGATTACTGAAAAAAATAAAAATATTAACATGAACATTTCCGCTGGTATATGTATGGGCGTGCGAGAAACATTTCTTGGCATATATATTTGAATGATTTTGTAAGGGTCACTAATTTTATTTTCACTTTATTAGCGTTTCGAAATTGAGACGTACCTAACACTTTTTAGTTTCTAAATAGCACTGGATTTGTTAATATGAAGTTATTCAAGGTTAAATTTTAGGAAAACACAATCTGATTTTCCGAACTTGTGAATCACAAACATTATTTTAAGACATTTCTTGCAAAACATAATATACTCCATCATTCAAAGTATCCCTGCGTGACAGAAGATCCTCAATTGCCTTCACAATTTCACCACGAATCTAAATCAGCATGGATAACTTCCGTACCTAACCTCACAATGGCCCGGTACACTAGAATGCACTGACGCGATCGTCGGTGCAGTTTAGGGCGCCCCGAGTGCGCCCTGGGTCCGTGTCGATGTGCGAATGGAACAAGCAGTTCTTTGCACTGGTGCGCCCTAGCGGTCGAATGGAACACGAAAGCTGCCCTGAGTGCGCAGTGGGTGCACACTAGTGCGGTGAATGGAAAACGCTGTAAGTTGAGCGTTTCGTAAGCGGATGATTTTTATTCACAAAGAAAACTTATTCTCAAATAACTGGGTAATGGATGACTAATCATTTGCCAAACGGTCCTCGCCTATTTCCGTAACACTTCAATGGTCGCGATTAAAAACGTAACGCAAGTGTTCGCGTGGATTACAATAATCCATTTGATATTTCGTCTTTCCGGGTGCGACAAGTGCTAAGGTAATAAGTTACGTAAGTCTAGTGTATGTTTTAATCATGCAAGGGGGGAAGTATTCTTCCCCCGCGGGATGGTGTAATCCAGCGACGATCTTCACGTCGTCTTGAAGGGTTTTCCTTATCGAGGTATCTCCCTGTCGCAGGGCACCTGACGGGACAAGATACAAGTTCCCACCAGCTCTCCCGTCATGTGGGGTAGTGTAGTACATGAAAGTATAGATGCGTGTGAGTAAGGGGTGAGGATAGGGAAGGAAGAGGTGACCTATTTGATAGGGTTCTGCCCCGGCATTCTCCTGGTATTGATCGGAGAAACCACGGAAAAGCACTGATCGGAGCACTGGCTTCTCCTCCAGATAGAGGCTGAACTCGACCTAGCTGTCTGGTTAGTGTCAAAATCCTACCACCGCGACTGTCGGGACTCGAACCATAGGACCTCCTGGTCTGAGGCGTTGCAGTTGATCATATAACATTAAGTTATGAAAACGTCACCTTTTCATTAACACATAGAGAAGTTAGGGTGTCTAAAACAGTAATTATGTATATAATATCACGTAATTTATTAACTTGTTGACTTATTACAAACGCTATGCAATGTTACATAAATGTACCTGCATTACGCTTTTAAATAAATATACTCATAAATATGTGAGTATTGAGGTGATATTTTTGTGAAATGTCTCATATATCATACGTTTGGCACACTTGATAAACTGTGACGTACGAGTAATAAATAAATTACATTTCCTTTCTTTACATTTTGAGGCCATTCTGTGTTTGTGTGGAGATTTTCGGTGTGTCCCTCAGGCACCCCACAGCACACTGTTTACGCAATTCTGTTGAGTGCTGTTGTTTTGTTCGATGTTGTGCTCCAGTATAAGTAACATTTGTTTTCGAAATGTCGACAGTTATCTGTTTGGGCATCATAATGTGCTTTTAAATTTTGTTGTGTAATTCGTGAATGCTTGGAAGGGTCATTGACAGTCATGACGTCTGCTAACCGTGGTTAGCAGATGGTTGCATCAAATGTTGGGCTTGTGTGTGCTGTTTTCTGTACAATGGGTTCAAGTTAGCAGTGCACAAGCCATGCTTCTGTAGGCTACGTAACTCTATTATCATTGTAATATTACCCTTAACAGTATCGGGTGCAATCTGAAATGCCGTTGTCATAAAAGTAAAATCTGCATCCTAGACATCGACAAAAGCGCCTTGCCCTGGAGCAAAATGTCCCTTTCTGAAATAATTTTTAGGAATATTTCAGAGACAGTGTAGTATGAAATCTGTACAGTGAAGCATTGTAGTATGAAGTTGTCAATCTCCGCACGGAGAGAATCACACACAAGAAAGCGTAAAGTTATAAACAGACATGACACAAAAGAAAAGGTGACGTGTACGTTATTTCCCTACGGTCCAGTTCAAATAACAAATTTTGAAGAGCCATCGCCATGAAAACTTAATACAGTGCAAAGCGATGCAATTAAAATTTGTAAACATGTAATTAGTTCTGTGAAATTATGTTGCTTTCAGGAGTGACATTGCTTCAGATTTGAACAGGACTCTATTACACCGTTGCAAAGATTATCTTGGTTAATGGAAAGGAACGATGCTCATACTGATTGGAGCCGTCTTGCTTCGCTCAAGAAACGAGTTCGTGTCTTCTTTCAATCAAAAACGGTTGCAAGAAATCCGCGAATAGGATTAGTAAGAGGTGCTACGAAGAGGATTAACTTTTATTTCGAGTTGAAAGATAATGCAGCAGGAGAGGAGAAGAGTTGAGAATTCGAAGTAGGGGGGTCTATTTCAACTTTTTTATACGTATAAATGTAAACACACATCTATACGTATACTAGGGCATTCAGCACTAGTATGGAAAGTATGTTCGGCACGCTTTCAGGCTGGAAAGGGAAAGTTAAACTTTATGTCCAAATACTGTGTGAGTAGGCGTCACTTTCTAGATGGTCTCGAATAAGAAATCATAACTCAATCACCCACATCTCGCACACGGAAATGGCCCTGTTGTCGCACGAAATGATCGAAGAGGAGAGAGAGAGATGTAGCTCGGCAGTATTTTTGTCGATGTGAGCACGTAGATCGTATATGAGAGAATTCACTCTGCCTCTGCCAATTCTATAATAATTCTATGCTCACAAGAAGATATAGTAATTAAAATGGTTATTTGCAGAAATTTTGCGGATGCTCTTCGGCTATTCGATGCTAAAAGCAAAGGGATGCTAATCCGGGCTTCCCCTTTTTGATGCAAAACTTCTTTCATTTCGTTCAGTAGAGGATGGTCACTAAAACAGCATGTAATAAAAACATGTAGTTTATCATTAATATAACTTATATATTTGCAACTGTACTTATCACGACGCTTATTTTTGAGAATTTACGTACGTTTGCGGTAATAAATGCGTTGCCAGTAATAAACGTATGTACAGACAGCAGGTTTGTTTACTTGCGGAAGAAAGTTACAGAGAAAAACTTTTCCTTACACGGTATTAAAATCTTGTGATAATAGCAGTGTATTTTGCCTGCGTCGAACTCCACTTCTGACTTTATCTCAATTTAACTACTGCAATTTAACCTAATTGAACTATAAAATTACCATTTGAAGTTGTAACTACTCATGAGCTAGAGTAGTCTTCCGAGCCACAGGAGCCCGCGTCCACAAAACAAGAAGCATGCGTTAATTTATCTTGATCACATCAACGTCTTAGTTCGAGACGTGATTAATTAATTTAGGATTCAACGGTGAAACGGCAGAGCGCGGCCATAATAAATCACCCGGGTGTGTGGTGATGATGGGATCGCCGCTGTCGAGAACTACGCCGACGGCGCATCACCGCGTGAGAAGCCCTCGCAATTTGGTCTCGCGCCGTCCAGCGATGAGGCGGACGCGGCGCGCGGGAGCAAGAAGGCAGTGCCGGAGCTCACCATTTTGGGCCCGGGACAATGCTGAAACGTAACCCCTGCCCCAAATTAAAAATTTTTTGGCAGGTTTTTCCCCTTTCAGGTTTTTTTTCCTCAGCCGTACCTTATGGTCTCTTTTCCGCGGCATTGATGCGATGGAGAGACCATTTGGGGTGAATACCAGAATACGAAAGGTTAGAACGCGGTAGAATGTAGGTATTGTAATGGCTTAAAGGCCTTCGGCCTAACCACTTAGCATCAACTTTTCTAACTTGTACGTAATAATTACCTTTTAAATAAAAATAAATTAAAAATGTGAAAGTTGTATCAAGAAACCATATGCGTTATTTGATTTCAAGAAATAACGAAACTTACTTTAAAGCTAGAGAACGGTTTTGGAAATATATTTTAAATAACACTTTTAAGTGAAAGTACTTAGTAATAGAATAATACAATTTCCACAGTGATCTCAAAATTCTAAAAAAATTGTTTAGTGTGTAATAAAATCACTTGTTAAATTCACGCCGTAATAATATGAATTTCAGTAGAACGTATTTCAATCCTCAGCTACTGACATGGAGTCCCTGGAACTCCTCCGAATTCACGAAACTTCCAATACTTGTATTGACGCTTTTTTTAAACCTCAATTTTTGTTGCATCTTTCCCTCCGACAGTTTTAAGTAATAGTTCGCGAGCTTAATGTTGTGGAATGCTTTTCAGGAAAATTATTAGCCTTTGATGGAGCGCAGGAGACCTAGGGACTCCATGTCGTTAGCAGTGTACTTTTCACTGAGTGCGTGTCGCACTTTGCCAGTTAGTACAGTGTGTTCTGTGGGGCCCCGAAGAAAGCACAATGTACACAAAAACATGTCTTGGACGTTAAGAGAGTGTGTGAATATTAATGAGCATAATTTTGAAGAAAATATTGCGCAACGGGAGGAGCAAATGGACTGATTGTGCGGGTGTATTTTTGGATCATCAAATTAAAAGTGACAGTGACTCATCAAGTGGACAACCTTGTTTAGAATCTGAGGAAAAAACTATAATGAAGAATAATTTCTTGAGAACGAACAACCTGACGAAGAAAAACTTAGAATGCAAAATACTATTACGGACAGGATAAACAAAGTGTGCAAGATTTGTGCAGAAAAACATGCCTTTAGAAAGTAGTGTCAGAATTTTTGGTTTGCGGTAGAAACATTTTTGTACTTGATTTTCAGTTTTAAAATTATAGTAGTTTTCATTTACCTATTTTTAATATCGAATAAATTTTTATTATAAAAATAAATTTTGTTAAATTAAAGATATGCATAATTTTACTTAGGCATTCCTAATCACATGATATTCCATCATTAGAAAACTTGTTAACAAATATATCGTGATTAATACTTTCTTTAGTCATCACTTATCGTAAAGTCCAATGTTCTTCACACAAAATACAAATTAAACTGTAATATTTGAAACAAAATTTTGTGAGTCCTCTGGCCAGGAAGTCATGGAGATTGTTTCGACGGTGGCGGATTTTCGACTCCAGCTTCATTCCTCCGAACCATCCGCTCTCTAGAGGAGAAATCTAGCGGTTGGTTGCTCTGATCGGTAGTGTTGCGTGATTTTTTCGCTCCACACGAGGCGAATGCCGGAGCAGTACCCTTACATATGGGTTAACGACAGCGGATGATCTTTCCTTCCGCTTTCTGGCTTATCGTCTCCCATTACACTATATCGGAAAACCAGTCGAGCGCTGAGGGCTCGCCGCGACTGGTGCCGTGCCCCGATAAGGAGATATTTGGAGTAGGGAAAACCCCTCAAATCGACATGTAGATCGTCGCCATTCCCCGGATGAGGAACACTGTCTCCACGCGGAATCAAACGTGCACTGCATTATCGGGTCTAACGACAGCATTGGTTAACGTGCCCGTTAGCATTCTGTCAATCAAATTTCCTCGATTACAAAGAATGAGTTTTGTTTAGAATATGACATACATTTCCAAATGACAGATAGGCTGAGTTTTGTTCGGAAACAGCATTGCCACTGGTTCTGCGGCGACTCACCGAGGGGACCTAGGGTTCGAATCCCGACGAACTTTAGTGGCGAATTGACGATTCTAACTTCATAGCTACTTTGAATTCAGCGCTGTCTCAAGGAAACTTTAGCGGCCGGCTTCTCTGACTGGTAGTTTTTCGTGGTTTCTTCGATGAATACCAGGTGAATCCCGGAGTAGTGTCCTAACAAACGGGCCACGGGCCGTGCGCGTTTTTTCCTGCCTCTTCTTTGTCCTATTCTCTCTTCCTACACACTCGTCTGCAATTAATTTCACAGACCACTACACATGTCAGGAGACTTTTCTGGAGCTTTGGGCTTGTCTCGGTGGGGCGGTGCCTCGCTGGAGAGATAGCTGGAAAGGGGATTCCCCTGCAAACTAACGCGTAGGTCGGCGCCGGATCTCAGCACACAGTCGAGAAGGAACACAGCCACCTTCCAGATTTGATCATGCACTACAATTACGGGAATAATGACCTTAGCTGTTGAAGTGCCCGGAATTATCATTCAATGAATCAATCAATCCAAATGACATTTCTACTCTTTGTGAGTATCTAAAGTTTTAATTATGAAAACATTAACGTCATTAAAATTATTAATTTGTACATAAACTGTATGTAATTTGAAAGATACGGCACAAAATACAAGTAAGGTTTTGTACTGATTGTCATTGGGCTGACGTCGTTCGAAGATATAAGTGCAGCTTACAGAAATGTGTGGGAAAATTCAAATTCATTAGGTTCAGCAACAATCTCTATTGGTTTGATAATGGCGTTTATAATATTACGTGATTCGTACTTTTGCATTTCCTAAAAAGTATATAAATATAATCTCAATATTAATTTGTTTGCAATCTTCAAAAAGAAGAAGTTTTGAGAAATGATCGAAATATCTAAATACTTTATGCTTATCAAATATCCCATTCAGTACAGAAAATAACAAGAGATAGTAAGAAGGGTAGATAGGAAATCCGAGAAACCTCTGAAGAACAATACTGAACGTCAAGTTTTGTAGGTGCATGAAGAGCATTGTAGGAGAGTAGCAACCTGCAGTACAGTGTTATCATCGGTTCACTTCAGGTGTTTGCTATCAAAGCTCAATCTATTGAAATGCAAGAATCTGTATATAAGAGAAGCACACGTGGAGAATTTGGACATGGTAAGGGTAGAATTGTCTAAAGGTCACTTAAAAAATAGCCAAAATATTTCTCATAATACTAATTCCTTATCCCTCTCCATTGCTATCTCGCTAACTTGCTGACTTGGGACAATATAAATATCCTAATTTATTTAATTTTGTGAATCCTTCACTCCAATATTTCCTCATAGTATGACACGTTGAAGATGTGCAGTTTCAGTGGTGAAATATTAATAATTTGGGATTAGTTAAACATTATAAACTTTATAGAATACTTTCATTGATATCTATTTCTACTTTTTAAAATATGAAAAATGAAGTTTTTGAACAAACAATGCAAAATATTACTTTGTCATGTCCTTTTCAAAGTGGGTCTGCAATTTTCAACTCTGTTGGATCCTTGATATTCGAGAATTAATTTCTGTATTCGTAGAGTTTTGCGATGTTAATTACTTTGCAGTTCACGGAAAATGGATGTTGTTTTCAAAACCATAAATTTGCTACCACCTAGATTTTGTGCAAAAACACGTTTTAGTTTTGTAAAAGATAAGCCGGAAACGTCCATAGTTGTTCGAATACCCCACATTTTCGGACAATAGACATTTATTTGTCCGGCAGTATCTAAGATAAATTGCTTTCTACCCCTAACATATCTTTACCGTGTTTCTTTTTAATACTCGAAAGGTCTCGCTGGGATCCACCAAGCGTTGCTTTACTTGTGTGTATCTCGAGTGAGAAAAATCCTCCGAACTTATCCATCTGAACCTTGTGAGTCGCAAGATACATTAGAATAATAATTTGAGAGGCGAACAGCAGTGTGAAGTCAGAATTTTGGATATCGTACCTGGTTTACAAGAACCCTTTGTTGGTTCATTTTGAGGATTCTTTAGTGCAGACCTGCTCAACTCAGTGGCTCTCCTAGCTGCCACGAGCCCCTCTTGATCCCGGAAATTGACCCGCGAGCTGTGTTCTTTTGGGGACGTCATTTAGCGGCAG
Source organism: Teleogryllus occipitalis (assembly GCA_011170035.1). NCBI lineage: Eukaryota > Metazoa > Arthropoda > Insecta > Orthoptera > Gryllidae > Teleogryllus > Teleogryllus occipitalis. Next base: position 1,256,363 of record BLKR01000015.1, read on the forward strand.
GGCAACTGAATTTATGGATGGGAAAATTTAGAAAGTAATGTAAGTTAGTGATTTTTTAGAGCAAGGATAGTGATATAACTTCTTGAAAATCATAATGCTGTGGACGTAATATGTATATAAGAATTGCAGTGTAAACTTGAATATATGAAAACTGACACGCAACTAACACGAAAAGAAAATACTTGATTGGTACTTAAAGAAATTTGGAAAATTTTTCTTTAATAAAAAGATATACTTTAAATTAATGCTTACAATTTCTAAAAAGTATTACGATGAGTTTTTATTGTTTAAAATGTATGAAGCAATATATCAGAAAATAATGTAAAACCCAGTGTTTGAGTGGGCTATGGTCCAATTGTAGACATATTTTAGATTAAAATAATTGTTCAAACTTTTACTTTATTTGTTTTTTTTATTTTCTTAGTCGGCTAAACTATTATGTAATGACAAACAACTATTATGGTCTCGGGTTTGAATCCCGCCTCGGGCACGGATGTTTGTGTGTTCGTGTTGTCCTTACGTGTTATTCCTACAGTTCCCCGTACAGTTGAAAGAATCACAGTGATCTCTTTATGACCAACTTGTTAAAAAGCGACATTAAAAACTATTGCGGTATGAAATATGTACTTTTTTGCTAACGCACAAATTGACATTAAAAATTGTATAATGTAATAAATGATACAATGAAATACCCACGCGCTTGAGGAGCTTAATACGCAGAGAGTTCTCTCTGGGAACTTTTCAGCGGATCCACGCCAAACCGCTGCGACGTTCACTCGACTGCACTCTCTTTTCCCTCCCCATTATAAGCACCCCCACTCCCCAAGATCTCAACACGGAACTCTGATGCGAGCCGCCACGAGCGTCTGTGCGCTCCTAGGACCCGTGGGGAAGACTTATAGTGCATTAAAATATACGATTGGTTGATTGGTTTTTTCATGTTTCCGGGCGCGTCAACTCTTATGGTCATTAGTCCCGTTAGTGTACTGCATATGTTTTCCTCGGGAGATGGCGGTGATCTTCCCTCGCTAGATGGCGAGATCCGGCACCGACCTACCGTCGGCTAATGGGGTTTCCCCCTAACCAGGACTCTCCCACCAGTGGGGCACTGCCCCAGCCGGGACAAGCTCTAAGCTCCCGACCGGTCTCCCGGAATATGTGGTAGTGTAGGGCATGTTAGTGTAAGTGTGTGTGTAAGGGAAGACGATAGGACGAAGAAATAGGAAGGAAAGATTGCGCGTGGTCCGTGGCCCGTTTGGTAGGGTGCTGCTCCGGCATTCACCTGGTGTTGATCGGAGAAAACACGGAAAACTACCGATCAGAGCAGCCGGCCTCTAGAATTATCCTCCAGACAGCGACTGAATTTGACCTAGCTGAAAAGTTAGTGTTGAAAATCCTTCCACCGTCAGGACTCGAACGTAGGACCTGCCGGTCAGAGACGCTGCAGTGACATCAGTTGATGTACTGAGCAACCGCTCCCAGTAACAATATACGAGGCGCATTCAGTAATTAAAGAGAAAAATTGGTCTGGAGAAATAAAAGTTTAGTTTTTCAAAACAAGACTTTTCCTACTTTTCAATATAATCTTCAACAACATTTCTGCACCTGTCCCAACGGGTTATCAGCTTTTTTTACGCCGACTGCAAAAGTATCTTTATCTTTGTGCTTGTATCAATTTCCCCAATTTTTTTGGCATTTTCGTAATCTTAGAACTTCTTCCCACGTAATGGCATTTTCAGTGAATCGAGAAAATGGAAATTTGATGGTGCTAAATCGGGGCTGTAAATGAGGCAGTGCCTCCGAACCCATCTTGTCGATTGTTTGGGAGCAGTGTTTGTTGAGCGGTGGGAGGACGAGCATTGTCTTGCATTCCTCTGAGATTCACGACGTCTGTCTCTCATGGCTGGCTTAACCTTGTTCAAAAGCATATCTGGGTAGTATAGGCTATTTATTGTATGGTATTCTTCAAGATAATCACAAAAAACTCATCTACAGCGTCCTCAAACACGATCAACACGACTTTTCCTGCTGATGCGGCAAGAACGGTGTTCGTCAGTCACTGAGTTTTGACCACTTTTTAATTGTTCTGCCCACTTGTAAGCATTTCCGCATTTATTACAAATTTCATCATACACTTTAGTCATTCTAGAATATATATTAGTTGGTTTTTCACATTCAGCAAGTGAAAACGAATCACAGACCGTTGTGCAACCTATGTTGAATTTTCTAGTCGCATCTCTATCGTTCAACGGAAATTTGTGGCAATGAACATAACAATGCTGATCATCCAGATGATCATGGCTCATCCCAGGGATGGCAACCTTAAGTCCTAAAATTAGCAAACGTGTTCTACCAACTATTTTTTCTCCAGACCAATTTGTCTCTTTAGTTATTGAATGACCTACTCTTCTTAATTCACAACTCGCAAAAACGAGCACTTAACGTTTTTAATGAAATTTTTTTTTTGAAACCTAAATGTTACTCATTCCTTCAATATAAATGCTAGAGCCACACGATGAAAAATATGCTGATATGTTTGACTTGTAAATCAATTTGGTGAGGTGTACCTGACAGATCACTACGACTTTCCATGTGACACTCTAGATAGTGCAGTAACATTAAAGATAGTTAAAATCATTTATCAGCAAACATATTTCCAAATTTAATTTCTTTAAGATTTGATTGAAAATTTTAAAAATGTTTGTGTTTACTGACATTACAGATTCATCCAACACAATAACATTAGTATTCGAATAGTTTACTATTACTACAGTTCAGTCAGTCAGGAATTGTAGTTTGTAAAGTTTTTTTGTGAAATGGAGTACATTATAGGTAACTGAATGAAAATTAAATGGGTGTCTATATCATTTAATATCATATATTCTAATTCATTGTGGATAAAGATGAACCGGAAATCTATATCATTTTGGCTTTCCGAATCTTCTGTAACCATCTTCGAGAAAGGTCACCGCCGTGCTCAGAAGATTGAGAAACAGAGGGGCAGCTCCTCTTCTTATAAAGAAAGGAGTCTGCCGAGAGGAATCAGCCTTTCCGCCCAGCGAACCGCCTCACGAATGAAAGAGGAAGGTGCAGAGGTTCCACAGAAATCCGAGATACGTAAGAGATTAACAGAGACACAATATAGAGAAGAAGTCGTGTTCGCCCTGGCAACGGTTGCTTTGCAGTTAACGTGAAGGTCTGTGGGAGAAGTCCGATTGAAAAGTTGGAATTAGTTGGAAATGAGAAAAACCTTCTCGTAATCAAATGCTGAAAAGTCAGTGGGGAAGATGATATTACGACTGCTAATTTGTTCGCGGACTTTATACATTTATTTTGAATTGTGAAGGAAATTAAAGGGCGACCCGAACGGTCGAGATGACAGAGTGCTAACCGACTCAACACCTCGGACCGACTGTGGTGGCTTAGGGCATCGATTGCCACTGCTTCTGATCGGGTGTGCTCGGGTTCCAACACCGACGGAGGCAGGATTTGCGATACTAAATAGCAAGGTCGAGTTCAACTGCTGTGGTTAGGAAAATTCTAGCTGACGACTGCTCTGATCGGTAGTTTTCCGTGGTATATCCGATCAACATCAGGCGAATGCTGGAGTAGAACTCTAACAAACGGGCCACGGACCGCGCCCGATCTTTCCCTCCGCTTCCAAATCCTACACTCACGCCTTATTTACTCACACATACATGCACTACACTACGGCACGAGTCGGGAACTTAGGGCTTGCTCCGACTGGGGCGGTGCCCCTCTGGTGGGAGATATCTGGTTGTCTCTTTACGTCGAAATACAAATTACAGTGAACTAGAGATTATCAGAGTCATGGTTATCCGAGGCATTCGTCAGATAAACTGCAATAGTTCATAGAAAACCAAATAAAAGTGTACAAAAAGCGCTGCTGTAATATTGAAGGAGGAACTCTGAGCAACGTCGTCAACAATTCTAAGAATATTAGAACTTATAAAATGATCTGGGACTAATAATCAGATTTGCTTGTCATTCATTGTAGTTTGTCCGGGCCACTTAGATTTTGTTGTCTATAACTGCGGACCGGGAGCGATAGCTCAGGGCATCAACTGTTGTCACTGCGGCGGCAGCATTTTCGACACTAGCTTTTCAGCTAGGTCGAATTCAGTCGCTGTCTGGAGGAGAATTCTAGTGGCCGGCTGCTCTGATCGGTAGTTTTCCGTGGTTTCTCCGATCAACATCAGGCGAATGTCGGAGTAGAGCCCTAACAAACGGGCCACGGACCGCGCGCGATCTGTCCTTCCTCTTCCTTGTCCTATCCACACACACACACATTTACACTAACATGCACTACACTACCACATATTCCGGTAGACCGGTCGGGAGCTTAGAGCTTGTCTCGGCTGGAGCGGTGCCCCGCGGGTGGGTGAGTCCTGGTTAGGGGCAAACCCCACTAGCCGACAGTAGGTCGGCGTCAGATATCGTCATCCAGCGGGGGAAGATCACCGGCATCTACCGAGAAAAGAACATGCACTACACCAACGGGACTAATGACCAAAGCAGTTGACGCGCCCGGAAACACGAAAAATCAATCAATCAATCAATCTATAACTGCGGTAAACGGGATCATTCATATTGAGTTCTGTACGTTGTAGGTTTACAATACATTAGATTATCCAAGTATTTCGGTCTCAAGTGAGTGATATTCGATCTCAATAATGTGAGGTGATCGCGAATCTACTGTATTTGCGAAACATGGAAATCTTTAACGTTCATTTTTTGAAATTCTCCCCTCATAGCTGCTATTTCTATACCAATAATAGTCTGCAAAGTTGTGATTTCTCTTACCTTTCGGTAAAAATCTAGTGTAATTTGGCAAACATTCGAATTTTTTCCGGAATCGCTCGAAAAAATGTGCCGATGTGATAACATGTTTCAATACTTTAAGGCAATTAACGATCCATCGTGATCTATGATTATGGCAACAATGTTTATAGAAGTGGTAAGCTCCTTTTAATTAGAATGTTTTTGTATTTCATTACAATACATTACATGGATTCTGTTAGAGGAAAGTGTAAGCTTCTCAGCTGAAATGTGGAACTTTTGGACTCGGAAATTTACCAACCTATTGCAAAAAATCCCTCACATATCGACATATAGATACAAGAGTATTTTTTGTGTAAAATTTGTAATGGCTTTTTTGTTCACATATTATGAATAATGATAGGAGAGAAGGGCGAAATTCAAACTTTGCGAATTACACAACCACAGTATACTGAGTATCTCATTTCATGCCCTCTCTGTATTCAGCTCGTATGTTATTTTAACTGGGTTGTAGAGAACATGCAATGACAACAAATGCGTATCACATCGCTCTTTCCGCTCAGTTATGGGAGGGAAATGTGCTGAAAGGAAAAAGGCAAATGACGTTAGTGCCGCTAGATGGTTCACTTCCTTTCTACCTCCAGCGCTGGTCGCTCTCCAGGAAGGTGTTTAAAGGATGTGCACATTTTGGCATGCCTTCCCAAAAGCAGTTTTCCAAAACTCATTTCGCATTTTTCAATAATTTGGCTGTGATTTTAATTTTGATATTTGATTATAATATATTATGAATTTTATTTTAATATTTGATAGATTCGATTGAGTTTTCGTATTCAGGTCAAATTAAAAATCTTTAAAAAAAATCATCGCGAGCTAAGTGCCGTTAACGCAAATTAATATTATATTTTGTTTAATACCTCTTAAACGTTTTAAAATTAAATTAATCTTTTATTTTTTTTTAAATAAAGCAGTGACAAGAAATTATTTATTTGCTTCATTTATACACGGCCTACAGAACGTCAATTTGACTCCAGGTGTCTCCCCCAGCGGGAACTCAAGTGTGTAAAGGTGTGTTTGAGAAAGGGGAGAGAATAGGTCAAGCAAAAGGGAGGAATGACCTCGAGGGGTCCATTCGCCTAGTTTTGATAGGAGAAACCACGGACATCTGCCGATGAGAGAAGCATCCGGCCTCCTCCAGATAGCGGCTTATTTGGTCGTAGCTATTGAAACTGTTCTTTTGTTCTCATAATTCATTAAAAGATAAATATTTATTTCCAACTGATTGATTTTATCTGGATTATATGAGAACTAAGAACCGTTACAGTTGGTCGCGCTAGATGGGGTAAAATGGAATAAATATTAGATATCTATTATACTAATCCCAGGACTAATAGAACTGTCTCAGTTGGCATTTCCAACATGTTTATGTTATTAAATTAATTACGTGCGAGTTAATTTAAGAACCGTTACACAATAGATCTAGTGTAAACAATTAGCGTCTGACGGGATTCGAACCCTAGGATCTCCTGGTCAGAGTTGCAGCCCAGAGAGCGGCATTGCCGACTGGGTGAACTCAACAATTCAAAATTCAAGAACTGGTGAGAGGGTCGATAACGATCATTTTTTGTCAATAAAAATGTGATGGGAAAACTCATATACAAAGAAGTTATACATATGGCATTTGCTCATATTGGCAAGCAATTCATTTTGCACTGGCTTTTAGCAGGTGCCCGAAATCTTTGTATGGGAACCTGCCAAACATCAGTGATCGATAATTGGAAATAATGTTCCAACTCCAAAAAAAACAAAAACAAAGAGGATATGTTTTCGAAGAGAAGTCTACTTCTGCAGTTTTTAAGAAATTATATTTTTTATTACATCTGATTAAAATATATTAATCGTAGAATAGTGAAAAGTTAAGTTTTTAAAACAAACGAAAAATATCCCTTTTAAAGGGCATGGTGGCGTTAAACATCAAACGTGGCCCTTAAAATTTGCAGCAGGCACACAGCGCCTTGATTTATACATTGCCACGGCTTTGAGCCGGGCCTGGCAGAGCTAAGACCAGGCAGTGGTGTGCGGGAAGGGGGCGGCACCGCCCCGTGGGACGCAGCTAGAGCGAGGCGGCGCCTGCTGGCGCGTGTGGGGACGAAATACGCTCTTAGAAACCCTCGCTGCGAGCCTAGGGGCGGCGCGAGGGAGAAAATGGCAAGATATGCGCGGGGCGATACGAGGCAAACAAGCATTACGCGATGGAAATGTCAAACGTCAGCACGGAGACAGATGCGTGGGAGGTTTAAAGTTACACCACGTGTCGCAAGAGTGTTATGTATGTGGAAGGAGACGTTTCTTACGAGAATTGTGGGAAACGCAGTTTCAACAAATGCGGCAAAATGCCAAAGAATGGTACCTTTTTGAATAATGTAACATCCATTGCTTATAACTGTAACAAGCTGTAATTTTATATGTTTATACGTTTTTTTTACGTTTCAGTGTTCAAGACAATAGAGAGTTTGTGCACGCCATAGCGGGCAGCACTATCGATTTTCGGCGCATGCGCAGATGCACTAAAGGGATGCGAAACTTGAACTTCGCACGCGCAGAAGATCGATAGTGCTTTAACGTTTGAGGGTGCACAAACTTTCTTAGCCCATCCTTCTTCCAATCGATTCATATTCCAATTTTGCCATGGTACGAAGCCTTTACGTTAATGAAATTTGGAGTGTCTCAAAGTACAGCAATACCCAATCAGTTAAAATTAGGGAATTTGAAAATATTGTTTTATTCATTAGAAGACAATCAATGTTTCGTGAAGCAGTCGGATCTTGCATTTTCAGCACTTTAGTAGGTAGCCTCAATAAACTAAATTTGAATTGAAAGGGATTCATCTTTGCGACAAAATGTATTATTTATTTGCTAGTAGATGAACGATATTTTTGCACCACTTTTCTGTATTTTCTTGCCTTTGGATGCTTATTTCGCGTTCACTTCCACTGCATGTGACGGAATGTTTTGCCGAGTCCCCGCAGTCACAGGGGCAAATGTAGACCAACGGTTGAAAGGGATGTGTACTGAGAAGGGCAAGGTAAGGTATGTGTTTTGAAGGACCAAAGTGTACATACAAGGAGTGGAAGATAACTACAGTCTGCTAGTTATTCTTTGTTAAGTGTATGTTTTTATATGATTTGGAAAATCAATTCACTTTTAGTGAATTTTTGCAAGCGTAGTACAGATAAAGATAATGTCGGAATACGTATTCCACTAGGAGAAAATATAGTTACAAAAATTAATATTTAAAATTTGATATTCATATCTATGAAGTAAGGTTTCAGTCCTTTTTCTCTTACCTCAGTTACGGTACCAGTTTGTTGAACCTAAAGAGCAGAGACGACACTAAAATATTCGTGTTTTGACCGGCACGTTGTAATTTGTTCACATGCTACTTAGATGTAAAGTGACGGCTTAAACGAATGTTGTTCTGGTTTGCTGTGATAATATTTACAAGTTTTTTGAGTGAATATTCTACTATGCAAGTTAAAAAACCTCCCGTTAGCTTTAAAAAATGACAAATGAAAAGCTACAGGGAGATAACCACTGCTTAAGGTAGAAGAAATGCGTCCTCGACTGTTTTATTATTAATATATTGTTTTAGATGCACCATGAAAATAATGAACTTTGAGGCATCGACCTACTTCCGTAAAAAAGCATCATACGAAGACCGATTATTAAGTCGTCATATCATACAGAACCAGAGAATTGAGAAACGTAGAAAACATGCGAAGGATATAGAACAGCGGAGAGAAATATCTGAGAAAGCAAAGTTTCAAACTGAGTTGAACCACGATCAAAAAGAAAAGTACAAAATATAGGAATATAGGAAATATAGGAATATCGTAATATAGGAAAATTGCCTTGCAATATATTCCATTTATGATGACTTGCTATTGAAGTGCATGCATCCAAGTCTGCTAAATCACTGCTCCCTCTTGTTTGTCCACTTAGCTGATAGAAGGAAAGTCAACAATGGTATTTGTAGAAGAAACAGCTTGGGAATCCAACACTGGGGAACAATCGTTGTGTGCAATAGACCCGCATGGTAATAGTGCATACAAAGCGATGGCTGTACCGTTTTGGTAAATAAGTAGACATTTACTTAATACGAGTGAACATTTAAACTGAAAATTAAATGTTCGTGTATATTACATTACATATTACACCCATTATTATCAACAGAAATTAAAGAAAACAACGACTTAAACAGCTATTTTAATATCAAATTGAAATTGAAGTTTCAATTGCAATACAGCGAATATTTGGACATATTGCTGCTAAACGATTTTCTTAATTGATCTCAACGGTATTTACATTAGGTCTAATCAAGTATTTACTTTAAACATTTCCTGGAAACCAAAGTTCGGGAAGACTCGCATCCTGGCATTCTATAAAATTTTGCGAGCGTCACCTAGTTGTTGAAAACGCTCGTTATGAACGTGTTTTAGAGTGGTTTTCAATATTCTGAGCACTTCAAACGTGTAAAGCTAAAACAACATTCGCAGTCCAGACCACTTTTTGACATTCAACTAATCGACCCAGGCCGTAAATAATGCAACTCAATTTGTGATAGCACATGAGCAGTACTATCACGTTTTGTGACCGATTTATTTAAACTTTCGCGGGCTCCATTCTAAATAACTGGTAAAATTGAAACTACCAACAACAGATACCATAATAAAAAGGATCGTTACTGAAAAAAAATCATAAGACATTTACGTGAAGTAGCATTCATTTTGCACTTAAATAAAATAAAAGTTTATTAGTTTATTACACGTTATAGACTAATAATTTATAAGACTAATAAGACAACTTATTGTCTAGTCTTCGCTATTCAATAAGTAAAATGCTGACGGCGGCAGGATTTTCGTTACTAGCTTTTCAGCTAGGTCGAATTCAGTTGCTGTCTGGTGGAGAATTCTAGCGGCCGGCTGCTCTAATCGGTAGTTTTTCTTGGTTTCTCCGATCAACACCAGGCGAATGCCGGAGCAGTACCCTACCAAACGGGCCACGGACCGCGCGCGATCTGTCCTTCCTCTTCCTTGTCCTATCCTCTCTCCTTACCCACACACACTTACACTAACATGCACTACCCTGCCACATATTCCGGGAGACTGGTCGGGAGCTTAGAGCTTGTCCCGGCTGGGGCGGTGCCCCGCTGGTGGGAGAGTCCTGGTTATGGGGAAACCCCACTAGCCGACGGTAGGTCGGTGCCGGATCTCGCCATCTAGCAGGGGAAGATCACCGCCATCTCCCGAGAAAAAACATGGAGTACACTCACGGGAATAATGACCGAAGCAGTTGACGCGCCCGGAAACGAAAAAATCAATCTATCAATCAATCAATAAGTTAAATGTGTCAACCTGGTCAATCACTACTTTTATTTATATAATGTTGCTTTTCTATTTTCAATATAAATCGCCATTTAGCATACTTTCCATCTGTCACCATTATTCATCTCTCACAAGTATTATTCTGAATCATCTTCTGGTATTTATGATTATAAACTTTGATATCTTCGACCAATGTAAGTCACAATTTTGAAAGTTGATGTGGATAAACTGCTGCTATCCCGAAAAGAAAATTTAACTTCAGTGTGCCTTCGCGGTTTGATAATTCAATTCTCTCCCTGACCTAGATTAATCAACTCACATCAACTCGCCATCCCGCTCGTCTCCCTCAACAAAACACGCGTCCATAGTATCCGACTTTACATCCCTCAACTGTTCTTTGCTACGAGTTCATACAACTCTTAAAAAAGTATATTTCCGTATCGTAATACATACTTTCGAGTATACTTACATACTTGTATGTAATAAAACTGAGTAATAAATGAGAAGTGAAGTTCAAGTGAAATAGGACTGAATACATGTAAATGAAGTAAGTTCAATTTAATAGGTCAAAACACATAATAATAATAATAATAATAATAATAATAATAATAATAATAATAATAATAATAATAATAATAATATAATGGGATTGTATAGTTTTAATGATTTTAATGATTTATAGGAAACGAGCAGTAACATTTCCAATTTGAGCCTGTTAAAGTGAAGAGTGCTAACCTGGTGGAGTTTTTCTCTTTCAGGGGCCGAATTCCACGTTAATATTTCCGACTTACTTTCAAACATCCATCAAGTCGCCAACCCGATCCAATCTTACTCAACAGCTCACGCGTCTTTAATATCCGACTTTACATTCCTCAATTGGTCTTTGCTACGAGTTCATACAACTCGTAAAATATATATATTTGCGTATCATAACACATACTTTCGAGTTTACTTACCTACTTGTAATAGGACTAAATAAATAATAATAATATAGGACTGTATGATTTTAATGATTATTGATTCATAATTAAATTTTGTGTAAAAAATATTGGTGTTAAATTATAGCTAACGCAAGTTCAAACATTTTGATTAAGGCTACAGATACTACCAACTCATATCATCAGAAGTGGCTGTTTTGATGGTTACTCAGAAGCTATCCCTGACTTTCAGGACTTTGTCCGAAAGGTACTGTACGGGATTAATCTGTAACATGTCACACACACATTCATTCCCTATGTCTTAATATCAAACGAGCACATTTCCAATAGGACACTGTTAATGTGAAGAGTCTTTCTCTTTCAAAAATCGAATTCCATCCGATCAAGTCATTCTCAACCAAACACGCGTCCGTAATATCCGACTTTACATTCCTCAATTGTTCTTTGCTACGAGTTCATACAACTCGTAAAAATACATATATTGGTAACGTAACACATAGTTGCACTGTGACGTAACAGTGAAGGGAAAGCAGAGCAGTAAGGGGAAGGGGGTGGGTGGCTCACCGAGCGGAGTCTTGCTCTTCCAGAGGCCGTTGATGAGCGTGGGGTCGACGCGGCGCCACTCGCGCCACCGCCGCGCGCCGCCGCCGGGGCCCGGGGTGCTGGCGGAGCCCGCCTGCGGCTGCCCGCCGTGCTGGCCGCCCTGCGGCGCCGGCGAGCACCCTGCTGCAACACGCCAACACGCACTCGCTTGCACTCGCTCGCACTCACTCGCACTCGCTCGCACCGCTTGCGACAGTAGCATGCGACATGAGCATGCAACTGTAGCATGCGACTGTCGCAAGCGACTGTTGCACGCGACTGTTGCATACATGTGGGTGTTGGTAATGAATAATACGGGTACATGTGTATGATGCTCTTAGTAATGTTTAATACGCAGAGGCATACCCAGGATTTTTCTGTTGGTCTTTATGTGGGTCTTGGCATAGACTAAAGAGGTATACATCTTTACTCTATGAACAATACGGGTACATGTGTAGGATGCGCTTAGTAATTTTTAATACGCAGTGGCATACCCAGGATTTTTCTAGGAGGGGGTAGCTAAAGGTTGAGCAGGCTTCACGTTTTATATTTTTCATTTATATCTAATAAAAAATGCATTTTTATTTGTTGACTTATAATTAATATTTATTTATGGCGTAAACAATTCATATATTAAATTAATTACTTTTTTAAAAGAAAAATTATAAAAGCTATATTTTTACTATGGATCATTTGATTCTGGGGGGGGGGGGTCTGGAGGACCATGGGACGCCCCTAGTGTTCGTCACTGAATGATTATATGCACAAGCTTTCTTGATTCCCGGAATCTCTGCCCCACTCCTTTACCAATATTAGTTGAATTACGGATAAAATAGTGTAACGAGGTTGTGTAATAAATCTGATAACCAGAAATGCTCGCTCCCGTGTAAATAAAGTATTTTACATCAAGTTTCAGCTGCAGATTTGATATTATATACCTGAGAAGAAATGAAAGTGGTCATCTTCGTCAACATAATAATATGTTGACGAAGATGACTTCTTTAACTTTTTCTCATAAGAACGTCAACAACACCAAATCAGAATTCCCACAATTATTATATACCTGCCAAGGAATTAACTAACTCTCCAACTATCTTGCAAAATCAGGACTCAAGAAAATGTGCGCGGATAATATGTGGCTACTTGCATGACATTCTTGCATTCTCTTCACGTATGAGAATGCTCACGCTCATACCCCATTTGCACTCTGCACTTCGTGATCGCGACATGTGCATGCTGTGCTTGCATGCTTCACTCACATTTTGGATTTAACCGAAACACTTGTCTGCTGAAGGTGGCTAATGAATGCACACGTTGCACAAACGGGCGAATGCTATACTCGCATGCTGTACTTGTGTATTGAACTCACACGTGAATGTTTTAGGCGAAAGCCTACTAGAACTCTTGCGTCATACAAACTCTGTGCACGCATGGCTTCCCAATCGCGTGCTTCTCTAACATTTTACTCCTGAATGAGACGTTCAGCTGCTGTAAATGGTTGTTGAATGCTCATGTATCACGCGCCCGAATATATGTAGCCGATGTACAGAAGGACGTAAATTAAAATTGAAGAAAACAGAATATCTGTTAACAAGAGGAGAAGGTACTGACTTGGATGTTCAAGGAGTAGTAAGTATTGTTAGTAGAACTGTTCAAGTACTGAGTGCAATCCTGCATAAGTCTGGAAATAGTGGAAAGAATATTGATGAACGCATTAAACAGGCAAGACGAGACAAAACCATATTGAATGGGTATAATGGAGTCCGAAAATTCACGGAAGAACAAAAAAGGTTATTGTAAGGACTACTATTGAAAATATTCTAACATATGGTGGAGAGAGTTGGACCCTGACGGAACGTTAGAAGTAGAAACTGTGTGCAGTCGAGATGGATGAATTGGATTACGAAGGAGCTCCGAATTTCTAGAATGCAGAAAATTAGAAACGTAGAGATCTGGGAACGGATGCAGAAAACGGAATGATGTGTACAGATTAGGAAGTATAACGCTGAAATGGTATGGCAGACTGGAAACAATGTGAGATTCAAAATGGCCTTACAATGTCCTCGATTGTTCTTCTCCAGGAAGAATGAAAAGATGAAGGCTTTGAGAAACCTGGAATTCAGTAAAAATTTAAGCCGTGCGTGAAAGAAGAACGGGCGACGACCTATGGGCGGATAGAGAAGGCTGTAACTGCAAAATAAGGCTTAACTGCTGACAAATGGAAACGCTGATTTTTTTTAATGCTTAAATTTTAGAGCATTTTATGAAAAGATTTTGCATATCTGATCGTAATTCAATTTTTTATTAAAATGTGGGATAAACTTATCATGTTTCTGCAAAGAGAAGTTTTGTGTTTGCTTACAGAACAGGTTTGTGTTAATTGCGAGTTTTTAATGTTTCTAATTTTAAAATACTGATTTAATTATTTCAAATTAGTGAACAATTGTTTTGTGATTGTATTGACACGTAGGGTACTGTTATTTACTTTCCTCCCTCCATAAAACTCATATTTCAATGTTTTATCAGTAATACAATACAACAGGAAAGACTAGCAGAATTGAATGACAGTCGATTAGAGCTATTGTAATATTCATGGGCTTATGAGATTCAAACCCGATTCAATCAGTTGATTTCATTTTTTGTTGAGCTACCTCAAGCTCCTGCATGAATGGGATGTGGATATTTAATAAAAACGTATTGGATTGGTGTTCAATAAAGTAATAGCCAAATAATTGTATCTGATTTTGACGAGATGGAGAAAATATGAAAACTCTGTAAGCAGAACTTTATATCCGTTTTTGTAGAGAATTACATGCACATTCAATTAGAATAAAACGAACAAACATTTGAGAATCATTTTAGTGCTTTTTTTGCGCTGTAAAGGGGAGGGACTGTTGCAGACAAAAGCAAAAACTCTTGATATCTATCCCATAATTAATTAATTTCATTTTTTAAGCGTCACTCGGAAACGCAATCACTATTATTTCCTTCTCTTATCACCAGATACTGATGTATTCACTTGGTTGTTCAATTTTTCAATTATACATTTTGTTTATTATTTATTCCTTCAGTTAGTTTTTATTTGCGTTTTATTATTTAAAATTAGTATTTCCTGTTGTATTGTATTACTGATACAACATTGAAATATGTGTTTTTGCGAGTTATTATTTTTTATTTCTCGTTTATTTATTTGCTGTATTTTACATTTATTTATTCGATTGATCATTTGTTAATGTCGGGATTTACTTACTAATTCAAACCTTACACTGTTATCACCAATTATTTCAATAGTCATGTACACGACATATCTCGAATGATTCTACAAAGCCCTCAAGCCAACCAAGGTGAAAGACCAGTCAATACACAATCCAGTTGGGGAGGATAAGAATCGCGGAGAGAATCAGCCAAGTCTCTCCAGCAAGCTCTTTCGCGGAGTCGATGCCGTCGCCAGCCCCGGATATGAGCAACCCGATCGCGGCGACGTTCTCTCCGCGGAAATTCTCCAGCTGCCTTGGCGCTTTTGTTTCATTCCATCGCATCCGAACAACAGGTCGGGCTCCGGTTTTACATTTCAATATCAACTCCAGAGAAACTTCCTTTGCCGGCTGGAGCTGGAAATTGAAAAGGGCGGCGGGGCCGGGGAGAAATGGCCGCGCGGGGACCCTCCCCCTTCCCCAGGAATTGCAGGCGTCCCGCAAGGGCCGACTCAAGGGCGAAGGGCGGCGGCGCCCCGGCGATGTGCGCAAGGGCGACTTAAAGGAGATCATGCGCTGCTCCTGGCGACATAGGGGTAGGCGCGCGCTCGTCCTATGTCGCTGAAGTGACCACGGCCACACCAGGGCCCAGTGACTGCTTTGCATATCCTTCGGCAGCCTTTGGTAAATATGGGTTATAGTTTTAATTTAATTAAGTTTTAATTTATATAGTTTTAAATGTCAGGCGGTTGAGGTATTTCTGCAGATTTTTGTGAATAATGTACAATCGAAATGCCGTTGAATTCGAATTATTCCAAAGTGAAAGTTCAGTTATGCTAAATATTCAACTTATTTCTTACACACATCTACTAATTTGTACACACACTTAATAATTAAATTATGCAATATTTAATTTATTCCATCAACTCGTTTTATTCGTTCATTCATTCGATTAATTCACTCATTTCCTGTTCCATTTATCCTAATACCCATTCACATCAGTTTTACATAGGATAATCCACGAATGTCGGGCGGGTTAAAAATGTGATTATAACATTCAATGGACAATTGTTTTCAAAAAATATGTAAAGACAAACCCTTCGACTTGAGTTACTCATTATTTATAAACAATCTCATTTAAACATCAGCATTTCTATATTAATCACAGATCTACTGTCATCCAACTGGAGGATCCTCAGAATAATTAAATACCTCTGTCATTTTTAATACTATCTATTACAACTACCATATTAGCTACACTTGTTATTTTATTGTTTAATATAACGCGTAGTATTTCAGCCACTATCTTTCTTGCAAAATCATCGTATGTGCTTCAGTAAACTAAAAAAAAAATCGATCGTTTAACATACTTATGGGACGACCCTTGAGGAATTTCCAAGAGACAAGACTAATGTCGAGCGCTTAAGCATTTCCTGCACCCACTCCGTCATCAATCTACCCATTTGTTTCTACTCCTCCCGGAGCACCTGCACCTCTCGTGTTTCATTTGATCGCCCTCCCGGCCTGCGCCGTTAGCGACTCCTCTGTCAGCGCATACAAATGAGGCCAAGAGGGAACGAGAGGCTGCCATCATTTGCGCCTGCACGCCACCCCTTGCACCCACCCCGCCACCCTCCGCCGCACTTCGCCTCTGTAGGTTGCCTGCTGCTTGTCCCCACCACTCGTCCCTGTCACTCGGCCCCCCTCGTCACCACACTCGTCTCCGCGCTCGACTGCCCTCGCCACTCGCCCCCGCCATTCGCCCCCGCCACTCGCCCCTGACACTCGCCCCCGCCACTCACCCCCGCCACTCACTCCCGCCACTCGCCCCCGCCACTCGCCTCCGCCACTCGCCCCGCCACTCGCCCCGCCACTCGCCCCGCCATTCGTCCCGCCACTCGGCCCGCCACTCGCCCCCGCCACTCGGCTCGCCACTCGCCCCCGCCATTCGTCCCTGCCACTCGGCCCGCCACTCGCCCCCACCACTCGGCCCGCCACTCGCCCCCGCCTCTCGCCCCGGCCTCTCACCCCTGCCACTCGCCCCCGCCATCCAATCCCGCCACTCATACCTCCCGTCCTCGCCCTCGCCACTCATCGCCGCCACCCATCCCCGCCACTCGTTCTCGCCACCCATCCCCGCCACTTCTTCCAGCCTCTGGTCCCAGCCACCCATCTTCGCCAATCGTGCCCACCCCTCATCCCTGCCACTCGTCCTCGTCATTCCCCGCTACTCGCCGTCGTCACTCGTCCCCGCCACACGTTCGCGCCACTAGCCGTCGCCATTCGCCCCAGCGGCTTGTCTTCGCCATACGTGCTCCCAGTTCGTCTTCTAGTTCTCGTACCCCAACTCTTTTCCGCCGCTGCCCACGGCTATCGTGTCCGCATTCGATAAATTTCTCTTATTTGGTTCACGTCCCGGCCTGGGCCCCGTCACCTGCTTTTCTATTGCTTTCGTCCTCTCACTAGATGTTAATTTCCTCTGTTCCCACTGTCTTTTACACGTTTCCGTTCCTTCCTTTGCCTTCTATCCTTTCTTATTCTCTTCGTCCCGCTTTCTTAAACTTTCTCGTGTATTACTTACTCACGTAGTAAAGTTGAAATGCTGCTGCGGAAAATGGAGATTTTTCGACTAAAAATTGTGTATTGTGCTGCACTGTTATCGAAAAGTGGATACATTTGTCACTTCATCGTTTAATATCAAGTCTAGTATTCCCTTCTCTTTCGCTAAGCTACTTCCTCTAACTCTGAAGTCATACACAGTTCGAAAAATTTTGAACCACATGATGTTCCTTGAATGATCTGGACGAATTGAAGTTCCTTGTAATTTAAAAGAGATATTTTCACTTTTGAAAATACTTTACATGAAGCATTAATATTTTCATATATTTCTCAAAAAATTCTCTAAATGTTTGGATGTTTTCTCTCATATAGAAAACGACACTTAAAATTGGGGCAGGTCTCATTCTCGTTGAACAGTCAATTTTCGAAAATAACCAAAGTTCAAAATGTTTTCGGCGACTACCGACCACTACTACACTGAAGATGTTTTTCTAAATAAAATGTGTTCTTCAAATCGTACTATGTAAGTTAATGTACACTTTTTCGAAAATGCAAAATAGTTTTAGCATACTTTTGTATGATATATAGAAACTTCACCCGTATTTTTCTAAAAACTGCTCCAATTTTTTCTTTAATTTTTTTGCCTTGATTAAAAAGAGCAAAGTTCTAATTTTCATCGAACTGTCTGAAAATCGTCACAAATAATGCGAGAAAGTGGGTGCTGTTATATAATCACTGGTTTTATTTACCTATCCAAATCGCAATTACCCTGTATATATCTGTTCCTGCCTCTGATCTCATCTCCATTATTCTTTGCCACCGCCCCAGTCTCCTTTGCGTACACCTGACTCACTTCTCCGTTGTCGGTCTGCTCACGCCCTTCATTATTTCTTTTCCACTCTCGTGATTTGCATTCCCTTTGCTCTGTACTCTCCTTCACTTTTTCCTACCCTCTCTCATATTCCCTTGCTTTGGCAACCATTTCTCCTCTCCAATGCCGTTCTCTTTCATCGATCCGTCTCTTCCCCACCTCCATGTTCCCTCCCTTCCCCTCCTCTCTTCCCCCTTCCCGTTCTCTCAATTTCATATCATATCTCTTTACTCCTCTCTCTCCTCCTCCTTCTCTTCCTCCTCCTTCCCCTCCTCTTTTCTTCCTTTTGCATTCTCTCCCTTTCCAATCCTCTCTTTTTCCCATCCTCTTTCATTTCCTTCCCCACCCATTCCCTTCCTCTGCAGCATTCACCTTTCCTCTCCCCGGGCCCGCTCCGCCCAGCCGAACCGCCTGCTGCCCCCTGCCCCACCCCGTCCGCAGCCCCATTTGCGCGCGTGTCCGCAGCCGCGTCCTGATAACGCTCGCGATAGCGCCATCGATGCAGCCATCTTTCACGCGCCGCCGCGCCTCGCCTCGCCGCGCCGCGCCGCGCTGCACCGGGCGGGCGCGGTAATAACGCCTGAATGCAGACTTATAGGCTCCTCCCTTTGTTCCGGCGCGGGCGCGGGGCCACCTCGTAAAAAATGCATCACCTGCGAAGAGACAAACAACACTCGCGGTGACGCACGACTTCCTCCGTAAATTCCGCGTCGATGAGATGTTTTCTGGGAAATCCGCGCCGGAACGAGAATCGATCTGCGGCTTCGGCGCCGACGGAGGTCGCTGGATCCTCTGACTCTTTGCGGAAGCCGTCGGGTGGGGGTAGGGGTTGAATTTCGTCTCTGATCTCTGTGGGGCGCAGCCTCCTCTCCTCTTTCCCTGGCCCTCGTCCCAGCCTAGCTTCCCGTAGGTGCGCCTGTACAATTCATGCACAATGTCACACCTCGTCTCACGCCCTGTCTACTTGTCGCTGATGCTTGTAGATCGAAATTCTCCTCGATGGTGCGTCGCAGATTTTCGCCCCACCTCTAGTTCCCTTCAGCCCGCTCCTTTTCACGCCTGTCCGCTTACCCCGACCCTCCCTGCGGGCTCTCGTTCGTACCGCTCGTCGGCGCACTTATTCCCGTCTCTGAATCCCGCCTCTATGCATGGCGACGGTCCATCGCTCGGCTTTAAGGTAATGACCCCTCCTTCCCCTGGTTGTCATTTTATTCACCCTCTCCCCCGCACCGGATTTCCTCCCCACGTCCCCATGTCATCCCTATGATCTCGTTCCTACCTGTGCCACTAATCGGTCTGTAAAATTTCCCTCGCTCCAACCTGAGATTTTGCTCGCAGCCCTTGTCCCTGCATCTTGTCCCACGCTCCAACCCTCTCCTACCTCATATTTCGGCTTTTCATCCCACTACTCTTCCCCTCCACTCTTCCCCACCACTCTTCCTCGCTGCTCTTCCCCACCGCTCTGCCCCATCTCTTCCCCATCACTCTTCCTCACCACTCTTCCCACCACTGTTCTCAACTTCTTCTCCACCCCTCTTTCCCACCACCCTTCCTCTTCCTCACCACTCTTCATCACCACTATTCCCCATCATTTTCCCCACCTCTTCTACACCACTCTTCCCCACCACACTACCTCACCACTCTTCCCCACCCCTTCACCACTCTTCCCCACCTCTTCTCTACCACTCTTTCCCACCCCTTCTTCGCCACTCTTCCCCACCACTCTTCCTCACCACTCTGCCCCACCTCTTCTCCACCACTCTTCTTCACCACCAGTGGTGGGGAATACCACCATTCCCCACCACTCCTCCTCATTACCTTTCCCACCACCCTTCCCCGTTCCCCTTCCCTAGATGGCAACCACTTCCTCTCTCCCCCGGCCTCTCAGTCGCATTCCTCGCCGCTGCCCCTAGCCCCCGCCAGTGCGCGCGGGAGCGGCGTCGGGGTCGACGGCGGCGCCTGGCGCATCCGGCCCGTCCCTCGGACGCCGTCGCTGGCGGAAGGTAGAGTTCCGCTCCGTCTCTGTCTGCCCCTGCGGGCGCGGCGCGGGCGTGCTCCTGCTTTAGAGATCGTCCGACGTTACAAACACACCAACTCGCTCCACAATCAACAAAACGAAGCGCCGGGCTGCCAGGGGGAACGCGCGCCCTGGCTGCGATGGGCCGCGCCCACCGCCAAAGGGCGAAAGCTCCAGAGCAAAGTTTCTATCCACGGGGTTTACGAGTTCGGCAGGATAGAGATAAATAAAAAATTGTTTGCTCATGTCCTTGCTGCGCCAGTGTAAGATGGGGAAATGACCGATATAATACACAAAGATCAAGGTGACTTTTCTAGGCAAAATGAGGTTGTAATGAGATGTTTGATGATTGTCCAGAAACAATAATTATATCAAATGCAGTAATATATATATATATATATATATATATATATATATATATATTTAAAAAAATGGTCAAATGCTTTTCTAGTGCCATATTGTTGAGGAATGTAGGTAAACAAGTAAGAAAATTGATGCTTTGGTGACAGTCTTAAAACAAAAATTAACGTGCGTGTGTGTTCAAAATAGTAGTCCAATTTCAGCCAAATGTGAATTTAACGGTTACATATATTCCTAAAAAGTGCAGTGTGGCCAAGGTACTTCTGGCACTTTCAGGGATGCGAGTGGGGAACGGGGCGACATCCAAATATAAAATGGGAGTATGCAACCGACATGCTCATAATGCTTTCCCGCTGCAACGATAGTGGTACATGGAGATCGTAGCAGTCATATGAAAGGAACGTATGAAGAGGGGGAGTAGGCGAGACGAGGGGGTTGTCAAATTATTTCATTTTGATAGATAAATTCCCGGGCAATGACGGGTAATCCGCTAATGTATAATATTTGCGGATTTAGATTGTTTGAATACATGCATGTCGTTTGCATTTGCTTTCCATACAACAATTTTCAGGTCAAAATATCTATGCGGTGATGCGGCATTTGATACAACACAGCGCAGCGCATTCTGCTCCTGCCTTCTCCACCATTTATGTCGAAAATTTCTTGGTTACATAATCAAACTTCACATTTTGGACTCGCAAATGTATTCCCGAGTTTGTAATACACACAATATCTTTAGAAATTAGTGACTTTCCTGTATTCATTTTTTTCGTTTTTATTTTTCAACTTCATACTCCATAGTCAATATCAGCGAGATTGCAAACCTTCACAATGTTCTTCGTACAAGCTGAAATGGACTTTCACGATCTTCAACCTTTGTGATAGGGAAGTGCTTTGAGCCAAAATCACTCTCAAGTACTGGGTTTTCTGTGGTGTTTCGATTATTTTAAAAACAAACATGTACTTCATGTGAAATCTACAATCTAGTGCCTCTATTTCCCTTACAACATGAAATAACATACGTTCCAACTGGTTTCACCTTTTCTTGCAGATCACTTGTTTACTTATATGATTTCTTCTTAAAATTCACTCTTGAACTGAAAATGACAGCCGTTGAAAAATGTAGGTACTACTAATTCAGTGAAGTTTTCATTGAAACTCATAGATGATACATCCATAAATTCTTTGGTCTTTAAAACATTAATTTTTTAAAATTTCCATTTACCTTTCCTATACACCGTGTATTCGAGAACTTAAACCTTGATTAGACAAAGTATTCAAAGGCTCAAAGATTTTCATTCTCATTTAAATTAAATATTATAGTGCATTCGCTAGCTATCAAACAACTCGTTATGTAACCTAGTTATCAGTTCAACTCATAGAACATTAAAAATCTGACTTTTGAAGCACAAAATATGTCAAAATTTGAGGCATCCTTCATTATTTTCGTATCATCCGACATTGCGACCACAATTGATCTTTCAAACCTCAATGCATGTTGATAAATGACTGGTTTCTTGCTTGCTTGCAACAATTGGGCACATTTAAAGATGATTATGAATAAGATTTAAGGCCGGCTACATTAATCTAAAGTCACTGGCACCCATGGCAAAAAAAGTACAATGTGACGATGATAAACTATAATATTTTAAACATAATAGAGAAGATTCTTAAAAAACCAATATATGATTAACAAGTGGTAAAATAAAAGGTCTGGCAAAGAAAGTTCCAGGCTAGTAGTAATAAAATTTGATAAATAACTGGCATGACAATTAGCATAACATTCATATCTCAGATTAGACTATATATTCCGTATTCTCGTAGGAAGCCAAAAAGTATTTGGGTCAGAACCAAGTTTCTCTCCAAGGCAGGCGGCTTGGCCAATGCTTTTGGCACCTACCTCTTGTCTTATCAAAGTGCACGGAACATGCTCCCTTCAAGCTATAATCTATGCTTACTCTTCAACTTCAGTTAAAATATATTTCCGGGATTGTGCAATAAACGTCTCGAGTATTTTATTAGTACAGGTCATGTTGAGTGCATGTAAACATGTGGGGATGGAGTAGAATGAGGAAAAATCGTGCGCGATCCAATGTGCATCGCTTAGGACACTGGACTTGTACCCGCCCGAAATCGATGAGATTAATAAAGGTAACGACCGAAGTCTGATTATTCATGAGCAGCCGGTCTGCTCATGAATACCCTTCAATAAGAATCTCCATCTTAAACTTCTCTCGTTATTCGAAGCGAGATGGTCGCAATGAAGATCTAGAATATGAGGGTAAATCTTTGGTAATTTGTGTTGTTGTAACGTTTTTAGCTTTTGATTGAACTTTTAAAATGAGTTTGTGATGTTTTCTGTTGTGAATTGATGTTTTAATTGATGTTTGGAATTGATTTCTAGATATTTTTGACTTAATGATCAATTTGATGGTGGACCATCTGATGGTTTCTATTTTTGTGATGGTTCCCATTGACGTTTAGAAATGTTTTTATTATTGATGTTTCTTTTTGATAGCCCCTCCCCTGGTGTTAATAATTAGTAGTTCCCTTTGATAATTTTTATATTAATATTAAATTGATTTTTCTTTTTGCGTGCGATCTGTGGTTTCGGCCCAGTGTGGAGGACGAGAGTGCTGCTCCACAAGTTGCCGTCGCTATCGCAGAACCCGCGCGGCCTCCGTAGCTCGTTTGTTTTTTACAGCCGCCCCGTCCTCCTCCCCCTCCTCGCACTCTTCCTCCTCGGAGGCCTTTCTCCGGCGAGGGGGAAATAAGGAAGGACGGAAGGTAGAGGGAGGAAGAGGTAGAGAGAGAGGGGGTGGTTGCAGAGGGCTCTGCAGGGCCCGCTGAGGTGTGGCGACACGTGTGCGCGGACGAGCCCACACTCGACGTCCTTGGGCGTGGAGGACACGCCAGCGGAGGGCTGTGCAAAGGTCAATGCTCACTCGAACGCGGAATATATTCCGGGCGCGGGCGTGAGGAGCGATATCCCATTCATGTCTGCGGACCGGGAAATTTATCGCCGCCACCAAGGTTTTTGCGCGATCCGCCCCAGCGCGCTTGTCGAGACGTTGGCGCGGGGCACCTTGAAAGGCGCGTCGGCCGTGGTGGGCAAGGCTGGAACCGAAGCCACCCGCACCAGCTAAGGCGGCTCATGGCATCAACTGATGTCACTGCAGCGCCTCTGACCGCAATGGTCTTAGGTTCGATTCCTGACGGCTGCAGGATTTTCGACACTAGCTAGATAAGCAGGTCGAGTTTAAGCGCTGTCTAAGGGAGAATTATAGTGGTCCGCTGCTCTGTTAGAGATTTTCGAGGTTTCTCCGATCATCAGGCGAATGCCGGAGCAGTACCATAACAAACAGGCCAGGGACACCGCGCGACCGCACATTTCAAGAAGTAGTATCACAATAAAGAATTTGCACTATATCATCAAGATTCCAGTCTACAATTAGCCAATCCAAACAGCTTACGCACGTTCGATTCGTGAAGAGCTTTCCAAACTTGGTATCAATTAGTTGTTCTGTATTTCCATACGAAATAACGATCGTAAGACATTCTTCTACGGATTTCCGAGCATCTAAATCAGGCAGCAGTTTTCAATCACAATGAACAGTCGCAACGTCTGTTAGCTCGTTTTGAAAATCAACTTTTATGGTTTCCACACGCTCATTACATTTATTTATAAAACTGTATTAATTGTGTACTTACTTATTGACAATTCGTCAGAATTATGTCCAAAAGACTCAATGCTAGCTTCTAGAATATACATGGAATCTCTCATAACTATCTAACTTCTATCAAGTGCTGCTACTAATTTTGGAATAATGAAATAATTTTACTTGGATATTTTACTTGTTCCAGGTTCTCGATAAGCTTTGGCAAATCTGCATGCAAATATATATTTGCAGTAGTATCATAAGATGAATTGTTTTTAACGGTTCATAAGGAGGTGTCAATGCAGTTGACGTGGAGAAATATTTAGAACACCGTTTTTTTCCTGAATAGTTCCAAACTGTGCCTTTTCGTTGAGGGAAGTTTTGAACCCGTTATTTGATGCTTCACGTCTGGAATTAAAAATATATTGTTTTTATAACTATATAATCCCATCGACATGTTAACTATTTGAAAACGATTCGTTTACTAACAAACTGTCGCGTTTAGGCGAGTCTGAAAATACATACGACACGTTTCGATGTAAGTCTGTTACGAGTTGTCGTGGTCCTACGTGCACGAAATTTCACTTAAAATTGTTTTTGTATCAAATAAAAAAATAAATAGGGAATGTTTGGAAAATAACTTTGAGTTTTTGGTAAATCCCAGTGGATATAGAATAAATGAAATATTAGCCTTAAAAAGATTCGTTGCTTACGTCGTTATACAACTGTAACACAAGACATGTATCGTATTATTTCCTTGAGAGCCAAAGCGAAGCCGTTCATGCCATTGATCAGAACTGTGAATCAGCTCACTTTGAGCGTATGTTGGAGCTGGAACTTCAGCGATCGAGGATGAAACTCTCAAACCAGTAGTGCGAGCAAATGCGTTCGACTTGCAGCGTAAAATAAGACTATTTGCCAACTTTGCCAGCTGACCTAAATGCACAGAGAGCTCTAAAAATATTGGAGCATATGATCTCAAAATTCTTACAAATATATTTTGGCCAATTCAGAAGACGTTGGCGATGAGTAAATGCAAATGAAACAAATCTCCTTATATAATGTTCCACTTCGAAGTGAAATAGAATGTTGGGCAGAGAGATAGCTACTTTAACAAAGGGGCTTGGAAGTATTTCCTTCTTTGTCTAACTTCACATCTTTTTTCCCGTTCTCATCAGGCGTTTAACAAGCAGGGAGAGTAGAAAGGGTGCCGAATGGCTGGTTTATTCAGCTCGTTTCTGCGTGCCTCACAGTGGGTTGCAACGACATCAAAATTATTTTACAGAATTTTAAACATTTACTTCAACAATTAACAAAAACACTTCTTGTGAAAATAAATGAACGAGAAATAATAAAATATAAAAAATAACGGGTGGTCTTATGATGCAGGGTCATGTGGCAGGTGCGCGGAAATAAGCGTTACATGCCCAAGGCTGTGGGTTCGAATTTCGCAAAAGACAGATGTTTTTGACAAGTAGTCATGCAATGGGAGTTGCCTTTTAACTCCATGCATTGCCAAAAACTCATTAATATATAACCTATAATAAACACGCATAAATGCTTGCCGATCCGGGTGGCCGAGGTTGCTAAGGCAGAAATGTGGGAATTCTTATTTGGTGTTGTTGACGTTGACATCTTTTATTTATTCGCGTAAGACAGAAGTGCCGTGGCGATCTCAGGCCGAAGGATCGCGGGTTCGAGTCGCACGTCATGGAAATGATTGTATTTGTGTTCGTCCTTTCACCCCTCATCATCATCCATTACTTTATTCGGTAAACAGATACCCTTAACGTTAAATCAATAGTGGTCGCTAATGACCTCGTAGTTAATGCGACCTTAAACAAACAAACGTAAATGCTTAAGGGACTTTTTGATGAGTACGTTATCCAGAATACGTTGACGATGATAACACGCGAAAGAAGCAAATCACTTTGTATAATGTTCAGCAAAGGAATGAAACAGAATGATACAGTAGAAAGATTACTACTTTAACAAAGGAGCTTGAAAGTAGTTTTTTACTGTGGGCGACTCTTCCAGCGAGCGAGCGACGCCCGGTGGCTGCAGAGGGAAAACAAAAGGGAGTGAATGGAGGTCATATTTTAAAGGCGGTAAAAAGGATAAAGCGGCAAGGGCAGTTTTCTGATAATGAATGTAATTCTATCCCCAGTTCATGTTTACGTAATTCAAGAATGTTCGCACCTGCAAGTCCTGCTGGTCGTTACTCGAGCAAAACGCATTTCCGGCCGAGGCGCGGGGTATTTTGAAAGGTGGATAACCCGCAGTGGTTGGTCATAAAAACACTCCCACTTCGATACTGCGCAGTGAATGGAGGAAACATTGATTTGATAAATTCCATTGTCACTAGGTACAAGTACGTCAAAAGCCGTGGAGTCGATGTAAATCATGTCTACATGTGAGCACCGATCGCGCTTCCAAAATTTGTTTTGCATGCCTGTGTGTCGAAATTATTCTTCACATGATCACCTCACATGATCCCAAATATAGTAAATTTTCTCATTCACCATCTTGGATACTTGACTGACCGTATTGCGTAACTGCTATAAACATAACATTATACAATGCGTTTTATGATGGTTAATGGACTCTGTTTTAGACTGTTCTCTCTCTCTCTCTCTCTCTCTCTCTCTCTCTCTCTCTCTCTCTCTCTCTCTCTCTCTCGTGCTATTTAAATTTTGGGACAAAAATTGAAACAGACGTAATATTTTTCAAATTCTTGAAATTTTTTAATCGCCAAACAAATAAAGCACATATTAACAATTTGTCAATGTTGACATACCAATGATGACTGTCTGTAGCCTATTTGTTAGAAAACTACTCGAACGTTCACCTGGTATTGACCGGAGAAACCATGGGAAAATACCGATCAGAGCAGTTGGTCGCTAGAATTTTCATTTATCCAGAGAGCGGCTGAGTTGGACCCAGTCATCTAGCTAGTGCCTAGCTAGGCGCTGAGCGCGGTGAGGGTGTGGAGACGGAAGGGGCGCTGGGCATGAAACGCGAATCAGCGTGGAGATGGACGGCCTCCGCCTGAGGAGGATCGGAGCAACAGCTGTTGTCTCGGCCCAGAGTGTCTAGGTCAGGGTTGTCCAACTGGCGGCCCGCGGAACGTTTTTAGTCGAAAGTGAAACTGCCTTGCATCCATGTCGGTTGCTCACCTAGTCGGAGTCAACACGCCCTTAATGTAGAAATAGGTTGTTTAGATTTGAGAATTTTCTTTATTAAATTCAGACATTCAAAATCATCCCAATGTGTTTCCCTGCGTTATGCATCACTGCTTGATATCACGGATGGCTCCATTCCTCCTTCTCATTCTCCTTCTCCTTTTCCTCCTCTTCCTTCTCCTCCTCCTTCTCCTCCTCCTTCTACTCCTCCTTCTTCTCCTCCTCCTTCTCCTTCCCTCCTCTTCCTTCTCCTACTTCTACTCTTTCTCCTCCTTCCGCTCCTCCTCCTTTTCCACCTCCTCCTCTTCCTTCTCATTCCCCTCCTCTTCCATCTCCTCCTCCTCCTCTACCTCCTCCTCCTCCTCCTCCGCCTCCTACTCCCCCCGTTTCAGAGCAGCCACGCAAACTACCGAGATCAACAAAATGGAGACGTTAGGAGTGGTTAAGAGTACTGTAAACATGGCCACAAACCATATTAAAGGTTGTAGTTGTGGCCCTTGAGGCCTTGCAAGTTGGGCACCCCTGGTCGCCACCAATTTTATTCGCTGTCTGGAGGAGAATTCTAGCGGCCAACTGTTCTGATAAGATTCCAGGCAGAAGTTGGATCTCTATCTACTACGGCTATGAACGGGCTGTGAACCGCGCAAGATCTTTCCTTCTTCAAACTTGACAGTCTCCTCAAACACACACATTTACATGCAGTGCACTATCACATAAAATGGGACATCATCCATAAGCTTAGTGCTTTTCCCTGCGAAACTGGTGATTCCGTTGGGGAAGATAACAGACCATGTTAAACGCAATAGCCCCATACCACGTGAATTAGAAATTGGCGCCGGTACAATAGTGGGGATGTTCGTGGATCTTTGAGCTGCGCCAACTATTGTGAAGAAAAATGTATTAGTACCCTATATTTTTTTACCGTGGAAACATATGTTATAGTTGACAGAGGTGCTGATTTTTTTGAACGAAACCGATGGCTATAAATTAAGCGAGATAATGCTTAAAAATGATATCAATATGTAAATAAATGATGTAATAGTGAAATATTTTCATAGAATTGTTCTGGTTAAATGACTTGAAAAGCCCATTTATTACTACGAGAAGTGAAGACACATTGTTGCATCTGCAAACAAAAGCATTAATTGAATTGGAAAAATTTTACTAAACTGAATTTAAGCATCAGAAGCCTTTATTTGATTTTTGTTGAATTCTTATGATCAAATGAACTTTACTGTGATAATTCGTCACATTGTAAATTTATCTTTATATCTTTCTATCTCTTTTTCTATGAAAAATCGAATATGTTGCACAAATAATATATGCTAAATTTTTATTAATACCTAAGTAATATGTATAGAAGTGCGTGCACATAGAGAACTTTATTCTAGAATGTTTAAAAAGCGAGTTGTACAAAAAAAGGTAAATTGTTAATAAATATTGTTTCTGTAGCATTATTTATGTAATGAGAAAAAAATCGAGAGTTTTCTGTCAAATTTGCCCCTTTAATGTCAATACTCAATCGCCTTAAAGACTTAGCGCTTCTTTTCGACTGAAATAATATTTTCACATGTGAAGCATGGGCAGTGCTTAATGCCATTGAAATCAGCATCAGATCTGCTAACAACATGCCTATTGTCATCTTTTCAGATTCAATGTCAACCCTTAAAGCCATTGAAAACCGATACACCAGCAACCCAATAATCCAAACTATCCAAGAACTTTTATTTACCCAAAACACAAAAGGAGTCAAAATAGAACTAGTTTGGATTCCTTCTCATAAGAAAATTACTGGAAATGAGAAGGCAGACATTGCTGCAAAAATGGCAACATCATTACCAAATGCTGAACCGCAAATCCATGGCACCCAGAAAGATATATGAAACCTTTTCAAGGACTCCTGTTTAAAGTATTGGAACTCACAATGGAAGATGGAGTCTACAAAACTACATCGAGTAAGAAACTCCATTCTGGAACCAAGTATACAGAAATCAAACTTCAAAAGAAGAGAAGAAGTCGTCATTACAAGATTAAGGATCGGCCACTTTAACCTAAATTACTGTCATCTGTTCAAAAAATCCAATACTGAACTCTGTGATAAATGTGGCGCTACCGTGTCTACTCCTCATTTTATTCTTGACTGCCAAGGACTTGTTAATATAAGGAAATCATTAAACCTAGAAGGCAGCTTATATTCACTGTTTAAATCAGAAGAAGGTTGTAAAAAAATTTAAACTACTACAAATAAGTAAATTGTTGAATGGAATATAATAATGATGCAGTTTTTGTTATAATATATTGATATGTTTGTGCTGTAATGATTCAACTATTCGTAACCTTGAAATGTAATGTACTGACTGATGTAAACACAATGAGGTCGCTGATGACCTGAGCGACAAAATATTTTCGCCTTTTTTTAGTCATTAATTGGTGGTTTATCAGCTACTCCGACCCCACACGTTCAATTATTTATTTTAATTAAAATTAAGCGCATGCTGAATGCTTTAATGTCTGGACAAACAACTTATTTGGCCCTAAAAAACTATTATTAAAAAAGCTTTAAAAACTCGGATTTCTTTCGAAGTGTGTATTCTCAAAATTCCATTTTTTACATCTACTAATGTGAACAGTTATGACAAAAACTTACAGTTGTGAGCTCTAGTAGTTTCTATTTAGTAGTTTAAAACTGCTATTTAATATAAGAAGTTAATATACTCTGTACTTATACCTTTGAAATAAGCCTTTATATAATTTGCATTCCTGCTATTTTTCGACCCTTTCAATATTTACTCTTTATTTATAAAATTCATTCTTAATATTTTCATTGAACCTGCAGTTGAATGGTTCCTGTGACACACGATTTTCCATAAAATACTCAGAATCAAAGCCAGAGTTGTTCGGAAAGATTTGAAAGAGATAACATACTTCCTAAAGAGTTTCATGTTTTATGTTTAATTACTTATTCAAACGTTATAATATAGCGTATGGTATATTGTACTCAACACAATGTTTCAATAGTCTATTGAGAGGGAATTTACGTACTGCATTCACTGACTTGCTATTGGATTTCTGTTGAAATAATAAACAACGTGTAAATAATTTTACTCTTTGTTTTAAGTGAGAATAGTGCTTTCAATGATCTATCATTGACAATTTGTGAAGCTACCAGTCACAGTATTAAATGATTAACACGATTATTGTGCAAAAACTTTTGGCTTATGTATTTCAAAAAACACATATTTCACTTAGCACCTATTTCATCGCGAGCTATTACATGCTTTAAAATGGTTTTCTCTATTGAAGACATTATTAAAATGAAAGAATATTATCATTTAAATTCTATCACATTATTTTATTTAAAAAATGCAAATTGTTGAAATTAAAGAGGAGATGGCATCAACAGTATCGCATCTCTTAATCAAAACGTAGTTAAGAAAAGTGTTAGCAGAATAATATTTTATTATTCTTTGTTCCCAATTGGATTATGGGACTGCAAACCTCTTTAATTAACCCACGTCAAAGATTGTACAATTTTTACCCAATGACATCAGGCGCCAAAATTTACTTTCGCGACATTATTTGCCAGTCAGTTACTATCACTGTCCCTAAACAAAAGGTTCGCGACCTATGGAAGCGTTATGTCATGTAGATAGCACACGACTTCCAGGTCAGTCAGTCTAAATCTCTTGAAAGCCGGAGATTGGCTGACATTCATGAGAGGAAAACCTATCCTCTCCAGTTTTAAATTCGGTGAAAGTTCCAGTGACCCGTTTGTCTCTCTATCAAATGCGAATGGGTTCTTCACCCCTGGTGGAAAAATGTCAACCGAAGATATGCTATGGTCGGAGGGTTTTCTCCAAATTTGATTAAGTCCTTCGTCTTGTTTTCACCAAGTTGATTCTTTAGGGCTTTTATCTAGCCAACGTCCGGCTACCCCTTTACATCGCGATAGGACGCATATTCGACAATACACTAGGCACCAACACACTTGCGGGATCCTCTGATCTGGGATCAGCAGAACGCGAGACCCTTCGCGACAACACACATACGAGAGACGCGGGACAAACAAACATGCCCAAGTGGGACTCGAACCCGCGACTCTGCGGACCGAAGCGCTGAGTCGGCACACGCTCTTAGCCACCTCTGCAATTCAGATACTAAGTTGGTTCTACGAGAAAATTGAGGTCACCCTTTGTTTTTCTTTTGGGCTATAGCATCGCTACGGGCATGATTTGCTAAGGTCTTCTTGCTAGTTGCGTGAGGAGTAGAGATGGGGAAGGGTTATTTTATAAGCAATACTATGAAATTTAATCTGTAGTTCATTTACTGATGCAAATACAATATCCTCCTATTCTTCTTCTTCTGCTTCTAGTTTTCATTGTTGCTAACCACATTTGTTTCTATTTTATTAATAATTCAACTATATACAGTAGTGTAGGATTAGAAGTGTGTAATGTACTGAATAAAATGCTGTAAGGATTCTGGAGTTCAAAAAAATGTGCGTACTTTGTAGTTCTCCCGTATACTCCGCATTCAGTTTTAGACAATAAATAAATAAATTAATATTATTTAATGTGATAATAAATAGTTCTCTATGTTATCTGTGTGGTGAATACAGAGCAGCAATACCTAGTCTTCATTGAGTAAATTTCGCCTTTTCAGGATGAAATCCGCGCGATTTGAAATTGTGCGGGCGGAGTGTTGATGTACGAAGTGAGTGCTTTTTAGCACAAGTGCAGGCACAGCTGTGTGCATGCAAAGAACTGCAAATAATCTCGTCGAAATAGCCATTGTCATCAAATTTTCGTTGGGTGTTTTTAATTTTTTATTCAGTAAGAAAATATAATCAGAGAAATTATAAGAATGAGATAAAAATACATTTTTGATTGGTCGTGTTATCAAAACGCGGTTTATTCCACACCCCAGTGTTAGAGGTACATAATCTTTGTTCAATACAGTTGTATCCAGAACACTCGCTTGTTCGCCAATTAGTAATTTTCCTCCAGTGTTAAAATGAGTTATGGAAGTGATAATATACGTTTGAAGGACAATTATTTTAATGAATTGAAGGAAATAAAAAATATTGTTTCTTCTTATAACAATAATACTATGTAGTTTCATTCTCTTTCTCGTTATTTCATAATATTCGAGATATAAAATACTTATCATGCTCCCATAATTTCGTGTAGTGTACCAGATGTTCCAGTATATTGTGAAGATCACAATTTTATCGAACGCGAACTACCGGGAGCGGTAGCTCAGTGCATCAACTGATGTTCCTGCAGCGCGCGTGACCGGGAGGTTCTAGGTTCGAGTCCTGACGGCGGCAGGATTTTCGACACTAGCTTTTCAGCTAGGTCGAATTCAGCTGCTGTCTGGAGGAGAATTCTAGCGGCCAGCTACTCTGATCGGTAGTTTCTCGTGGTTTCACCGGTCAACACCAGGCAAATGCCGGAGCAGTTCCCTACCAAACTGGCCACGGATCGTGCGCGATCTTCCCTTCCTCTTCCTTGTCATATGCTCTCGCCTTACACACACACTTACACTAACATGCACTACACTACCACATATTCCGGGAGACCGGTCAGGAGCTTAGAGCTTGTCCCGGTTGGGACGGTGCCCCGCTGGTGGGGGAGTTAGGGCGAAACCTTACTAGCCGACGGTAGGTCGGCGCCGGATCTCACCATCCAACGGGGGAATATCATCGTCATCTCCCGAGAAAAAAACATGCACTACACTAACGGGACTAATGACTAAAGAGGTAGACGCGCCCAAAAACACGAAAAAGTCAATCAATCGAACACAATTTAATTTTATCGAAATAAAGTCATTAGCATCTGTATTTACGAATAGCTGCACAATATTTTCGTAAGATCTCAATGACTGCGTAATCCAAATAGACTGATTTTTCCATGAATAGCCAACGAGCATGGCCAGTGCAACATCCCAACCAGCAACTGATCAATGTTACTGCACCGCAGATGCACTAAACGACTCCGAAACACGGAGACACACGGGAAATTCCCGAGCTCGCGTTGTGCGCGAAGCTCAGCAGAAACAGTGGCAGAACTGGTGCACGAGGTGCATCACAGATCTAGGACTCGGCCAGCGAGCTCAAGTGAACCAATCCCTAAAAAATGAGATTCCTTCTTCAGGGGGAAATACAACCGTAGTAACAATGTATTTTTTATCGATTTTCAGTTACACAACTTCTAAAATTATATTTTTTATTTCTTGGCAAAGTGTTGTATAATAGAAGGTTAGAAATGAGGGAAACTATATGCATTTTTAGTAAAGAATGAATAAATAGGAATAAAACTTGCGTTTTGTTTTGGAAACTTGAAGCCTTCGAAATTGTTTCGAAAGATTGCAGGAACACAAGAAACGAAAAATAAATCCCGTAGCGCTCAGTACTTCCCCAAAAATTGATTTCACTATAATATTTTATAAGATAGGAATTTAAGTGAAGATTTACGCCGAACAATATGTGGAATATGTTTTGTACTGTACAACTATGATCCCTTTCATCTAAAACGTTACGTCTATGATCCCCGTAATGGAATATTTACAGTAGTACAGCCAGTGTTCCAGTAGGACATAAGTGTTATTTTCGTTTCGATCGCCAGGACGTCGTACCATCACTCGTCCGCGACCGTGTTCCGTGCAAAATCCCAACCAGCACAGATCCATGTTACGGCGCCGCAGAGACTCTAAACGACTCCTAAAACATGCCGCTAAGCGGGGAATCCCACCGGGACGTCCTGCCAAGCGGGGCGCGCGGTCAGCCCGCCCGGGAGGTTGGCAAGCCTGGCGAGGGCGGCGCGCCGCAGAGCCGCTGCACGCCCGCTTTCCCACGACCGCTCCCCCTCCCCCTCCCCGTCGCGGAATAATTTCACGAGTGACGGCCCGCCGCTGATTGGTCACCCCACCCCTCCCCTCCCCACCCCTCCCCTTCCCCTCCCTCCCAACCCCCTCGCCCGCAGCTACCGCACGGTGGTTGCCGACGACCGCCGCTGGGGTGGAAAAATTCTCGCGTTCGATTGCGGGAAAGGTTTTGCAAACAAATCAGGGAGCGGGTTCAAAGAACGAACGTGGAAGGAGAGACCCGTTTTGTGAAAAGTCAAATTTGAAGGAGATGTAGGGATCAGATATCGTTCTTTACAAACCTGTGTTCCCCACGAAGTTCTACAGATTCAAAAGATGGGATATCCGTTTATTTTTTTGACATTTTTTTGAATCGTTTCGGATTGATTGTAAGGAATTATTCGAATCCCGTACCCTTAAGACTTCTCCATTTTTAGAATTCTTAGGGAATTAATTATTTTACATTTACAATTTATCAATTTAATTCACATATTGCAACATGACGTTAATTTGGCACGTTTTCATAGACGTTAAATGAAAAGTTTTCGTTCAGTAAATAGTTTTGTTTTCGTGAAAGGCAATCAGGGAAGGGTTTAAAGAAGACGTTTAGAGGGAGAGACTCGATTTAAGATGTAGGATCAGACATCGTTTCTTCTCAAATCCTAAACAAATAGATATTTGGGAGGTCGAATGTGCCTTGGTTTCGTATATTTAGAGACTCTAAGAATTTCTTATCATTCAAATAAGTTCTTTTTATTCTACGCAATACTGCCGCATCCTTCAAATTCTAATAATTATTTTGAATACTATGAACTTACAATCGCATCATTGTAGTTATTCTACTTTAATAGTTTAGTTATTTCACTGTCTATTATTCAAACTTACATAATATTCTAACATGTCGTTTGTTATTTCCGCACTTTGGTTACTGAAAACAGCTGCAGAAATGAAACTTTCACGCGTTCCATTACATGAAAGATTTCGCAAACAAATCATGGAACAGGTTCAAAAAAGCTTGGAGGGAAAGAATTCAAACAATCTATTCGCATGCTAAGAAATCTTTCAAATTGCAACGCATTCTCTGAGGTTTACCGAATTTTTGGAATTCTGCACACTTGTAATCCCTACATAGCGCATTATCCACATCACAACTATTCTTTATTTTCATCTAGACTACTTAATTTTATTTCAATGAGCTTGCTCTCCTTTTAAACACCTCGCAGGGGTATGCATCCGTCAGCCTCGACTGTCCGTCGGAAATGAATTATAGCAGGTAGTGACGTTGCCTGCAGAGTGCTGTATAATGAAACAAACCATTCATTTCATTATTAAAAAAGTTAACTTCATCGTCATTAGAACATATTTTGTAAATGCATCTTCCCGGTGCGTCCATAAATAATTTGAAAACTGCAAAAACCCAGAACATTCTCCCGCTGCTGCCTCGTAACGACGCACGTCATATATAAATAAAATCATAAGCATTTAGGACGTTTCCGCAAACCAGAAGATTGGATTGTCCACGTAACGGAACCACGTGAAAAATGCGGTCGCACCACACCTCGGCATTTTATTGAATATCGAATTAAGCTCAGATTAAGTTTCAAAACCGTGCCTTGTCATCTCTCGGCGAATTAATTATGAAATTTTGTAAAAATTTAAAATTAGAAACACGGACGAACAGATAGAATGTAAGGGCATGCATTACACATGCCGCGCGTTCACGGGGGATCTCCCACCGAAACTGCGTTAAACGGAGCGGCCCCCGGCCGGGCCGGGCCGGGCCGCGCCGCGCCGCGCTCGATGCGCGAAATGAAGCGGGGTTTTTGCCGCCCCGGGCCGCCGCCGCTAAGCGAGACTCACGGCCGCTAAATATCATTAGTGTCGCCGCTGACGCGGGCAGCGGCGCGCCGCGTATTTCTGCATTAGGGCGCGCGGTGGAGCGACAGACTGACGCCTACGCCCCCGCTGCCGGCTCCGCTGCGCCCCGCCCACCGCCCCGCCCGCGCCTCCCCGCTCGCTGCCTGCCTCAGTGCTGCCCCTGGCCGGTTCCTCCATCCCCTTTCGTGCCGCTCCTCGCTTCCTCCAATTTCCTTTCTGCCCCTCTCCGTCCCCTCCCAATTTCCTCCCAGCCTCTCTCCACCTCCTCCCATTCTTCCCTGCCCCTCCCACTCCACTCTGCC
The DNA here is from genome assembly GCA_011170035.1 of Teleogryllus occipitalis. Lineage (NCBI taxonomy): Eukaryota > Metazoa > Arthropoda > Insecta > Orthoptera > Gryllidae > Teleogryllus > Teleogryllus occipitalis. Next base: position 1,292,950 of record BLKR01000015.1, read on the forward strand.
CCTACCTGCTCGCTGCCAGCCTCAGTGCTGCCTCTGCCCGGTTTCTCCACCCCCTTTCCTGCCGCTCCTCGCTTCCTCCAATTTCCTTTCTGCCCCTCTCCGTCCCCTCCCAATTTCCTCCCAGCCTCTCTCCACCTCCTCCCATTCTTCCCTGCCCCTCCCACTCCACTCTGCCCCTACCTGCTCGCTGCCAGCCTCAGTGCTGCCTCTGCCCGGTTCCTCCACCCCCTTTCCTGCCGCTCCTCGCTTCCTCCAATTTCCTTCCTGCCCCTCTCCGCCCCCTCCCAATTTCCTCCCAGCCACTCTCCACCTCCTCCCTTTCTTCCCTGCCCCTCTGACTCCACTCTGCCCCTACCTGCTCGCTGCCAGCCTCAGTGCTGCCTCTGCCCGGTTTCTCCACCCCCTTTCCTGCCGCTCCTCGCCTCCTCCCGTTTCCTCTCTGCCCCTCCCAGTCTCCACTCTGACCCTCCCCGCTCGCTGCCAGCCGTAGTGCTGCCCCTGATAGCCTCCCCATTTCCATTCGGACCCTCCTCGCATCCTCACCATTTCCACTCTGCCTCACTCCACCTTCTCACCATTTCCAATCTGCCCCTCACCATTTCCACTCTGCCTCTCTCCACCTTCTCACCATTTCCAATCTGCCCCTCACCATTTCCACTCTACCCCTCCCCACAACCTCCCCATTTCCACTCTGTCCCTCCCCGCTCAATGCTCGACTCCATCCTGCTCTTCCTTGCCTCTACCCTGTCATCCCCATTTCCGTTCTCCCCCTTCCCGCTCGCTAACCATCTCCGGGATTCCATATCCCTTCCCAATTACACCCTGTCTCTATTTTGTACCGCCCTGCTCACTGCCCGCCTCCAGCCTGCCCTTCCCATTTCTACCTTCCCCCTCCCGGCTCACTTCCCACCTCAGACACCCTTTTCCCGATCTCTCCCTGTCCCATCGTGCCCGGCCCCACCTCTCCCTCATTTCCACTCTGCCCTTCTCTCCGCTCACTACCAGCCTCTAGCGTGCCCACCCTGTTTCCGCACATTCCGTCCCCGCTCACCGCCCACCACAGCCCCTCCATGTCCGTCCCCGCTTACATCCTGTCTCAGTCGTGCCCCTCTCTGTTCATTCCATCACCGCCCTTCTACCCATCGCCAGCATCTCCACACTGCAACTCCTTGCCTCCGCTATGCCTCTCCTCGCTCAACGCCTCGCTTCCCCCAACTCTAGCTACTTCCTGACTGTTCCTCGCCTCTATCGCTTTCGAACTCGTTCGCTTATCACCCCATTTCCCATTCCGCTTTACACCTGCCGTCCCACCTCGCTCCAACACTCTTCCCTGCCTCACCGTGTGCACCAATCACCGTCCCTCCTTACTGCTACTATCCTATCTTCGAACGCTCTGATCTATTGTCATCCTACCCCTTCCCGTCCGCCTCCGCTCCTTCTGTCGATTCCCTCTTTCGTCACAGCTTCTGCCTCCGCTCTTGGCACCAACCCATCGTTCCCGCGCCCTATCGCGCACTCCCGTTCCCATCACTGTCTCCCCTTGCTGTCCCCATTACTTACTCTCTGTCGTCTCCCTAACAATATCGTCTTCACTCCCACCCCTCCCATTCTTGGCGGTGTCTCTTGTCCCTGACGCCGCCGCCCCCACTACCGCCACTCTGCTAGGTCCCCGCGTTGCCCTCATGACCTCGCAACTGCTGCATCGCCCCTGATTCGCCTCTCCCCACCCCCGAGGCCTCTCACCCGGACATCCCTTACACAGACGCCCCTGTGCAATGCCCATCCGGGGCCCCGTCACAGCACCGCCTCTCCCTCGTGCTCGTGTGCGCTTCGATCTGCTGCCGTTTTCGCATCCGCCCCTTTGCCGCTTCACCCGATACCTCCACGCCCGCTTCCTCTATTGGTGCTAACCCTCACCTTTCCAACCACCTCCGCCGCCCCCACAACCGCCACCCTCATCAGAAATGCTACCTCCACTCCATCACTACCACTATCACCCCGGCACTATCGACACCACATTGTTACTAACCTCAACGCCCCATACCCACCACTATCACCATCACCACCAACACAGTCACTACCGCTGAGACCTCTGCTATCTCCATCACCACTACAAGGGCAGTCGACATCAAAACCTTTCCTGTGTTAATCGCGACCACCATTGTCATAATGCTGCCGCTGTCGCCATCCCCAAAACCTCAGCGCCGCTCTCATTTCCCGCACTATCCGCCGCACTATCAATATCAACACCAACACTGTCACTACCATCACCACCACCACCACCACCACCTTCTTCATCATTACGACCACCACTACCGTCACCACCACCAATACCATCATAACCATCACCACAAATACCATCACCACCACCATCAACGCCATCACCACCACCATCACCACCCCCACTACCATCATCACTACCACCTTCACAACCATCACCACCACTACCATCACCCTATCATCACCATCACCACCAACACCACCAACACCACAACCCTCCCCCACCATCACACCAGCACTTGCATTCCCCCACCCCACCATCATTTCCGGGCTCCTGTGTCCATCACCGACCCGCTGTGCCGCGCGAGGCTTTTCCATTCCACCGCCCCAGGCAGGGCCTTCCGGGTTCACGTCGGCCAGCGGGCAGCGCGGCGCGGCGCGGCGCGGAGCGGGGCGGGGCGGAGCGGGGCGGGGCGGAGCGGGGCGGGACGGAGCGGGGCGGCCGACGGATTTCCGCTGCGAAATATTTAGACGCTCATCCCGTCACTGGCGGGGAGATCACGGCGGCCGCGCTTTTTGGGCGGCGGGCGGATGCAAAATGAATATGCGCCGCCTCCGCTTTAACGTTTGATATGTGTCGGGAAAACGTCACTCGAGAGGCGCTATTACTGGTTTGTTTGAAGCGCTGCAATCGCTCTCTTTTGACCACTGTTTGCTTCTCCGCGCCTCAAGGCTAGACGCAAATACTAGTTGCTGTATAAATGATTCAAACCTTGTTCCTTAATAAATGTAGCTTCACTGCCCATTCACGTTTTCTAGAATTCAGTGAGTAGTCTGGCTTTTCAAATTAACGGTCTCCATGTTCTCGCGACAGAAAGTCGATTCCTTTACGAAGGGCACGATGAAGGGTTATAGCCAGAATATGTAGCTTTTTTCCTTAGCAATAATTTTTTATTAGGCCGGAGATAAAATTTTCCTAGCAATTTTTACCGAAAACGTTCGTTTCCACATGTGTTCATAATTCAACTTGTACATGAGTTGGGTAAAGCTCTAGAATTTAAGAAAACGTGCACAGAAACTCTTTTTCCCCATAGTACGTCACACACGGCTTTTAAGTCTTTTTTGACGTTCAATAAATAAAAATAAATCACGTTTGGATTCCCCCTTAATTCGGAAAAATATTACATAATGTATTTTTCATTTAGGAAAGTAAGTTAAGATATTTGTTGGGATGGAATAGAGGCATTGTTACAACATGACTTACAGCATATACAATATTAAAATGGCAATTTTTCAGTTTGTGTACTAATTCCAAAATGTGCGAATACTCGCAATTATGAAACAAACCATTTGCTCATCATATGAGAGAATTTCCTCGTCATCGAAATCCATTAGTGTGTCCCAAGTTATCTTACTGAAAAGTCTAAGAGTTACATGTAGTATGCCTTAATCTAAAATTTACATTGTGAGATAAGATTACTTCTTTGGTTCTGAATAATGGACACGTTATTTACATAAGCTGGCTTGACTCTATAATGCAGCGGAAAATTTCTGTGAGAAAATTTTCAATGGAGAATTGGGCAGGCGAAATATTCCGTGTAAGAAATTGAATATACGAGATGTATATGTTGATTGAAATCCTCCAATAAAGTATGAATGTAGGTCTTCAGCGAATTTACTGAATATGTTAGATTCCATCGTGACTGCAACTTAGAAATTTTCTTATTGCCTTTATCGTTCAAGAAACATGCTTTTTGCGTATTATATTGTCGTGCTTTATTGGGGAAATAAAACAAAACGAATATCTCAATAGTAGATTCAATGTATTTGAAGACTATACTATCTTGTTAATCAATTCAAGTAGTCAGCCCAATGAAAGTGGCGCAGTAATATTTTATTTGCAAAAATATATTGGATAGAGTATGTAATTTAATACCAAATTAAAGTAATCATTTATATTCTCTCTCTTTGATGTTACGGTATATAAGTTTCAAGCACCAAATAAAACGGTATCTTCATTTTTTCTTTTATTAAAATACATCTGTTTGTGCTTTGCAATTTTGAGATCTGTTGATGAGATGAAATTTACATTTAGATCGTCAATCGGAAAGAAACTCATTTTATCAAAGTGAAACAATTTTGTAGAAATGTTATTCTTCAGAAAGGAAATATTTCAGTGCGTTTTTGTATTCGTTTCAAGTATAAAAATCAATTTTTAATTATATGAATTTCTAAAAAGAGATTGAATTTTGCCTGACAGAGTGGTATCCAATGTAGGGTAACTTTACGTGAAAGCACAAAGAAGTGGAAGGTTATTATCAAAAAGCAATTCTTCCAGTATATACTTGGACTTTGTGGGCAATATGGTTCATAGAGCAAATGATAGAAATGTGGAGAAAGATCACTTGCTCAGTTGAACGTCCGTATCCCTTCTTTTGTAATATTTTGGAATAAGGAATTTTCAGGATATTTTCTAGAAAATGTTTCCAATAGTAAACTAGAACAAGTTGTTTGAAATATGAATGATTATATTTGAAAATGTTACTTCACGATCATCTTAAACTAACGTAATATTTTCGTGAGGTGATTGCCTTGCATGACTCACTCTGGAAAAACGTTTTTCAGAGACTTTTAGAGCTAGTTATATATCTTTATGAGGACATCCAGCACATATGTAACTACCTTTATCTACGTGAAAGTATTACTCACAGAATTTAGAAAAAACAATGGATATTAATGGTAGGTTGCAATTTCGTTTCAAAATTTACGATCGGCAATTCACTGCAAATATTATCACTAGAAAAATCTGGGAGGAAAAATGTTATTTAAAAATCATAATAAATAGAATCTGTTGGACGATTTTTAAATTGTATCTACCAGGAGATTTTTTTTTTTTTTTTTTTCAATTTATTGATTTTGATGGTAAGTACATAGATTAGTTGTTAACAACTTTACATATGTATTGATTTCATATAGACTAACTTAAAACTAACTTATAATTAACTTAAAATTAACTTACAACTATTACAATGGGAGAGGAATCCCTAGTGGGTCCTCTAATCAGGTTCCAATTCGGCGAATTTGATGAGAAATGAAAGGTAGGGGTATTTATTTGTAATTCTGGTTTGATGGATGGGATTTTTACCGAGTCTGAAAGGCGCCAGGGAGGGGATTTGATTTAAGCTGGAGTAAAAGTTGGTGGAGAGATAAGCTATATGCTGTGATAACGGTTCGAGGTTAAATTCCTTATGAAGTTGGAGGTTGGATACGAACCATGGGGCGTTGGCAATTGTTCTAAGAAACTGATTCTGTATTACTTGAATTCTGTTAATGTTAGTTTTGGAGGCGTTGATCCATATGGGGCAGGCGTACAGTAGTAGCGGTCTTATGACTGTTTTGAATATTAGTATGGAGGAATTGAATGGTACCGAGCTATTTCTGTGAATTATTGGTTTCAGCTGCAGTAATTTTATTTTGGCTTGAATTAGTTTGTTATCTATGTGTTGCTTCCAGTTTAGTTTGGTGTCTAGTTGAAGGCCGAGATATTTAACCGGTTTGTTGGGAGGTAACCATTCTATTGTGTTATTGTTCAGTGTCATAGGAGTGGGTGTAGTGTAAGGTCTTAGTGTGAATATTTTGGCGGAGGTTTTATTTGGATTTAACTGTATCTTCAGTTTGGAAGCCCAGCTATCTAACATGTGAAGGTATAATTGCATTCTGTTTCTAATTAGATTCATGGATGTGTCTGAAGAGAATATGGCCGTATCATCCGCAAATTGAGCTGTTTGAATATTATGTAGTTTAGGAAGATCAGCGACATACAAGTTGAATAAGGTCGGAGAAAGTGGGGAACCTTGAGGGAGTCCAGCTTTTATTAATCTCGGATTTGACAGGTGGTTGTTAACATTTACCGAAAATGTTCTATTGTCAAGAAAACTATTTATTATTGAGAGTATGTAGTGGGGAGTGCCAATTTTGATTAGTTTGTAGTTCAGGGCTTGATGCCATGTTCGGTCAAATGCTTTTGTAATGTCTATGAAAATCGCTATGGTGTGGTGTTTTCTTTGAAAGGCTGTGTATATATGTTCTGTAATACGGAGTAACTGATGTTGTGTGGATATTTTTTCTGTGAATCCAAATTGTTCTATTGGTATAGCTTTTGTTAGGTGGAGATGTTTGTTTAGTCTTTTTAGGATAATTTTTTCGAAAATTTTTGAAAGGTTTGGTAACAAGCTTATAGGGCGGTAACTGTCGGTCAAGGCAGCGTTTTTGTTTGGTTTGGGGATGGGAATGATAATTGCATGCTTCCAAGTCAGTGGAAAATAGCCGATTCTGAAGCATGAGTTGAAAATATTATTTAAAAATGCTATTGCTGGGGGTGGCAAATACTTTAGAGCTGTGTTATTAATGCAATCGTGACCTGGGGATTTTTTAGTTGGGAGGTTTTTTATGATTTTATTTATTTCAGTCGGAGATGTGTATTGGATTTTGTGGTGAGGTCCATGAATGCTTTCTCTGTCTGTTTTTATTATGGTGTTGTGTTCGGGATGAAATTGTGAATTATTTAAGGTGAATGTCGATGCAAAATAGTCAGCGAGTTCTTCAGCTTTATGATATGATGAATAAGCTTTACCTGTCGTGGTTTTTAAGGGAGGGATTGTGTTTTTCTTTTTTAATATTTTCTTGGTGAATTGCCAGAGCGAGTTGTTGTTGGTGTTTAGTGAATTTAGTAGATTATGAAATTGTTGATTTTTGTGATTTTTTATGAGTTTTTTGACAATGTTAGTGATTAGATTTAGTTCCTTCTTAAGTTCTCTAGTTTTAAGTTGGATCCACAGTCTTCTGGTTTTGTTTTTTGTGATTATTGCATTTTGAATGGATTGAGGTAATTTGCTGTATGTGTTTTTGTTAGCGTTTGGTAGTATGGTGGGTTGAGATTTTTTAATAGAGGAGATAATTAGTTCGTTCAAATAGTTTATTGATTGATCTATTTCAGTTGGAGTTTTCAGGATCTTTATTCTAGGAATTGCATTTCTGATTAAAGTTTGATAGTTTGCCCAATTTATTTTTAATGTATTTATTTTAGGGGTAGGGGCGTGTTGAGGGGTTAATTGTTGGGTAGTCATTAAAACCGGAATGTGATCCGAATCTAGTTCAAAAATTGTTGAAATGTGAAATTTTATTTTTGTGTTGGTTATGCCTAAATCAAGGATATCCGGTTTGCGCAGACGGTCGAATGGGTAATATGTTGGTTCGGGAGGAGATAAAACTTTTAAGTTAAATTGATTAATTATATTTGCTAATATTTTGCCATCGTGATTACTGGTTTGGCAGCCCCAGCTTGTATGTTTGGCGTTGAGGTCACCTAACAATAGGACATTTTCCGTGGGCTGGAAGAAATTTTGAAGGTTTGCGTTTTGGATTTTAGTACATGGTGGCTTGTATACTGATATTATTTTCCATAATTTATTGTTTATATTTATGTTAATTGCGATGGCTTCAATGCCGGGAGAGTTGGGGACATTAGATTGGTAGTGATTATAACATGATTTTACTGCTATTAGTACGCCTCCACCTTTGGTTTCAGATCTATCAGATCTGTGAAGAGTGTAATTTGGGATGAATAGTTTGTTTTTTTTATTGAGGTGCGTTTCAACTATGCATGCAATGTCAACGTCGTAATGGTGAAGAAAGTGAATTAATTCTACCTTTTTGTTATTGATTCCATTGGAGTTCCAATTTAAGCAGGTTAATTTATTGTTGGGTTTATCTGCCAGTGCTATTGGTTAAGTACGCGGATACGGAGTTTTGAATGGTGCTGATTATAGATGGTATTAAAGAATTGATGAAATTAATAATGCATGAGGTGATGACATTTATTATTGTGTTGATTATTGGGTTGCTGGCGTGGGGGTCTGGTGATTGAGAATTTGGTGGGGAGGTGTTACGGGAGTTTTGGGCAGTTTTGGGTTGATTTTGGGAGTTCAAAATATGGTTGAAGTTCCGGATTGTGTTGGTTTGAGGCAATGGTGGGAATTGTTGATTAAGGTTGATTTGTGAGGATTGACCATTTAAGGATTGGTTTGCATAACTATTATCATTGGGCGGGGTTTTTTTTTTTTCACTTATCTCTTTAAAGTATGAACAGTTCTGGTTCCTGATGTCCGCCCTGTGGTTTCCTTTACAGAGAGCACACGTCGGAGTTTCGTTCTTCTTGGGACACTTTACTGAATAATGATTGCCCGCACAGAACGCGCAGTTGATGACGTGATTGCAGTTATTTTTTGTGTGTCCGAAATCTAAACATCTTTGGCATTGCAAGGGGCCTTTCGGTTTTTTACGTCTTTCTACCTTCACTCGATGGTTACATATTTGATCTATTGATAGAATGATGTCAATTGGTTCGGTTCCGTTAAATTCGGCGGCCACTACAGGAATGGGGTTGCCGTCCTTTTGGAGCCTGGTCACTTTCGAAATTGAAGGGAACCGCTGTTTTAAGTCTAATGCTATTTCGGATACTGTTATTGATTGATGCAGGTTCTTAAAAACCACTGAAAATTTTTTGTTTGAAGGATCTTTGAACGAATGAAAGCTCCTTTGTGTTTGTATTAAGTATTTAACTATACTACGGAAGTCTGTTGGTGTTTTGGCACTGATCTTGACTTTGTCATATTTAACATCTGATATGAAGTTACTTGTAACTTTATGCTTAAGTTCCTTGGTGAAATTATTAATGTTCATTATATTAGACACATATATTGGAGGAATTTTACCTGTTTGAGACAAATTATCGTTTGAGTGATTGTTTAAGTAAGCAAATCTCGTGTCCTCGATTTCATCATTGATTTTTCCTAATTCACTGTATCTGTTATCGGTAGGCACATTATATTCAAGTTCACTTGATAACTGAGATGGGTCACTAGATTTGTTTGGATCTACACTAAATTTTTTGTTTTCGTGAGAGTTTGAGGTGTCACCGACTGACCTTTTTCTGGCGAGAGAGGTTGCCGTTGAAGGGTAGGTTTGACCGTTGGTCGCGTTTACTGTTGAATTGCCAACCTCGAGATTCACTTCGGGGTTGTGCTGCATCAGGCCTGCGTCTGTGATGAAATCCATATCTTCACTAGATGGCAACATTTCCGGATTTTGAAGAACTTCGTCTGTGAAGGGTGTGTCGAATCCACCGTTGTTTAGGGTTAAAAGAGCACTGCTTATCGCATGCCCTGTTGATGAGTTGACATCGAATGACATTCACTTATCACACGATATCATTTAAGTTGTCACTGCAACTTCGAAGTTCACTCACTACGGGATACTAGTTAACTGACGAACTGCGGGAGCTCCGCTTACTAGGTCCGCACGGCTCGGTGTCGAGCACTCCGGGGAATTATAACCAAACTTTGTCTATCGATCTACATATTTAAAAAGTACCTGCTGGAAATCGAACTCAACTTTCTTCAGACGCCAATCTTCAAAGTTCACCCCACCCATAATTTGAAAAAAATAATTTTAAGTAATAAATTTCATTAAGAAAAACTCCGTTCAATAATTCAATTCAAAAATGATTCAATAATATACTACGTAAGTTCTTAGACAATGACACATCAGGCCATTAACTTGAAAGATATTCTTGGATGTTATGGCAATATATAATTCTTGGTGTTTCGATTCTTAGACATTAGGAGTCTTGTCGGAAGATTAAATTTGTTATAAAAAGTGACTAATATTTATTACAAGTATTCCTTACAGGCTCAGACTCACAAAAGAAATATCATACATAATCATAATATATCATGATTTGGAATTATGACCATTTTTAGAGATATCTTTCAATTGTTAAATAAATTGGCTTGCGACATTCGTGTTTGTAAATTATCCGATCAAATATTTAAATGATATTATCCTTCTATTTAAACATGTTTTAAATGAGTAGGAACTAATGGGCTGTTTTTCTAATGAAATATTTGATAAATTTCTCAATACGCAATAAACTCCAGATGTTGATGGAAATCTTGCTATAGTATTTATCAGTTCTCTTAATGGACAATCACTAATTAATGTTGGAAAAAAATCAATTGAGTTCGTCTGCCTTACGTTGGTTATTATGTTGGGTAATATTGTTTTATTGTGGAAAACTAATTTTTCGTTCTTTTTCTGTATATTTTTGTTTTCCTAGATAATTACTCTAATACACAGATATCATATTAATTTCAGTTAAACATTATTTCGTGTATCTTAATTGTCTTACATTTACTTGTTCATTTATTTCGTGAAGTTACACAAATTCATGGAGCAATTCATAGCGTATGAAAATAATAGAGTTCCCTATCACGTGGCCATTACCGCCAATTACCTCGGCGAGTCGGCTAGCGAAAACTCGGCTGCTGCTTCCGTCTGGATGGGTCCCCGGGGGGAATTTGCATCCGGAGCCGCGGCTGGGGGTGGGAGACGGTGTGGGTCTGCGAGCGCGAGGCAGGGGGTGCGAGGCTGTTGCCACGCCACGGAGGGGGCAATGGTGGTTGTGGGCCGGGGGCCCAAAGGAGAGACGGCAGCGTTGGTGGTGGAAGTGAACGAGGGTTGGGAGTTGGCGCGGAAGGTGGGAGCTGTGCATGCCAGCCCGGGGCAGGAGAGAGGCGGAGAAAGGGTGAAAATGGTGGCGGGAACGGGATTATTGGGTCCCCCTAATAATGGGGAATGGGTTGATGATAGGGGCGTAATTTGAAGTGGGGATATATAGTGGAGGTGGGGTTTGGCGGGGAGGAAAGGTGGCCTGATGTAGAGGAGAGGAGGCGACGGTGGGGTTGCTCGGAGTTCGCAGGTGCAAGATGGAAGCGGGGTGATGATGGGGGCGTAAGGCGGGTGGAGCTGGGGGTGGAAGAGTGGGCGGGTCGGATAATAGCGGGTTGGGGTGGTGACGGGGGTGGGTTTCAAGGGGATAGATGTGGCGGGAGCAGGGTTGTAGCGAGAGGGCGGTTGGAGTAGTGTCGAGAGCGGGTAACGATAAACACGGGATGTTGGAGGGGGAGGAGAGTGGTGAGGGGAGTTGGGGCGGAGTGATTGTGAGGGTGGAGAGTAGGGGTGGGAGCGTAGCGCAGCCGGGGGTGGGAATGTGCGCCCAGCGGGTGGCTGGCACGTGGAGGGAGGGGGCGGGGTCGGCGGGGCGGGCGAGGCGCCTGCAAACTGAGCACGTAATTAGACATTTATTTACAGCGTGTAATCCATTCTCTGTACACACGACCTGCGTTTTCATCCAGTAAATTAGCCGGGAGTCTCGGAAGGCGCAGTTTGCATTAGGCGGTAATTGCCGAGTGGCGAGTTCCATAACAGCGAATTAAGTCCTGTTCGCTGTCGCCGGACGAAGCGAGTCTTTGCGTGACGCGACTCCTTAGAAGATACCGTCCACTTGTGTGGCGACTCAAGGGGGTCGTTCAACCCGCAGCATGTTTTGTATTGGAAATTTGACTTATTAACCAACTGACTTATTTAACTTCATATTGGAAATTTAATTTATTTACCGAACGAATAATAACTTATCGAACACAAACAGCCCTAATATTATTCCCTAATGATATTGTGTTAATACAAATTAGTTTTTCGGACAGTATGATTTGTAAACTTTTAGTTATAAATTTTATTTAACAAAAAGGTTTCATATGCTGCCTGTGGAACGTACGATAATGTCATTGTATCCTTGCAGACAAAAACACAATGAATTATATTCGGCATTCTTTTATGACTTTATAATGTTGAAGACGTAAACATACAATAAATTATTATATTGGACTTGTCAATTTCGCTACGTTTACTCGATGAAGGCAACAATATCTTGTCGGAATACATTGTCGTGGTATGTCATCCCAATGTATTGTATAATAAGTAATCAAAAGATACATGTTTTAGTCATCAATAATAAAATAAACAATAAAATTGTTTTATTCTAATTTTGTAACAAACTGAAAAAAATGTTCACACAAAATTAAGAGAGTAGAACTCTAATACTTTTAAGAAGAATGATGATTATGTGTTCCTTAATAACTATATTTGAAATGTACCTATTACTTTCAAGAGCTATTAAATTATTGTGTTTGAGGAAATTTGCACGTAACATGTTTCGAGATTACATTGCAGAAATTAGAAAATAAAATTAACTTGTAAGTGAATAAAACAGTTATTCGAATCGAAATTTATTTATTATACATTAAATTTTATCATTCTTAAATTAAAAAAGTATGTTTGGCTGCTTCACTTAGAAAACCGACCAGGTGCTGAAATGTAGAAAACAGAGAAACACATAGTTTCTTTTGTTTTTAAATACTAGTGGTTATTGACTGAATAAAGTCTTTTGCCAAAATAATTCTATAATGACAAATTTTCACGATAACTCTACCCGTAGATAACGATACTTACTACGAGTTTGCTCTGAACTATACCGTCTTTACATTATCGCATCCATAGACAGATGGTTTGCAAGTATCTTACTGCCACTCTAAACGAATGTCCTTGCTTCATTTGAAATGTCACTTCCAGAATCATCTTTATTACGTCAGGTAGATACAGATGACCTTTACGAATGCATTCTCCCTGTCGTTTAAAGAGTTGTAAAGGGACAAGTGATGACAAGTGAGTAAGTACGCGTTGTTCAGAAACGTTTCAAAATTCAATTTCATCACTGGAGACGATTCTCTCATGCATTTCACTGTACATTCATCGATTGAATGAATGTAGACACAAGGTACTTTCATGAAACTATAAGGAGCAACTTGATTTATATCTTTTCTTAGTAATCATGTTAATTATCTCGATACATTACTTCCTTTCGCTCGTGATTTTAGAAATAGCTAAGCATACATACTTCAAAATGTAACTCTGGCGCCCATTCTTGGGTGCCAGGGTGGTTTATTATTCTTAATTAATTGAAACTGCTTTCTACTTACTAATTGAAACTACTTACATTGACATTACAATTACATTCAAACTACTTGCTAATGAAGAGAGTCAAGGGGGTTTAGTCTTCTAAAATACGTATATATGTGTATGTTCTTTGGCGCAAAAGCCTCTGACGAAGCCTGGGCCTACCAGCGGCGTCCCAGCCTTGCTATCATGGGTTACTGGGTACGTGTGGTTACCACGTAGGCATCCATACTCCGTGTTCAAGTCTTCTCAACCTGAGAAGCGAGTCTTCTCATCGTCACACAGCAACACATACTAGGTCATTGCAATGAAAACGCACACTATAACATTGCCCGACCGGGAATCGAACCCGATTTCGTGTCATGGAAAGCGAGCACGCTGACCAATGAGCTATCCGCGAGGGACATTATGTAGCATAATTACGAGTATTTAAAATAACACTGATCATGAAACATAATAAGTCCTTGAAAATTTCACAGACTGGTATTCAAATGGAATATACTTGACGCTACCTGATTTTCAGATACTTTCTCGATCAATCACTCAAGGAACACCGACGAATCTTATCTTTATTACACCACGTACGAATACCGTTTTCAAATGGAGCTTGGACCGCCATTGATCTTCCCACTATTGAATATTGTAATAAACATATGTGAAACAAATTCTTTAATTTCCAATCATCCTCCCAGCAACTAGCATTTTTAAATTAGAAAAAACTTATAAGCAGTACAGAAGAATTCAATTATCATTCCCCCAAAGATAACTTGAAACCTTCATAAAAGAAAAATTCACGATATTCACATTCGTACTTTTTGTCACATTTAATACCTGAAAACACAATCTGTTCCCGTATTTCCCCAGTTTCAATCTCTAAAAATTATTATTGATTATTTCATGTCTCCAGTGTAATGTCCTCGCAATTTGAAACGCTAGTGCAACGCTTGCTAGGATACATCTCTATTCAATCTTTTGAAGCGTTACCTTGCTGTATAAGAAAATTTAAAATAAATAAAAGGGAATGTACGAATGTGTTTCGCACATAGACGCAAAAAACTACTAGGCCGATTTCGCTGAAATTTTCACACATTCTTCTTATTAGTATCGGAAGTTTAGTTTGTATTAAATCGAACACGTGGAAGCGTTATTGATGATGACTCGCGTTTATGTTGACTCAAGCACCCCTGAACAGAAGTTAGGCATCCCGCCGCACCGTCAAGTATTAAGCGCGTATTTGGCTGCATATTCAGCCCCTGCGATTGTGAAATATCAGCTGGAATTTTAACACCCGATAATACTTGAACGTTAGCTCGGATAAGTACATCAAATTTACCCAACACAATGTCACAGCGAACGCATGTACAAACTTGAGGAAGAATGTTTTAATATTAGGGTACTTGACAACCAAATCCAAACCAGGACCTAGAAAAAACCCTCACTCGCGAGAAAGACTTTCATCTGTTAGAATTGAAACGCTCAGTAAAAAAGAGAGCTATCACACATTTTTTTGTGAAACTGAGTTATTACCATTACACAAAATTTCCAATAGTATTCTTTTAGTGTAATATTTTATTTAAATCCGAAACAGACTTACATTCAAGTGTTTGTTTAAAACTTTTAAAATGTATTATATGAGGGACGTTCAGATAAAACCCGTATTTTCTCAGAGTGGAATAGGCCCTTATTCTACTGATCCCTTCAATTGTTGCAGAGCGTAGCATAAATAGTGATTAATAATCACGAGACCAGTAGCCCATCAAGGGTAATACCCTGCTCTACCGATGCATTGTCGGGTGCGCTAGTTTAAAATAAATAAAAATATTAATATTTTCTCTGCGAGTTTCTTATTATCTACGTCGACACCAAGCGAACGCTTATGCTGCCTGTCAATGTTCCGGGCATCTCCCCTCCGTGACGGACTAAAGGGAACGAACGTAATCCCTTCCTAAAGAGGGAAGCGGCTCCACTCAAGAAAGACAACATACTGCGCAGCGAAAGCTGTTTCTTTCTTCTGACGGAGGAGAAACTTCAAGGGGCTTAGACATTGAGAGTCCCGTTTGTGCAAGATAAGGTACTTAGGGCTGAGTTGTTGTTGTTGTGATTGGCGACAGCGAATCACATTAAAGCTCCAATCTTGTCCTCGCCTCCTAACAGACGTTGAAGATAGATTCCTTTCA
Organism: Teleogryllus occipitalis; assembly: GCA_011170035.1. NCBI lineage: Eukaryota > Metazoa > Arthropoda > Insecta > Orthoptera > Gryllidae > Teleogryllus > Teleogryllus occipitalis. Next base: position 1,308,258 of record BLKR01000015.1, read on the forward strand.
CAAAAATATCAATACACGACGTACACTGCATGAAGGGACTGCTTGAACTGTCTTCGGGAAATTACGAAGTATGAGGATGTCGGTCGGTCGATCCTAGAAATTCAGGTATTTAAAACTTCCTTTACAACTTACATAGTGTTTGTTCTTTTTTCTTTGTGATTTACTCTTAGGGCGTACTAGATATTCATTTAATAAAGATAAAGAAAGAAATCATTGATTACAGTTTAGATATTTCACTCCTATATTGCCATAAAGCAGCCCAAAAACAAAGATCCAAGAGGTGTAAAACACAAATTAAGTATAAGGTCACGTAATACATCAAATTCATTGCGGTACTAATTAATTATATAGTAAGAATCAACTAATTACGTTTTAGTGGTTCGCATTTTAAATATAAATGCTGTTGCGTATTTCCTGCCATCAAACTTCCTTTCCACATTTCTGATATCCGAGAAGTTTATAAATTAATTCGCTCATCTTCTTCCATCTTACTTTTCAATTTCACGCTAGGCGCTTTCGATTTTTCAAGCCCCATTTAGCATTAGACTCTAAAGTTGGAATAAAATCGTAATAGAAGTTTGGAATCGTGCTCGAAGAGGACGGCGTAAAAGAGTTGGACTTTGATCGACTTTGTTGCTGCAAAGACGCCTCGCCGGCAATTCCTTTTGGAAGCTCTATCGAGTGTTCTGAATAGCTTTTTTCAATGAACTCATTCTCTTGTAGAATTTTGAGGATTCAATTGATGCAATATTTGCTACACCGTCTCGCCTAAGTTTATTAAAAAAGAGACTAATGTAATCTTCTACCCAGTGATGTATTTCTGAACGTATATTGTCCATCTAAAATGGCATGTAACATGCACTATTTTTCAAGACATGTTAATACTACGTGAATAATTCAATTAACTTTTAAGAAAGGTAAATGTATTGATTACAATTAAGTATTTTAAAAAAGGCGGTGAGATTGCAAGATGCCAATGGCAGTTCACAAAAAATCTCACTGCAATATCTTCACAGGGTGCTACCTCGAAAAGTCGCACTATTCATCTATGCTTATATTAAGTATTCGGTTTCCACTAAATTCGTAAAATGCACTCCTTACTTTTAAGTCTCAGATTTATTTTCTGAATTTTTTTATGGATTATAATATCTTAATTATAGACAGTCAATTCATTTTTTATTTTTTATTAAATAACATTTCTATTTTGAATTGACTGTCTATAATTAACAAAATATTTGACATATGGTCACAAATATAACATTTTATTTGTGTAACGGGTTTCTCCAACTACTAAAATCATTGACAGCAATTAGGGATTATCTGATTAGTATATTATATCAATAATTATAAGATAAATGGTGGAAGGAAGAGACTGAGGATACGGCAAAGTCCAAGAAAATCGGCGGAGGACACGTTTTGTTCCACAAAAAACGTATCCTAGTTTTTTTAATTTATATTTTAAGATGAGTGTACCGGAAGGTAGTGGTCGAATATTTTATATGGCGCCACTAAATAACACACGTTTAAATTTAAGTGACATTAGAAATTTCACCCAATCACGTTACCCTTAATTTAATTCGGTTTGTTTCGCTGAACGCTCTGTCCCTTCTCTGAAAAGAAAAAATGAAATCTTCCATCAATGAGAGGCCTGGCACGTCACCCTCCGCAGACAGCTTTCTTAAGGCTCGCGTGACCTGGCGATGCATAAACCACTACGACGGTTTTCTAATAATAAGGCATCACTACCGCTACCAGAGCAGGGCTCACTTAAAAATACTACCATCATCAATTCGTTTTGCCGACGCCCCATAATTCAGTTCGCAGCCTGCTCTCGACAAGAGATGCAATAAATTAAGTATTTTTTGTGATAACGTTCTCTCCCGTTCGCGGTGCTACTTCTTGCTTCGGCCTGAGGGGACCTTATCTCGTGCATGTTGTTAAGGTCCTAAAATACCTTTGCACGCGATGTCACGAAGAGTGATATACTCATTCTTGAAACGTTATCACAAAAGCATCGCTTGTACTTGCTAAGTCGTTATTAAATCTACGCACGAGCTTCTCTCTTGGCCGACTGTGGATCAGTTTGTTTTAATTGGCCGTGTCGGAACAAATGAAGAGCATCGGCAGAGCGGCGTGACCACACCGGCGCCGCGACGCATGTGCGCGACCGGGCATTCAGATGGCCTTGGACGGCCGGACAGCAGGGAAAATGGAAGTGTTAAATAGTGGAATCCAGCGGGAACGAGGGATGGGAAGAGAACAAATGGGGATAGACTGATGCGAGTGGAGAACATAGGTGGGATGGGTACGCACTGGGAGTGTAGAGCACACGATCGGCCCGCCTGACATTCGATTTTATTGGCACCAGGATGAAACCGTTTGCAAGGGTACGGCATTTCGTATTGGTCTCTACAGAGATCAATTTTATCAGCCAGAGGACTCTTCAAAGTTTTAAAGTTAAAAGGGTCGCGAGGGAGAACGAACGTGTGAGGAAGAGAGAAAAGCAGAGTTTGAGAAGAAAAAGGAGAACGTAGGAGGCGGGTTGGCAAGGAAAAAAGGGGAAAGTTGAGGGCCGTACGAGATGAAAAAGTTTTCGCGTGTTTCGAATTTTCATCATGGCCCGTTTCAAAAGGCAGATAATAGAGTTTTTTGATTATCGGGCGTGGGAGCGACGATGCGATTATGGCCGTAATATAGGAGGTGACAACTCCGCGAAGGGAGAAGCTGTAACAAAAGATGCCATGGAAAAGTGTCGGAATATTCATCAATATTCCACGTATCCAGCGGGAAGTTCTGTTGCATGTGACTCGGCTCTGACGTACAGTTTTTATAGGAGGATGACTTTTTTTGCGAAATGTTTAATTCTGCTGTTTTCTATTTTATTTACTTTCCGCTTCTTTTAATTAACGAAATTTGTAAACGCATTTGTAGAATGATCTTGTGAAATTTGTTTTACATTATTGATGGTAGTATTACAAACATTTTTACACGCAAAAATCCTCGACAGTCATTTATACAACGTATGTTGAAGTGCACTGTGGTCATATATTTAGTAAGATAGGTATAAATATACACAACGACGCTCATGCAATCACAACTATTCCGCATCAAAGATTTAAATAAGAAAATAAACATTACCGAAATTCACCTCAATACCTAAGAATTACTCAAGAAAAATTGTGATATTTAAAAATTAAATTTTGGAAAAAATTCTGGTATTGTTTTGGCGCTAGTGGTGTTCACAGACAGACAGGCAGACAAACAGAGACAGACAAATAGACAGACAAACAGATAAACAGACAAATAGACCAATTTCCTTGCTGTGGGCTAGCTTTACGCTCTTGCCCCATTCTCTCACCAGCTGCCATCTATCGCCATCCACGATACATTTTTTAACGTTTTTTCTCGGTTTCCTAATGGTACAATTAAAATATTACTTTTAAAGTATTCCAATTGCGGTCATTAAATCGATTTATGATCTCATGAGACGTACTGCTTTCTTTTTGTATTCCTTAACTCCCTTTCAAAGACTTCTGTAACTGAAAGCCTTATTACTTAAAAAAAGCATACATTTCTAATGTGAAGAAATGAACAGGTGGTGGTTTATGTGCAGTTATAGAACAGGGAACCAAACGAACGTTTTATGAAAGGCAATACATTGCATAACACCCAAATAGCATTATTTAAAGATATTATACGATAAAAATAAGTACGTCAGTGCCCCATACGTCAGTGCCCTCATCCTTATCGATCCTTCCGTGAGCTGACATTCCCTCCGTCCCGCAGCTACTCGTAGACCCAAGACGTAGGTCGTGGAGAGGGGGTGGAGGGTGGGATCTGAGGGGAGCTGCCGCAGGCCGCTTATGTCCACGTGTCTCGGGGCGGCTCCCGCGTGTCGGACACGTTGAGGAGATTTCCGCCCCTTAAACAAGATCCGGGGCCCCGACCGAAGCACCTTTCAAATCAGGACGCGTCGCGCGAGTGTTTTATCCGGCGGCGGTGGAGATGACGCGCGAGAGCCGATTAAGAGGGGGGGGCGGAGAACGACGGGTCGGCTAAGAGGGGCGCCTCCCCCCCCACACACACACACACGCACGAGGACTTGCAGCGGAACGAAGAGCGATTCAAAACGTGAAAAAATACGACACAACGCAAAAAGAAAGAAAGAAAGAAAATAAATATGTAATGACTGAAGCACTTTCAAAATGTTTGTGTGTGATGACTCAATATACTATATATTAAATTATATTATATTATGATATATTTATTTGGTCAAGATTTCATTTTGATCTTGTTTTCTTAAAAATTAAACGTTTTTATCTGAATATCTCTCACGGCGTTAATATTCACATTTGGCGTATTTGTGTACTTTATTACGTTTGTGAGTAGAAGTGCTTCGAAAGATTTCCAATGTATCTCGAAAATTCAAAAGTTTTTCTGTGAAATATAATTCCAAATTTTGCATTTTTAGAAAAACTCAAACTACACTTTCTCCCAATCGGCTCCAAATGTTTCAGCGTGACTCTTTTGAATATACTGAAAATGACATTAAAAATTTTCTAAAATTATATTGACGTCATTTTGATGTATAATATGCCCAATGAAACAACACAATTACTCAAAGACCTAAATTTGTGTGTAAGTTGGGGACGTGTACTTGGGGATGGTGAGTGCAGAGAGATAAAATAAATATTATATGAATGATTGAAAATATTATGATGTCGTTTTCCAGACTATTCTATTAAACTTTCAATTCTCATCTAACGAAACGATCTATGTACTACACATATATGCTAAAAATCAACACGCTTAAACACGCTTTTGTTTTCTTTCACTTTCGAAATTGCATCTTGTGTACGTTTCCACACGAATACGCTTGAAATTAATACGCAAATATTCATGGGCAGATTAATATGTATCCCTGTAATGCGTGCAATAAAAGCAAAGCAAGTCAAATTGTTCAAGTGAAAAGAGAACTACCGCACACAAGCAGGTGTTACATGCCAAGTACAATTTTGTAAAAATCAACAATACCACTAAAGAAAAAATTACGAAAAAAACTTACGTTCGCCTGAGATAACGTTGCTGAAGTAATCCACTAAGATCAAATAATATTATTCTTTAAAATTCATTATTAATTCTTTTTCTCCAGGTGCCCGAAAAACGACGGAAGTTTCACCAAACACTCGAATGTTTCTAATTATATGCACATCCTAACTATCACTATCAAAAGTAACACGAATACCTTTGAATATAATTCTTCCGACACTTTAAACGTTTTACATAATTTCAGGCCTGTTGATACCTCATATAATTGTATTATCTCTTCTTTTTGAGTCCCGCAATACATGACGGTGTTCCTCTCTGTGTACAAACCAGAGGTTACGGTATGTATTCCCTGTCCCTTCGTCGGCAGGTAAAATATTTTTGTTTGGATTAACTCGTCGGCGGGGCGTGGGGCGTCGGACAGGGCTGACAGGCGCGCCGAGGGCGCGGGAGGACAAGCTCTCAGGTGCAGAGGCAAAGCGACCCGCCGTCCCTCCTCGGGCGGTCACTTGATATGCAGGCGGGCGAACCCCGCTCGGCCGAGGACCGCCTGTGTATGGCGGCCGACACGAGCCGGCCACTTCCTCGCCGGTAATTAATTCGGGTCGACCAACTTCGCCCGCCCGCCCGCCAACCCGCCCACGCTCCCCCTGCTGACACCACTCCCTCGGCTTCGCCCGCCCGCTCGCCCGCCCGCTCGCCCGCCCGCTCGCCCGCCCGCTCGCCCGCCCGCTCGCCCGCCCGCTCGCCCGCCCGCTCGCCCGCCCGCTCGCCCGCCCGCTCGCCCGCCCGCTCGCCCGCCCGCTCGCCCGCCCGCTCGCCCGCCCGCTCCGCCCGCGCCCGCCTCGCTCGCCCGCCGCCCGCTCGCCCGCCCGCTCGCCCGCCCGCTCGCCCGCCCGCTCGCCCGCCCGCTCGCCCGCCCGCCCGCTCGCCCGCCCGCTCGCCGCCCGCTCGCCCGCCCGCCCATCGCCCGCCCATCGCCCGCCCATCGCCCGCCCATCGCCCGCCCATCGCCCGCCCATCGCCCGCCCATCGCCCATCGCTCGCGCCCGCCCATCGCCCGCCCATCGCCCGCCCATCGCCGCCCATATCGCCCGCCCTCTCGCCCAGCCCATCGCCCGCCCATCGCCCGCCCGCTCGCCTACCTCCTGCCCTCTCACCCCCCCCCCACCGCTCGCCCGCTCGCCTGCCTGTTCACCCGCATGACCGCCCGAGCCCGCCCACTTTCTCGCCCACCACCTCGCTCATCCACCCGCCTGACCGCCCGCACGGCCGCCCGTTCACACATCTAAGCCCGCCCGCTCCTCCACTCGCCCGTTCGCCCACCCAATCGCCCACTCCGCTCACCCGCTCACCCGACCGCCTGCCCGTCGCCCATGCTAACCCTACTGATACCTCTCCCTCAACTCGCCCGCCTGCCCGCCGGCAACCGCCCCCGATACCCCTGCTGACATCACTCCCTCAGTCCCCCCCCCCACCGAGGCCTCGACCAACCGCTTACAGCCCGGGCGACGTCGCCCTGCTGGCATAATTGCGTGGCGCCAGCCCCTCCCTCGTCCCGTGTCCTGGCGCCAACTCCTTCGCTCGCCCGGACTTGACTACGGGGTGTTTGTCGCTCCTTCTGGCGCGACCGCCGCCCGTTAGAGCGTGTTTGCACGTCGGACGCCGGGCGGCGGTTTTCATTCTCTCCCCAGCGCCCGGGCTGCCGGCGCCCGCGCCTCGACTTGGCGCGACGACTCCAGCTAGTGAGGGCAAATTTTACCAAAAAATCGATGTTTCGATACATCGCTAAAGGGTTTTCGATGTCGATGAAAACATTAGTCTATAATTAAAACATCGATGTTTCAAACATTGATGTTTTAATTATAGACTAATAAGCATGATTTTTCCTATTTATTTTTAATTACAATACGTAAAAGGAATATACTTTATTGCTTGGTTACCAGCATGTTAGCAGTATGTTCAAATTATTATCGAATGTAAAGAATAAAATTAACAATAAACAAATTTGTGTTTTGCTATTGATTTCGTATTTCACGGTCGATTCAGGCAACGACACGCCTGGCGATAACATACATTAATAACACGAGCAGCTCCCAAACTTCCTCAGATTGCACAGGGGAAACAACGATATTGCTATGGATTGCTGCTACTCTAACACGTGCTTAAACACCTTTATTTAAAAAGCAATTTTAAAAAATTAAAAATTAAAAAACATCGGTATGTTTGGAACAAAATATTCATGTGAAGAAAACATCGGAAGCAAAATATCAATGTTAATACATCGATTTTTTTTTTTGCTAACCCTAGGTCCACCGCTTTGTACGGAGAGATTTCTTGTTAGCGCTACTCTTCCTACGAAACTGCACAATGAGAGGTCACTTTATTCAAATTGATAGATATTTCACTAATGTTTTGAACAACAATTCATGGTATCAATATCACGAGTGAAGTTAAAAGAGGTAAAAGAAATATGTGCAGAAATATTAAAAACGTGAGAGAAAAGAGAAATAATTCGAGGATTTGTAATTAAATTGCTAAAACGTCAAATTCACCACGTTCATCAGCATTAATTCTATAGTTTTTTTTGAAACATTGTGCTCCCATTTGAGGAGGTATAATTTTACCAATTTGTTGACCATTTAATCGCGTACATTATAAAATGTTTAAGATCGTTATCTTATTTGATATTTTCTACAATCCCGGTGAAGGCGTTTTTTTAAATAAGTGCAAATATGCATTAATTAATAAACAAGATGTAAACTTTTAAAATATCATAACAAACTAAGTGTCGGAGCTCCACTGTACCGGAAATTTACAAGCCAGAAATAAGAAGGTGCAGAACATGATTCGTTATATGAATTCAGATCACTAAGAATGAGACAGAGTCAAAATTATCTACTTCTCTTTCTTATCTCTCTATTCAACATTATCTTTCCTGATAATCTATCCAACATCCTTTCCATTATCTATCCTCTTCACCTTTATTCTCTTTTGCTATTCTTTCCCCTTCTTCCCTTTGTTCTTTATCTTCTATCTCTATTTTTCTCCATCCCGCTTTTCAAGCTAATACTAGGCTACTGATTTTTCGTGGCCTCACAATTGCAGAGTTATTGCAACATGCAATCGTGAAACATATAACCTCCAAGTGAGTTGCTTATTTGACAATTGACAAAAGATAGATACGCGCAGTGTTTAACCTACTATGTGTTATTTGATTCGAAATTTTAATAATCTGAGTATCCTAACACAGAGAGCAAAAAAATATTTCTAATGTAAGGGTACAACTCTAATTCTAAATGAAATGCCATAAGTCTAAACCATAGATAACCAATGTCAAAGTGTTGCTTTTTATTTTTTATTCAAGATGGAGCATCTGAGCGTTTGAAAGGCATTGGCTTCTCATTACATTTTCTTTACGTATTTTTTTCAATGTGAAACAAATTTACAATTTTTTTGTAATATGAATTTATTTTTAATTCGTTGTGCTACGAACCTAAACATTACCCTACTGAAGATCTTTATAAAGTTCATTCTTCATTATAAAGTCTCATCTTTAATATTTTGGACCACCTTTTTTTTGTTGTTTTTTTATGTAACGGCGTGAAGACGTCCAGGTCCCCCGAGAGCCCACGCGCGGATGTTTGCCACGATTCGTCCGGCGTCGTTGTCGAGCCGTGTTTGCGCCTTCCACACACACCCGTCCCGCCCCCTCCCGCCACACACCCTCTCCGCTACGCTCCGCCCCACTCACTTCGTCCCACCACGCCGTTCCACGCAACTCCCCGTCATGCCCCGCCCCGCCCCGCTCCGCCCCGCTCCGCCCCGCTCCGCCCCGCTCCGCCCCGGCGCCCGCTCCGCCCCGCTCCGCCCCGCCCCGCTCCGCCCCCCCCCGCCCCGCTCCGCCCCGCTCCGCCCCGCTCCGCCCCGCTCCGCCCCGCTCCGCCCCGCTCCGCCCCGCTCCGCCCCGCTCCGCCCCGCTCCGCCCCGCTCCGCCCCGCTCCGCCCCGCTCCGCCCCGCTCCGCCCCGCGTCCCACCCACTTCGCCACACCCCGCCTTTCCACGCCACTCGCCATCACTACACGCCACGCCACGCCACGCCACGTCCCACCACACCACGTCCCACCACGCCGCGCCGCGCCACGCCCCGTCCTTTCACGTCAAGCCATACCCCACGCGGCCAGCCCGCCCCTCCCCGCCTTCTCCGCTATCCGCTTCTTCTCCCGCTCCGCAAACTGCCTGCACGCGCCCGCGCGGACGCAGCCGATCCGTGGCTGGGCCCTTCCGGCGCAGGGGCGCTGCGGTCGCCCGCGCGGGTCGCCAGGGGGCGGGGGCGGCGGCGGGGGCCGCGGCGGGGGCGGAAATGTAGGGCGCGCCGCCCGGGTCGCGGTCGCCGGACGCCGGATGTGCAGCGTCGCTGCAAAGTTGAGAATTTCTCGCTCGCGCGGGAGACGGCGGCGGGGGAGCGAGTAGCGGCGTCGGCGGTGAATATATGATGCTCGGCTGCGCGGCGAGGCAAGACTTGGGTCCTCGTGTCCTACATTATGATGGGGATTAAAGTGGACTTGTAAACTAAGTGACAAAGTGTCCCTTGTGTTCACGGGTGATGTACACACAGACAATGAACAGTGTGCTGCTTTTAGGTACGCGTCTCTAAACGTTTCTGTTGTGAACTTTAGATTATTACCGCACCAAAATATAATCAAAGATTATTTACTAAGGTTTCAAATATTTTTGGAAATTTTACAAATCGTAAATAACTCATCGAATTAGTAAGTTGAAATTCAAGACAAATGTGTTAGCTAGTGTTTATAACGTGCAATTTAAATATTATAGTTGTCTCATAAATAATACGAAATAAGTGAAATAATAGACACATTCGTGTACGTTTTCAAGTATTTCACAAATCGTGAAATTACGTACTATGCACTAAATTTGATTTAAAAACACGTAAGAAATGTTTACAAATTAGGCACGTAATAATCAGTGCATCTCAAGTATACAGTAAATGATTCGATATAAACATAGCACTGGAAAAGATTCTTAAAGTCCTTTTATTCAAACTAAGGACGCCATTAATATTTCCCTTGAATAAATCCGACACTGAATCAAAGTAGATTCAATTCTCCGAGACAAAATTGTATGTTGCGATGCAATATTTGCATACAAAAACGTACTCGTTTCCTCGAAATTCTTTCGACCCTCAATACCATCACGCACCAAGCAGTTGAGAATTCTAATTATGCATACCTATCGATTGCCAGAAAGTCGTGAAACAGAAATTCTATTCATATTTCAAACGGAATTGGAGGGCCTCCTCTGGAGCTCCAATCCGGCGCATTCCAGCCTCCTCCGCCGACGGGCCTCGAGGGCCATGTGCACTCGAAGCCTCCAATCGAAAGCCGAACGCACCGGAGAGCGGTTCCGCGAGAACTGGGAAGAGGGAGCGGGACAGAAAAAAGAAAAAGAAGACAGAATAAGAGACACTGGCAGATCAATGAAACAGTATTTCGAAATAGAATTTCTAAAGAAAGCGAAAAGCTAACAAAGAAATGAATCTAAAAAGCCAATTAGAGAAAACAGAGAGAGGAAGAACGAGAAAAAATACGAAACAGTCAATACGAAAAGAAGAAAGAATCGGGGCAGAAAGATCGGGAAACAAATGACAAAAAAATGGTGAAAGGGGGGAGTGAGAGGGGGTAAAGAGCGAGACAGAAATGATTGACGGAGAGAGCTGCATCGAGTGAGAAAAGCGAGAGGAGAAAAACGGGAGGTCAGCACACGGGGGACGGCCTGCGCTCCCCAGCGGCCGTAATTAATATTGATGGGGCACGTGCTGCGACTGGCTGCGTCTGCTGTTTTTGTAGTCGGCACCTGAGAGACTCGTTAAGAGATTCCGGGAGCTGCATCTCGTTCGTTTGGGTCTGCGTGGGGCGGGAGGTCGGGGGGAGGGAGGCAGTGTTGAGCGGGGGGAGGGGAAGGTTGTGAGAGGGGAGGGACGGGGAGGGGGAAGGTTAGAGACGAAAAGAGGCAGGAGTCACTGGTGAAACGACGCCTGTTGGAGAGGAAGCGTGCTAGCGACCGAAAAAGATGGGGTGATTCGTTGCCTTTTAAAAATGCGGATTCGCGATGAAATTAAGAGAATGAGAAAATATACCGGGAAAATTTTTTTACGCCTCGAAAAATTAGACCTAAATTTATTTTAAATGTAAAAAAGAAATACTTTTATTTTAAATTTAATACTGATCAAATCTCACGAATGATCTTTCTTCATGTTTTTCACATTTCTTCTTTACTTTTAAGAGGAAAAACAATAATTGATTTCATAACGTGGCATAACATTTTTTCATGACATTTCAAAGCATTACTCATTTAGTTTAAATTTTAAAGCATCGTTATTTAAAATCATTATTTGGTTTTTCATGAAACGGCAATGAGATGGGCAAAATTACTAATTATTTCATCGGAATATTAATAATGTGGAAATAGGTACACATATTATACTTTTTCAGTCAAGCACACAATTACATAAAAATTACTAGAACGATTGATGATTTAAAGTATATGATATGATTGGTTGGTTGGTTGATTGGTTGTTTAGTGATTCCGGGCGCGTCAACAGTTTAGGTCATTGGTCCCATAAGTGTTGTGCATGCACGGGAGATGGCGGTGATCTTCCACTGCTGGATGGTAAGATCCGGTGCCGACCTACCGTCAGCTAGTGGGGCTTCCTCCTAACAAGGACTCTCCCACCAGCGGGGCACCGCCCCAGCCGGAACAAGCTCTAAGCTCCCGACCGGTCTCCCGGAATATGCGGTAGTGTAGTGCATGTTAGTGTGTGTGTGTGTGTGTGTGTGTGTGTGTGTGTGTGTGTGTAAGGGGAGAGGATACAAGGAAGAGGAAGGAAAGATCGCCCGCGGTCCGTGGCCCGTTTGTTAGGGTATTGCTCCGGCATATATGAAATGATTTAAATGATGGCACTTGCGACGCAACATACAATTCTTTAAAGGAAGAGGGTGCCATGAAATGGGTCAAATTATCGAGTTTTCTTTTTGGATAAATAAATAGTTCAAACCATTGTCTATCCAAATATATTAATTTTTTTTCTTTCGGGACGTCTGGATATCCGTTTAAATCCTTTTTTCTTTAAATGACCTACTGCGATAGTCACGACTCCTTTTTTGACACTACATACAATAATGGCAATTTTTTCGTAAGTTTGGACGCATGTAGAGTTGTTAATGACTTATTGAAACTTGCTATTGTTCATACGTTAGTAGTATTGGCCTTTTCCGCTGAAAATGATCCAGAATACAAAGCAGGAATATTCTAGTAGAGCAGTGGCAAGTACAGACTTTTCAAATGGTACTCGCTAAAAATATACTTCTTTTGTAATTAATGTACCTTTTATCAGAAGCTATTATTAACAATTTATTAAAATTCATAAGATAAATTATTGATATCATTGGCAATAAACTGATATTTTTATATAGACTGCAACAAACTCCTTCAGTTTCGCAAAGACAGTTATGTAAATAAGTGAAGTTTTATATATAAATATAGTTGTCTCTAATATATTGAAGCCAAATTTTCTATTAAAGAATAAAATTGTCATTAAAATTTTATCCGATTACAATTATTTCACTTTGCCCTTCCCTCGTTTATCAGCCACTGACCTGCCCTCTCCACGAACCCGATCCCTGTCCTCAGCTCTCCGCCTCCTGTTGCCCCCCCCCTCTCCCTGGGAACACGCTGCGGCAACACCTCGATGAATCGCATACGACAGCGCCTCAATCATATTTTAATATCAGCGTGTTTCTAAGTACTTGGGGGGGGGTTAAGTTGGACTTATTCAAATCACAGATGTTAAGGACTATATTTTTATTTCAAACGATCAAATAATTTTATTTTTGCCATTAATATGAATCGGCATTTTCAAAACGTCTTTATCAGTGTTCATGCATTTTTCCTGTCTGGGGTAGTTTGAAGTTTATATGTCGTTAATTCATAAAGTATTCGAAAATGTATAGTGGTACTAAATTGACGGTTGTACATCAATTCCCAATTATTTTATTATTATTATTATTATTATTATTATTATTATTATTATTATTATTATTATTATTATTATTATTATTATTAATAATAATAATAATAATAATATTATTATTATTATTACAACGAGTTCCAAGAGCATTACAAGAGATAAATACTTCCGTGAATCAGACATACTTTTAACGGTGTGTTACAATTTTTATCGAATATATAATGTTCTAATTGTACTTATATACAAGTATAAGTTTAACTTTAAATACCAACACATAGGGATATAATAATAGGTGGGGATAAAATACAGAAATACCAAGTGAAAAATTACAAAAATAACACTTTAGTAAGTCATGCAGCTTCAAATTGAAATTACTCAATTACATATACTAAATGATGAACATTTTGTTTACCATGCTATACACTTTTATTACCCTTGTTTTATTCTGTCCTAAAAATATAAACTCCACATTTACGGCATGTGTAATTGGTATGTGGTGAGTACTTGTGCAAACCAAAGTGCTTTTATCTCAATTTTAAGCACTTACAAATGTGCGTTCATTCCATGGAAATGGCCCACACCTGTTTTCCGTTTGGCTTGCTCTGCAGAGATACAATTTTTGCGAGGAGAAAACTAGAACATAGGAGATTAAGATGTATCTGTCAAAGTATGATGGTGCAACGCGAACAGAAACATTAGAAAATGCGCATGTAAAATAAGGCTCTTTTGCAAATAGTTGGCACCTCTTTCTTTATTTGCCATCACTCAACATCGGATGTTTATGGAAATGCCTATTTTCTTCTAGTGAACTTATTGAAAGACTGATAATATATGTGCACAAATCATTGAAAATGACGACATATGAAGATTTTTAATGCTTTTTTTGCTTTTTTTGCATAAATACCTTTTTAAATTACTGGTCTTTTTTGCTTTTTATGAATTATTTTTATATAAACAATGCTACGATATCAGAAAATCGATCACGGTCCAACGTGACCATTCATTACAAAATCTTCAACTCACGTCTTTGTATTTTAAAATACGAGAGAATTTTTAAAAGCCTACCAAGAAACTTCATTTCCTTATCTCATAAATACCAACCATATTCTGAGAACATGGTCGATTGACAATACACCTAGGGCACGGAAATTTTAAGTGAAAGTTTAAGAGAATGGTGTAAATCGTATTTTCGTGGAAAACCCTGATTTTTCGATAATTTCAAAAGTTCAATTTTTTCTTCCGAATCTTCCTATTTTAAAGATAGAGACATTTCCCCTTAATGAAATCTGTTTCTTAAAGATAGAAATATTCAGATGAGTTTCCTTAATTCTTTGCCTTAATTTCCTTCTAATCATTTCCATGATAATAATACCATTATTATCATCCTTGAATTGAAATACATTTTTGTACAATTTTTTCGAAGTTTTTAGTATTTTGGGCGTATTTTGCGTGAAAATACGAGGGAGAAAGTACGTGCTCTTTTTAGCACCACTATTTTTATATCTGTTCTACTGTATTTCCTTGCCCGAACCAACATTTTAATCGTGTTAAGCGAGTTGTATAGTTTAATTCTCCTCAGTAAAAAAGTAACTCTGTATCTTAAATTAAAGACAGTAAATAACTATAAATCAACTAATAAATAATCAACTAATAAAACTTAGAAATATACATCAGCCTTTTTGTTATAAAATACAACTATCACGCAATTAAAACACAAGCAAGGGTGAGTGCAGGGTTAGGGTCACTTCATAATTTCAACGCACGCGTCCGCCCGCCCCTCCCCCACTCCACACCCGTCCCCACGCGTCCCCACCACTCCCCTCACCTCGCCGCCCTCCTCACCCGTCCCTACCACTCCCCCGCCAACCCGATCCTCCCCGCCCCTCCCTGCCACCCCCCCTATTGCCGCCCGGCCTGGCCCTGACCCCCCAGCGTCGTAGACAAGTACTCTGTGAGTGTAGGGGCGGAGGCGGAGTATGGCCCGCTCATTACGGCGCACCGCCTGCGGGCGGGCGGGGGAGTGGGCGATCATCCAGTGAAGGAAGCCCCTGGAAAGAGCGCCATGTGCAAAGTAGATAGCAGTGTGGATAGTGGTGGGTTAGCATTCGAATATCGAACTACTATAACCCAAGTTTTCGGATTCTAATCAAACCGAAGCCGTGGATTTTCAAGGGAAAAATGTGGAGTGTAAAAATCCTTCCAACTAATAACTGGAAAAATCCTTCATACTCCTTCCTTACGCCTACATACGCCTTCATATCCCGCCGCGCCCCGCCAACCCGCTCGCTTGAGCACATGTGGACCAGAACTCGGCTCTCGCCAGCGGCAGTCGCGACGGCGGCGGCGGCAGTGGCTGTGGCGGCGGCGGCGGCGGGGCGGGGGCGGCGGCAGGGCGCCAGTGACAATGGCGGCGCCGGCGGCTATAGCTCTGCTTATGGCAACGGCCGCAGAAGGCCACGCGCGTGGAGGAGAAAGGACAGAAGGGGGGATCACAGAAGCCCTCGCGGCGGTGCGTTGCCCGCCCTCTGTGGCTCGGAGGAGGGAGGGCGAACAGCATGAGCGAGGCGGTCGGAGTGGAGAGGAATAGCCTAGCGGAGGATACCGACAACTCAAAAGATAAGTGGAGGATGAGGTACGATACCCTCGCCCACTAGCTCTACTGCCCATCGCCTGCACCCACCGCCAAACCTACCCCCTTCGCCTCGACCACTGCCAACCCCTGTATACTGTCCCCCTACCACTCACATCTCACCACCCACCCTCAGCCCTGTGCTCTACACCATCGTCATTCGTTAACTTTTCGGTGCTGCAATTGCGGCATGTCTCCTCGCCAAGTCAATTACTTATATTCTGAACATCCTCATAGTTTAGTAATTTAGTTATGTTTTATATTGATGTAAATGAGGACGTTGGGAATTAAATTCACAACTACAACCGCCTTTTTATGATCGCCTTCCGTATCGTTCGCCTTCACAGGAAACCCGCCTCACAAACCAGGCATGCTAACTTCAATTATGCCTCATTTTCCGTGGCAAGACTCTTCCGTATAACCACACAAATTCCGCACCACTCGTTTCTTCGTCTAGCAGGGAAAGGAGATATCACTCGAGGAGCGATGAAAAAGGTGATTTGAATTTTGTTCAGAGGTTCTTTTCGGCTTTTTCTCAGAGGATCTTTTACCTGCAGTAAATCTACCACACGGGACAGTTGGCTTTAATTCACCTCCGAAGGAAGGTGTACGAAGGATTGTTTCCATTTATTAGTTCGAAATATTTTTTTCATTCCACTTTTTTCCCTTAAAAATCCTCGGTTTCGGTTGGTTTAGAAGTCGCACACTTCGGTAAGTAGTCCAAAAACCGAATGCCCACCCACCACTATCCACACTACGAATCACTTTGCATTCGACGCTCTTTTCAGAGGCTTCCTTCAATGGATGATCGCCCACTCCCCCGCCTGCAGGCGGTGCGCCGTAAAGAGCGGGCCATCCTCTGCGCACACACACACACACACACACACACACACACACACACACACACACACACACACACACACACACAGCGCCCTTGCCCACGACGCTGCCTGGTCCTGGACAGGGCGGGGTGGGCGATGGGGCGTGGCGCTCTAGCGAGCGGGGCGGGGCGGGGTGGGGCGGGGCAGGGTGGGGCGGGGCGGGGCGGGGTGGGGCGGGGCGGGACGGGGAAGGCGATGGGGCGGGGAGCGGCGGTGCGCGACCACGCGAGCAACGAGACAGGCAATTTGAATTTTACTCCGCGGCTTCCTTTTAGGCTTGATGATCATTTACAGCAGATATGATACAGTAAATATACAACATGGAATAGTAGGCTTTAATTCACCTCCGAAGGAAAGTGTATGACGGACTTTTTTCATTATTTTATTAGATGGAAGTATTTTGCCACTCCACTTTTTTCCCTTAAAAATCCAAGGCTTCGGTCGGATAAAGTGCGTATAGAAGTTCTACGTATGCTATCCAATTCTCACCCACTACTATCCATACTACTATCTCCTTCGCACATAACGCTCTTTTCAGGGGCTTCCTTCACTGGATGATCGCCCGCAGGCGGTGCGCCGTAATGAGCGGGCCATCCTCCGCCTCCGCCCTCGCGCGCACACAGTGCGCTTGTCCGCGACGCAGCGCTGCGAGGCCGCGGGCGGCCGCTCATTTACTTTGGCGGCGCGGCGACGCAGCCGCACGTGCAGCTGGGCGCGGCCCCGCAAGCGCCTCCTTTGACGGCGCACAGTGGGAACGGAACGAGGGAAAGATGGCCAAAAGTATTTTTAAGCGTTTTTGGAATTTTTGGCAATAAAAACCAGATTTTATAATTAAATAATGTAATGAAATATAATTAAATAATGTAATGAAATATAATTAAATAATGTAATGAAATATAATTAAATAATATCATTAAATTTTATAATTAAATTAATTAAATTGTTTAAGCTTTAAATATTTATTTTCATAACCTCAAGGTCAGAACTTTCATCGTGTGACTCTTCAAAAAGTGAATTTGTAGTTGAAGCCATTAACATTGGTGTAACTTCTAGATCCAATGCCTTTGTGATAATTTTTCTCTATTCCATTTGTGGAATAAGTGAGTTGGATGCAATTAACACCCTGCGAAGCACTTTTTTTTTGAGGTTGTTCTTTTTCCCATTTTTGTCTTGTTTTCATTGTGTTTAGTAACATCATACAGATACCTCCTAGTTAATAAAGAGTTTTTAGTGCCTGATCGTGAAGGAAAAAAGAATATTGTAGGTAGAAAGTCTAACAAAACTAGATGTACATCATCATATACGATGTATGTTACGCAAAATGGGGGAAACGTGGGCAAACTTTGATTAATGTTTAGAAAACTAGATGAATTCCAGAATCAGCTTCAGTTAATATCATAGCCCGGAAATGCCCGGAAGGGAACAGAAAGATAATATTTAAAAGTAAATGTTAAAATTTCATTCCTTTGTGACACGTGACGTTTCTACTTGGAATTACTAAATTATTATTCAAGGAATATGAGTTTTAGAAATACAGATTTCAGGTACATATCTACAGTATCCATAGCACGCACGATTCTGCCAGTCCAGAGAGCAAACATATTTGCATCGGAAAACACACCTCTCTTTCGAAGAAGTGCGCTGCGCATCACTTGTGCCGTTCAAACTTGCTCTGAAAAGAGTGTCGTGATTCTCCCTTCCTTTCCTGTTCGGGAAAGGATGAACGAGACATTTTTCTATCCATTTCAAGTGAAACGGAGCTTCTGAAGTATATTTTGATTTTGGACTTGTTGCCAACTTTCCCCTTCTTTGCCCCACTGCGTGGCGGCCGCGTCTTCGAGATGGGTGGGCCGCTGGCGTTGCGTGCTCGCCTCTACATCGAGTGCATTTCTCCCTTCCCCTTCATTTAAATAAGTGCTTTATTATTTTATGGATTACGGTTTCTTTTAACATTCCGTCACTCGCGCAGCCATTCGTAACACGAGTACTTGCGCATTGGACTCCGGCCAACGCTCCGAATGTGAAGTTTTCTTTTTTTTTTATTAAAATCATGAATACGATTTTCTTATTTATCTGTGCTTATATTATAAGTTAATACAATATGGAAACAGTAAATAATTAAAAAACATTTTCAAGCTTTTATTATAATTCCGTCAGTCGCACAGCCATTTGTAGCACTAGTACTCGAGCGTTGGACTACGTCCAATGCCTGCATTATTTAGTTTTCTACATCTTCTAATATTAACGTAACGCATTAACGCATAAACACCACATTTGAAGTATTAAACTCTCTCTTACAGAAAAATATCATTTTGATCAAGAATTCGAGAACGACGTCCCATACGCCAGTAGTCGCAGGTTGGATTCTGTCAAACAGACACAACGATTTTACTTCAGGGAAAGGCGACCCAGTGCATTATAGAGATAAAAATTTTATCTACACCCTTCTCAGACACCGTTAGAGGAACAGAAGAATTGTTTTTATTCGTGGAAGGCTAAAATTCCTTTTTTAATTAGAAAAGAAATTTCTGCTTGACTCAATCCAACATCGCGAGTGATAGAGTGTTAATTATGAACAGTCTCATTCGTAAATGTTTTATTACATTACATGGCACAAACACAACGTTTCAAAGACCAATGTGACTGCTTCGACAGGTACCTCTGCTTATCTTAATATATTTTAAATCTATTTCAGGCTAAAATCAGCATTGCGATTTTTTAAATTTCATTACGAATGAATTATACACAAAAGGAAGGACGTTATGTCCAACATTGGAATTTAAAGTTTTGTTTAATTGTATAAGTAAATTTTATTTTGCAATAGGTTTAAAAAAAATTAAGGTAACCTGATGTATCTGAGGAAGCAGACACACGAGAAAGCTTGTTCAGCATCAGTATAAACAAATATTAAACATATTCTGGTCAATATTAGACTTTGGAAAATTGGAATTATTGTACGTACGAAAGAAAAATATATTTATATTAATATGATTTTAATTTCAATAATCACCTGTACGTCCAAGAGAAACGCAGAATAATTTGTTCTTCCGGAAAGTATAACTTTTTTGTGTGTAAATAGAAGAAATAGAAAGGAGAAAGGGAAAAAAAGAAAGCAGAAAAAGAGAAAGCCGAAACAAAGCGATAAAAGAGAAAACGAAAAAAGAGAAAACGAAAAAAAGAAAACTAAAAAAAATGAAAAAAAAGAAAACAAAAAAGAGAAAACAGAAATAAAGAGTGCAAAAATTGATACTATCAATTTACACACACAGAACGCGCAACAACAGAAAAGGTAATTATTTTATCAAGAATATTCAGTTCAATATTTAATATACACCCGCGCACCTGAAGTAAATGTGCTCAAATATGATGTTATAAGCAGCCACTAGTTGAGTACTAGTACTTCAAAAAGAAAGAGGACCGTTGCTCCCTATCGTCAGGTGAATTTCCGAGGCGACTTTGTGGCGACTTCCGCCTTGCGGCACTAATCCGACCTTTGCGCGCAAGTCGCAGACAGGACAGGGAGGGGAGGGGAGGGGGGGGGTCCGAAAGGTCAGGAGCCGTACACGACGCGCTTTCCGCTCGCAGCGACGGTGGAGCCCCACAACCTGCGCCGGCGGAATTTGGAATTGGAAATTGTATTCCTAGAGAGAGGTTTGTGGGTCTGAAAAGGCTCACAACCTCTATATACGAGGTTTCACACTACAGTTTCATGTAAAGACAGGTCCATATGGATAATTTAATAATACAAGTTAACTACTCTGTCATATAAATTTTCGTATATATTATTTTATTAATGGAGATTATTCATTATTCTTTTTGCGTAGCGAGATTATCCGATTTCAAACGTTTTTCTCTTTCACTTCAAGCTACATCCATTTCAAGCTCATTATCTGCGAGTCTTGAACGTCGCAAATGTTTTCAAGAAACCGCAGAATGACGGTACGAACAGAAATTGTCGCCTATCTACAAAACTGGGAGTATTCGTTTTTTCGGAATCCAAATAAAAAACGAAAAAGTGTTGGCATTGTTCGGACAGCATAATTAATTGAGCTATTAGCAGGAAACGTAAACTTAGAGGAGAAATCAACTTTTACAGGAAGAAAAATGACATTTGACTAGTGTAATCAGAATGAAGAAAATTGGCCATAACATCCAAATTAAAACCTAATATATAATATATTACATTCCGATGTTTCCACAATACTTTGTAGTACATAATTCTTAAATTTATCAAAAAAAGTTTCTAAAAGTTCAAACTTCCAAGTTTTCTACTTTACCCCGAGAACATTCAGACCTCAATTTTGGACGTGTTTTTCACAAGTTATTGTGAATTCACGAAGAGAGGAGTCGTTATGCTCAAGTACTAAATGTGTGGCTAAATAAAAACTGAAAAGGCTGAAAGTTCATTACATTTCCTTACCTTTTCTTGAATAATGGAAATGCATAAAAACTGACCTCTTGGCTATAGTTTTCATGGTTTATCCTGCGTTAAGGTTTCCGCATTAAGGTTTATGAATTAATTTTCAACTATCTTAAATAGTTTCTGATGACTAATTTTCTCATAAAAAGCGTAAAAAACATTCAAAGCTATTTAAATGAGATGAACCGCATTAATTGAAAACCTTTCAAAACCACCTTTTCGTCATGTACATTATCTATTTGCAGCGCCAAAAACCAATTTCAAGCTTACCATTCAATTTGAAGCTGCAAAACATTTTATTCATTCACCAAACTCTACGTTAAACGCTCGCTACGTTGCGTTTCATTTACAGGTGTGGATTGTTTGACAAATGGCTGAAGCGCGCCCAACGATTCCCCTTTTACACGAAAAACACGGTAGCCGCATCCATCGGACTCCTTCCGAAGAGCCCGGATTCGGTCGTGAATGAAAACAGAATCCTGGGTACACACGGGCGCGATTTGTCCCTTCCTCCGAAACGCACAGCTCGCTCTTCTGTCCACTGTCCCCTGTCCGCCATCATCATCCGAGTCACAGTCGATAGGACTACCCCAGCTAGCACAAGCTCTCAGCGATTCTCTTCCCTTTTGCTTCTGAAGGGACGAACTTCAACCACACTGGTTGCCTTATTTATTATTTATTTATTTACTTATTTATTTATTTATTTATTTATTTACTTATTTACTTATTTACTTATTTATTTACTTATTTATTTACTTATTTATTTATTTATTTATTTATTTATTTATTTATTTATTTATTTATTTATTTATTTATTTATTTATTTATTTATTTATTTATTTATTTATTTATTTAATTATTTATTTATTTATTTATTTATTTATTTATTTATTTATTTATTTATTTATTTACGTCAAAAAAAGTTAAAAACTGCGTATGACGTGCTATGGGGAAAAGTGAATTGTGTGCACATTTTCAAAATTCTGTGATCCCTACAATAAGTCATATAGTACTTAAATTTTGAATTTTGAAGGGGAGAAAAACAAACAAAAAATTCCTATGTAATAAAATCTATTTTCAAGGATAAATAAGCAATAAATTTTGAATTTTGAAAGGGAGAAAAAACAAACAAAAAAAAACTCCCATGTAATAAAATCTATTTTCAAGGATAAACAAGCAATAAATTTTGAATTTTGAAAGGGAGAAAAAAAAACAAAAAAAAACTCCCATGTAATAAAATCTATTTTCAAGGATAAAAAAAAACTCCCATGTAATAAATCTATTTTCAAGGATAAATAAGCAATAAATTTTGG
>BLKR01000015.1:1330694-1347626 GCA_011170035.1 Teleogryllus occipitalis
TTTGAATTTTGAAAGGAAGAAAAAAAAACAAAAAACTCCCATGTAATAAAATCGATTTTCAAGGATAAATAAGCAATAAATTTTGAATTTTGAAAGGGAGAAAAAAAAACAAAAAAAAACTCCCATGTAATAAAATCTATTTTCAAGGATAAATAAGCAATAAATTTTGGTTCTTATTACTTCCTGCCGCGACAACACCCGTTTCGCTCTTCGCTTTCTCCTACTTTCAGCCCTCTTCTCTATCTCGCGCTGCTCACAAACCGTTTCTCGCTCTTCCCAATCCCACTCCCAAACCGCTCCCTCGCAGCGCTTCATTATTACCTTTCTCTCTCACTGGCTTCTGTAATTAGTATCTTGCCATGTGATATCACCTCTTTTCACCCTTATTCAAAAGCACCCAAGCTTTTGTAACGTATTTGCTGAGTAGTGTTTAAGAGGCTTATTACTTAATACTCTTAACACAACATTCGAATGCAAGTAAATAAAAATATCTAATCTTATTTACCTTTTTTTAGTAAAAGTCATTGTTACATGCTATGAGATTTTAAAGCAGCATTTCTTTAGTTCAGTGTTTTGAAGAAAAGAAACAGATTGCACGAGTTACATGTAATGCAAGATATTTTAGAGGTTAAAATAGTCTTGTTTGTTTTACATTTTAATTTATAATCGTTCTTTTGATTTACTAGATAGGTTTTGTCAAATTTATACTTGCAAAATTCTACACTATTCTAACGTTTTATTTTCATTGCAAATGCTACTTTTAAAGTCTTCGCAAATTCAAAACTTGTTGGACGGGGCGGTTGCCTGTGCTTAGAGTGGACTGTATTATATTGGTTGTTGAACGTTAGCAGGCAATCCACTCAGTCCCTTTCGACGCTCGTTAGGAATTTTATAATGATGTGGGTTATCATGGAAACACAATTCTCACCTTGCAGAATGATGTTTAATAACCTTTGAGTTGTCACAATTGTTCTTCACAATTAAAATACACTAAGTTACTGTTCTCTGTTCTCAATGTGAGAATACAGGAACCTTCCATCTTGGATCACGAAGTGCGAGGACACATGCTCGCCTGGCAACTTACTTGCAACTTCGTGTGAAATACATTGATTAGTTCAATTTATACACAATGCTGAACTACAACAAATTGAAACAATGTGGCTTTTCACTTTGCCACAACATAAGTACAGAATGTTACTTTCTGTATAAGAATTTACGTGATCTTTTAACACGGAGCCCGAGACATGCTTCTCGCGAGGCTGCCTCTCAGCGACTGATTTCTTTTCGGTTGCGGGTACGCGAAGAGGAGATTTGAACTGATTTGAACTGGCCAATTAGCGACTTTTCCAGCGGTTGCAGTATGGCGAAGAGGGGTGAATTTGAACAGACCAATTGGCAACTGCTGGAATTTTGAAATGTTCTGGAAGGCTTTAGAAGGTTCGGGTGGCCGAGGCGTGGAATTATCCGCACCGCGTGCGCGGCGCGGCGGTGTCGCTCGGCTTATGGAACTTTCCATGCCGCGCTTCCGGTGTTGCCGCCTAGGGCGTAGGAAGTGTTTTATTTGTACCTCCCTTTTCTGCTTTTGCGTGTGGGCCCGAACACTTGTAAAATAATGGTCAAATTATTAAATATTAAATATTTTTTTGTTCTATTGTTCTGTCCACAAACTTTATTTATTCTGTTTCAATTATCAGTTCTACTATGTGTTTTGTACTTTTCTAGCCGTTTTCAAACTATTTTATTCAGAAACTCACACCCTTATCAGCACCAAAATATCTTACAATAAGAAAATTAATGGAACACTACAGGTAATATAACAGCCAACAATATAGTTCATTTTCAATTTATATTTTCCGTTTGTTTTTCTCCGTTCACCAATTACAAAATCGCAAATACGAATGTGTGTAGTGTCTACAGAAAAGACATGTCTGTTCGCGCGTCAACGTAGCTTTTCAAGAAAAAAAATGATTTGCAAGTTTTTGCAAAGTAAGTTTGGATGAAGATGAGGGAATACCTGGACTGAATTTGAGCACAAATAAACATTTGGCTCTGTCCGTAAATTAATTCAAAAAAACGTGTTTATGATGCTACTGTGTGGTTAAGAGTTAAATATGATTCCTTTCTGCCTTGCCAGCTAGTTCCAGCTTTCAGCATAATCTATTATCGTGACAATACTGTCGAAACCACAATGTAGTCTAGTCATCCTATTGATATTTACTCTATGTTTTAGTATCATCCGACCATCAACGTTGCCCTCTACAGATCGTCTCTTCTCTCACTCATACTCGTGGACTTGTGACTGCATTTACCGTCGTTTCTTCCCTGTAATCTCGTCACTACAGCTCTTCAAACATACCTGCTCACTCGCCAATTGCCCGGTTTCACGTGCCTGTCGCAAATAGTCTCTCAAATAAACTCTTTTTTTCATCCAGTGTCTCTTCTCCCAAACTTTGCGAATTTCCACAAGCCTCAAGTCATTATCTGATCCCACTTCCAGCATCACCACAACCTACCTGCTAACACACACCCATCACCCGTACATCGACGATTTCCAATTTTTTCTGATCAAACAAATCATTCGCGGTCGAAATCTCTGCTCTCCCTCTTACTCCACATTCCTTTTTGCACCTGCCAGCCCTTCTCAACGACCAAAACTGCTTTTTTCAATTCCTCTCTCATTATCATTCTTATTTCTAGTCTGGCTACGTCACCGCTGCCTCCACAAACGCTATTCCCGTCTCTCTCGTCATCGCGCGGGTCCCGGTGCGCGCGACTCCAGCACTGAATGGTGGCTTTTGTGCCGTATAAAACGAGCCTCTCTCAACGACCCGGCCCCACGGAGGGAACACGCAGGACGCCAACTTTGCGGGACAAAAAAAACAAACAACAAAACAAGGTCGAGGAAAAATCTCTCGTCTTTTTTTCGCGCGTCCTCACCCCGTTCGCTTCCTCGCGCGCCCGTTGCGCCGCCCCGCGTCATTTCGCTGCGTTAAATATGGCAGCTCGCGACGTTTCGGGGACGCACCTGGCGCCCGCCCAGAGCACCGAGGGGGGGGGGAGGGGGAGGACGGCCTTTTAGAGTCGGCCGAGAAATGTCCCGACTCAGGGCTGCCAATAAAGAATGCAGACACCTGCGTCTTTGGTTTGTATTGTTGATCGGTTGTGATAGTGATTTCGGGCGCCTCAACTGCTAAGGTAATTAGTCCCGTAAGTGGAGTGCATATTTTTCCCCTCGAGAGGTGGTGGCAGTCTTCCCCCGCTGGATGGCCGAGGCTTACCGTCGGCTAGCGTCTTTAACCCAACCAGGTATTTCCCACCCGCGAAGCATGTCCCCAGCCAGGACAAGCTCTAAGCTCCCGAACGCTCTCCCGGCATGTACGGTGGTGTAGTGTATGCCAGAGTAAGAGTGTGAAAGTAAGCGGTGAGAATAGAACAAGGAAGAGGAAGGAAAAATCGCGCGCGTTCCGAGGTCTGTTTGTTAGGGTGCTGCTCCGGTATTCGAGTGGTGCTGATCAGAGAAACTACGGATCAGAGCAGCCGGCCGATGGAATTCTCCTCCAGACAGCAACTGAATTCGACTTAGCTGACAAGCTAGTGTCGACAACCCTGCCAGCGTCGGGATTCGAACAAAGAACCTCCCGGTCAGAGACACTGTAGTGACATCAGTCAATGCCCTGAGCCACCTCTTTCGGTGTTTGTATTGTTGATAATTGAAGACTAGAAATGTGAACCTATGAAAAAGTGCAAAAATAACATATCAGATTTTTTCAAGAAAATCGCTGAATGTAGAATAACTTGGGAAAAGTAGAAAGAATCAAAAATGTTTTCTGGGAGTTCAAAATAACGCCAGCAGATGAGCGTTCCTTGGGTATTCTGTTCCTTGCAATGAAGAATGTGCCGAGTAATTGAATTCGGCACTTTTAGTGTTTCCTGTGTGTATTCTTCAATTCTATGTGGCTGGACACACAAAAATATCGAATGTATTATTGAGGGGCCAGCTATCATGGGAATAGTCTCTGAAAATGAGGTCACCTGACACGTTAATCTCGAAAGTATACAAATTTAGTCCTTCTGTTTTTAGTACATCTATTTGGCGCAGTTTCAAGTCTATCCTCGGCCTAATGGAGATTCATAGAACGTTCAAGGGCAACGCTAATCAGATTATAATTTCATTTATTTAGAGGATAATTTAGATCTGCACACCATTTTTTCCTTCGAGAAAATAATGTTCCCACCGTTGCAAAGCTTGGCGACATACTGGAAGTCCTTTGCATTTTCACTGAATGTAGTAGTAATTTACGTATTTATGTGAATGGCACTTGGGGTCGGCCTAAAATCAGTACGAAAACTCTTTTTTAGTTACTCTACATCCCTCTCAGGTGCGACAAGGTAGGTTCAACACAGTGGCGTCACCTGCTCAGTGATCATGGAGGTGGGATCCGTTTTGCAGATTGCGTGATTTCAGAGAGCGTGAATTACAAGGTAGACCAATTAAGGTGTCTTTCCATATTACGATGTACATACCTACTGTACCTTCTTTGAGAATCTTTGGGAATTGCTAATTGTGCATTGCTTGCTCTGACAATAATAAACAAAACAATAATACGCGAATGCATGTTTAGTGTGGTCAAACTTCCCCTCCCCCAACCCGCTATGGAGGCCTCAGTCGTTAGCACGTGACCACTAGGAGGCGATGGCGAAGCTTTGGGTGGGGGTATACAGAAGCACCAATGAGAAGTCCGAGATGCGACAGTCAGCGTCGCATCACCGTCGACCGAAACCTCGCATTTTGCACTCAGCACATGGTGAGAGTTCAATGGCCTCGATAATGAAGCGAAGTCATCGAAGGGATGTTTCTCGGTCTCTCACATCCACAGATGTGACATGCCTACCGGAAAGCGCATGAGGAAAAACCGAAAAGTACAAACGGACCAGAGAGATGTACTTGAGGAATAGAAAAATATTTGTAACAAACGATTTAAAAGAGACGAAAAACTTGGGGATGCGACACATCACTCGCATGCATTGAGCCTTTGCCACTGGTTCAACATATTCTGCACCACCATAGCCCACAGTAGAGCACAGTTTTCGTTTCCGAACACTAACATTCTCCCGCCCAAGGCAGCTGTTCCGCAAGGAAGTTGACGCAGCCCGAGCAAGAGGAGCGACAGCGGGGCGCGCGCCTGGGGCAGAGGTGGGAGCGTTGGGGCGGGGGTGGAGGGTGGGAGTGGGGAACCGCCAGCTGCGGCGTTAAACGCTTGGCTTGAAAGCCCCATTCCAGCGCTGTAAGCTGCGCCGGGGCGAAGTGCGCAGTTAGACTCGCGCCGACTGTTTAGTCCAGTTCGCATTAAAATTTAAGAGCAAGGCTGCGCCGCGCGAGAGCTCTACAGAATGGGGGAGGGGAGGGCCAGCAAGTTACGAAGGTGGGGAGGGGGGACGGTTCAGGTGGCGGAGAAACGGCCGCCACCACGGAGGGGAGGGGGCCGTGGAGAGCACACGGTGTTCGGGTGCGAAAGGTGACCGTGGAGGTCAGTATGGTACGAAAGCGGCGAGGGGAGATGGCGATGAGGTGGCTGTGGACTGTCAGCCACAGCAAGGGTTGCCGAACCATAGAGTCCTTGAGAAACGTGCCAAAGAGGATGAGCGTGAAGTGGGGTGGGAGTAGTGATGGCAAATTTTACCAAAACATCGATATATCGATGTTTCGATACATCGCTAAAAGGTTTTTGATGTCAATGAAAACATCGACGAGAAAACATCGATGTTTCAAACATCGATGTATTAATTATAGACTAATAAACATGCTATTTCCCTATCTATTAGTTATTACAGTACTAAGAGGGTATATTTTATTGTTTGGTTACCATCATCTGTTAAAAAATATTATCGAATGTAAAGAATAAAATTAACAATAAAGAACACAGTATTTTGCTACTTTAGCCTTTAGTCACTTCCATTCACACACCTTCGAAGAAAAAAACACCTAAAATTCCCTCAGATTTCACAGGTGAAATGTGCAGCGCGATAAAGAGGGTGACGCAAAAACAACAATATTGCTGTGGATTGCTGCTACTCTACATCGTGCCTAAAACCTTTATTTAAAAAAAATAAAAAATTAAAATAAAAAACATCGATGTTTTTGCAACAAAATATCGATATGAAGAAAACATCGAAAGCAAAATATCGAAGTATCTGGTGGAAAACATCGTTGTTTTAAAAAAAATGGATGTTTTGTTGTCATCCCCACGTGGGAGAAGCGTAGGTCAGAAAGGGCTGGTGGGCTGACGGTGGAAAGGAGCCCGGTGAGGGGGGTGGCAGGCAGCAGCCGACGAGCTGCGGTGACAGCGGCAGCGGAGCGGGCGAAGGAAGGGGTTCCCGTGGATGGAGCGGCAGCAGGCTACAAAGGCAGCGGGGAGGGCCTCTGGTGGTGGGATTCGGTCGAAAGGTCCTTAATAATACATTAAGCGCCGGCCGTACTTGGCGCGGCGGCCGGCAGTTACGAGCGTGGATCGGGGAAGCGGTGCTGCGCAGCGCGCCGTGGGATGTTGCAGTCGCGGTGGGCTGCGGGGGCGATGGTGACTAAACGAGTATGTTTGAATGAATACATGTAGTGATGGTAGAATTTAGCACTTTAAAGTTTAGAAACAGCATTTTGAAAACATATTGATTGATTGATAGTGATTTCGGGGGCGTCGACTGCTGAAGTCATTAGTCCCGTAAGTGAAGTGTTTGTTTTTTCATGTGGAGGTGGTGGTAATATTCCGCCACTGGTTGGCGAGATCCAGTGCCATCCTACCGTCGACTACCGGGGTTTTCCCAAACTGGTATCTCCCACCAGCGGGGCATCGCCCCAGCCGGGACAAGTTCTAAGTCCTCCCCCGGTCTCCCGGGATATATGGTAGTGTAG
This sequence comes from Teleogryllus occipitalis, assembly GCA_011170035.1. Lineage (NCBI taxonomy): Eukaryota > Metazoa > Arthropoda > Insecta > Orthoptera > Gryllidae > Teleogryllus > Teleogryllus occipitalis. Next base: position 1,337,602 of record BLKR01000015.1, read on the forward strand.
GACATGTTAGTGTATGTGTGTACAGCGTGAGGATACGACAAGGAAAAGGAAAAAAAAGATCGCGGGCAGTCTGTTTGTTAGGGTTCTGTTCCGGCATTCGCCTGATGTTGATCAGAGAACCCACGAAAAACTACCGATCAGAGCAGCCGGCCGATAGAATTTTCCTTCAGACAGCAACTGAATTCGACCTAGCTGAAAAGCTAATGTCGAAAATCCTGTCACCCTCGGGACTCGAACCTAGGACCTCCTGTCAAATGCACTGCAGTGACTTCAGTTGATACACTGAGCCACCACTCCCGTTTGAAAACAGAGCTATAGCATTTTATAGCGTTATAAAAATTAAGATTTAGCTTTGTGTAGCATTTATAGTGAAAATTATTACAGTGAAGTCTCATTAACACGAATTCCCAGGGACCGAAATTATCGGAGTTCGTGTTATCCGAGTATTATAAATGTTTGTATTAGCGTAATCCCCAGCCGAAACCGAAATTTTGTCCGTGTTACGGCGAAATTCATGTTAAGCGAATTCGTGCTAACGAGGGTTTATTGTATTATTAAGAAAGTACTCGAAATAAAATTATTTTGAGGCTTTATTTTCCCATTAAATTAAGGAAATGAGAGAAAAACACTCTTTCGAGTCTTCCTCTTCTTCCCAGACCTTCTCTGTACAGCGAACTGAGATCCCTTGAGTTGACCCTGAGCGCTCAGGCTTCCATGATCAGGAGGATCAATATGGAGATATGAATAGCCAGACGGGATAGGAAATTATTTAAAAACCGCATTCAGAATTTACACGAGAAAAATAAAGCAATATACAGAGAGGAAGACAACATTCAACAAAAAATCCAAATATATCAGGACATGAATGTCTTTAATTCCTAATTGGATAGATGGAATGGTTACAGTGAAGAAGAATGAATAGTGTTCGTTATTTAATTTGGAATACCTTGTAAATGGTAGCACTGTTCCAATTTTCTACCTGGTCTATTTGTGATGCCTACTCATTCTCAGAAGTAGATTCACTGATCTTGTCTCCAGGCTCACGGTTTGTTGAAAAGGGAATCAGAATGAAATCTATTCTCTACAAAGGTCATTTAAGATTATTTTTAATTCTCAGTCTATAAGAACATCCTACTCAAGTGAACACCCCAATATTTTTGAAGTATTCTTTCCACGATAATCCTTTGTGTGTTCATTAGTTTTTAATTGTTGAGTTTCACATTTTCTGTAACAACATAGATTACATCGCTAAAACTTTCGTTTAAGTAGAAAATCTGAACAACTTTTCAAATCATTAAAACTATCCTTCCAGAAAATCTTCACATTTCCTAACTTTTCAAAGTCAAATAAGGAATGTTCTCTTACATAAAGGGACTTTCAATGTTGTATATTTTTAATATAAACTTTCAAAGCGCTAAGTTTCATTCTGATACCCATGACAATGAACCTGACCCTTTCTAGAATTAAAATCATTGAAAAATAGGTTACTTAATTATATGGATCTATTTTTTGTACATACAGGTGTCCCACTAACTATGCCCCCCCCCCATAACTTGTAAACGGTTCACGATACAAAAGTGAAGTTTTCGCTCAAGAATGGAATTTTCAAATGGAACTACTAATGTATGTAATATATTTAAATGAAACTGATGTATATATTTTTCTTGTCAGCAATGTATATATCACAAAAGAGGAATACAATGATGTCTCATATGTTAGTATTTTGATAGTAATTTGAAAATAAAATTATTCCTTCTAATACGTAATTTTAAATGAAACGAACAATATTTCCTGTAGCAGCCCTTGCAACTGTTGCCTTTGGGGAAGGTGGCCTTCACGGTGTCGAGACTGTTACGGGGAGAAGGGGGTTGATTAAGAGGGGCGGCAGCGCATGTAGTCTTGACTACAAGGATACAGGAGCAACCATCAACATTAACGATCAAAATAAAACATCTGTCATTGATTCATCGGAATTCATCATTTCTTTCCCTGATTGAAATTCCATAGCATTGATTGTTGAAATGAACGATGTAAAGATATTGGTAGAGTATGGGAGATATTAAGCAATGCCACTTTCTAACTTTACAGGAATCCTGTTCAATAGTTAATAGCTGTAAGAACAGTCAGCATTTCAGAACACTACAATACAAGCAAAGGAAATGAAAGGTTGAAGATTTTCACTATATCTCCAGAACATCAGATTATATAAAAGGTAGGAATTTTATTATTATTGCCGTACCTCAACTTCTCATTGTAAATTTACAAAAATAAAATAAGACGCAGATATCAATAGAAAAACAGAATAAAAGTATGTACATAAATTATTTACTAAATTCCGTCCCCCCATCAACAATGAACATCTGCAGTCGTGTGTGCAGAGGCCGATGAACTGACTGCAGTCATTTATGACGCTGTCCATGCTTTGAAATTTCAACTAGATGAGAAGTTTAATTCTGAAGAATCAATGGAAAATATCTTTCATTCTCGTTAATACTTATGTTGTTATTGTGTCAGTGATTACAATACCATGAACTACTATAATTACACCTTTATTCCCTATTGCCACACCGCTCAATCTTCTTTCTCCCTGTAATAGCCTCACGCGGCGAAGGTCAACTTCCCCAAAGGCGACAGTTGCAAAGGCTGCAAGTACAGGAAAGATTGTCTGTTTAATTCTAAATCACGTGTCAAAGTCTAATTATATACTCCAATTACTATCAAAATACTAACATCTGATACATCATTTTGTTCCTCTTTTTACCATATATCCATCAGTAATTAAAAAAACATGGATCCATTTAAAAAAATTCAAGAGGAATAAATTTCTCAAAAAATAAAATATTTCAAACAATATCTCTACTGCATATCATTTGCTCCATGATTCCGCATAGTTGAGCGAAATTTGCACTTGGATATTGTGAACCGTGTAGAAGTTATATGGGTGGTCTATAGTTGATGGGATTTCCTGTATATGGCACATTACGATGAAATTGCGAGCGTATCCGAACAAATTGGATTCCACAAAATACATTTTTTTATCTTCCAGTGTCATGGGCGTTTTCAGTGGCAAGTAGAAACGCTGAGTTTTGTCCAAAGTAATGCTGATATTTATGAAATACGATGTAAACTTTTATGGAAGTTTGACTTCAAGCACATGATTAAAACTCAAATTCTGTTTGAAATTCCAATTGAGATTTCAACGTAAATAACTCTTAAATTTTTAAGCAAGTGACGAAAATTACATTGACTTGTATTCCTCTACTGTTGCCGTAATAAACATGCACGCCACAGCTGTCTTAAAGCAGTTGTTAGTTTTTCACAAGTAATTTAAAAATGCCAAGCATATCTTTTCAGTTTTCTTCGGTGAATTAATTAATTTTCACTCCACAACAGATCTGTTGGAGTAAAGAGTTTTTTAATTTAAGATATTGTGATTTTTACTTCATTTACTTCAACGATTTGAGTAAAAAAGGAAGCACACATGTCTTACACATTTGTCACAGACTTGCTCTAATATTAAAATTCATTTCGTACTCACGGAACTTAGCAAAACGGTATTACATTAGGCTTTTGTTAACAACCCTTTCACACTGTCTGCCACCAAAACGTACGATAATGAATTTTGAATTGGATAATGATAGAGTTTTGGGAGGTTTGGGTGGAGAGACTAAGCAACGTACAAGTCACAATGAAGTGGCGAATAATGGCTACAGGCACATTAATTACTGCAAGTGTTCATTTCAAATTTTTAAGAACAGTGACGTAATATAATCCTGGTTGTAGTACTCACCCTTTCCGCAAGACAAGGCCTCAGCGGCGTTTTGAAACCACAGGCACAAGTGTGTCCGCCAAAGTAGCATTTCATACCTATTTTGAATTTCTCAAATGACTTCCACCCACCCGGTTTCAAGCACGCGCAATTTCAGAAACGCGTCGGCTTATCTGCTACCCACTCCACTGCGGTGCACGTCTTAAATGCTAGCGGCACGCAACCGAAAGGGCATCGCACGCCGTCCTCACTTTAATGCTCTCCGCCACCAGGGGCGCCACATGCTCGCAGGTCGCGCCGGTTGGCGACTTTCGAGGGAGACCAAGGGCGCGGGAGCCAGTTGCATTGTACTTCCTCGCTAAGGAGTAGAGAGAACGTTATGTGATGCTGTGTGAAAACAGCTAATTTTCGGCAGATAAACTCTTATTACAGGGCCCTGGTGACGAAAAAGTGGTTAAATCTAGATGCCAAATTTAGAAGAAAAAAATCCTTTAACACGTGGTCTAGCCAGAATCCATGTTGTGTTTTTTTGGTCATTGATACCGAAAAATTGAATGTTTGGAAAACGTCTGTCTGTCCGTACGTCTGCCTGTCCGTCCGCCTGTCGGTCCGCCTGTCCATCGGCTTGTCCGTCCGTGTCTGTCCGCTTGCCCGACTGTGCGTCTATGTTTTGGTCAATGGCAAATTGAGGGTTTTGAATGTCAAGAATAGACAGTACAAAAGAGGAAACATTGACATGTGATGCTAAATAATAAGAATGTTTCCAAGCGCTACTGGATCATATCATTGGCAACTAAACCCATTGTGAGTTCACTGAAATCTGAAGTAGCCGGGTGACACTACTTAATCTTTAAGGCGTAATAACTTTGCAATTCTCTCCATACGAATTACTTGTTTGCAGGGAATTATAAGCCATATTCAAGAAGAAAAAATTGTAGACTAGGATGTTGACGCCGTGATGGATTAATAAATAATTTATTAAATCCACAACAATAAATATATGACGAACCGACTCACAGAGATGTCTCGACAAGGCCATGGCTGTTCAGTGTTCACTCACGTTCGCAAGCGCCACCAGTGTCATCAGTGAAGCGCTTGTAAAGTAGATTGAATGCGTAACAACCGCATTGGTAATGTTCCTAGATGAAAGCACGAATCAATCGATCGACGAAGTAGCTGCCACAAGGCAAATGCGCAGTCGCTTCTTCATATCAGGATAATCTCAATCTGTGCGGAGATTAAATCTGTGTTTTGATTGCATGTTGATTGATTGAATGACAATTTATTGTTTCCTGGTGCGTTAACGGATAAGTATATTATTCCCACAAGTGAAGTATAACTGTTTCTATACAATTAGAGACTATACTGAGCATCACAAGAAAAGTAACATTAATTTTAACAATGATACATAATGATACATAATGTTTGTTTTTTTCTCCCTTTCAAAAATTCAAAATTTATTGCTTATTTATCCTTGAAAATATATTTTATTACATGGGAGTTTTTTGTTTGTTTTTCTCCCTTTCAAAATTCAAAATTTAAGTAGTATATGACTTAGTGTAGGGATCACAGAATTTTGAAAATGTGCACACAATTCACTTTTCCCCATAGCACGTCATACGCAGTTTTTAACTGTTTTTTTGACGTAAAATAAATAAATAAATAAATAAATAAGTATATTTTATATCTTGAGAGATGGAGGTTTTTTCCTCCTCCGCCTAATTGTGATATCCAGAGCCAATCTACACGTAAACATACGGATTTTTTCTGGTATTTCCCCCAGCAGGTCACAGCTCCAGCGGGGACAAGCTCATAAGTTACTGACTCGTCTTCCGACATGGATAGTAGTTCTAGTGCATGTAGGAATGTGTGTGTGTGCGCGCGCGCGTATGTATGTTTATGTAAGAGGACGTAGATGAGAAAGGAAAGGTCGTTTACAATCCATGGCTCATTTAGAAGGACTGAAACGCCGGGAATCGGTCGGAGAATCCACAGAAAACTACCAATCAGAGCAGTCGTCCGTTAAAAATCCTCTCCGAAGGGAAACTGATTTCGAGTAAGCTACGTCGAACTCCGCCACTGTCGAGTTGGAAACCGAGGTCCTTCTGGTCAGCAACGCTACAGGGACAACGGTAATTCTGACCGAGTCATCGCAGCTGGTAAAAAAATGTTTTATTTAAGTACAATTACGTCTATTCAGTACAAAACGTTAACCCTCGCATAGCGGAGTGGGAGACCGAAGGTTCCCCAGTTCTCTTTTTCCCTTACGGAGTGCACTATTACACAATTGTTAGAGTAACTTGTTAGTATTTGTAACTAGCGATTGTCTTCTGTTTTACTCTCCATACAGCGTTTTACATTATTATCAGTTGTGTTGTGAGAATTGTAAGAAATTGCCTTTACGCCAGCTATGAATAAGCGAGATACTAGACAGTGGATTTCAGAGGTAGATACTTATATTTTATACATTCTAAAAGTTCTCTATAAGTGAGTCCAAGTTATATTGTATTAATAATGATGAGAAATTGCAAATGTTTAATACAATAGTTATTCCAAAGATGATAACATGACTTACGATGAGTAAGCAAAAGCAATGTTGTTTTCAATGTTTCAATACATTACAAAATATTTGCCAAATTTACACAGATGTTCATGTACAGTATTGTAAGATGATAAAAAATAAACGCAATAAAGAAAATACCATTCTAAACTCAATATAACAGCGTTTTTGTTACACTTTTTGTTGCGGGTTACTTGTGTCCCCCACTCTGACGACAATGTTTGAATGTCACGCTTGACCATGCGAGGGTTAATGGAGTAAAAAATTCAAAAAGATGCACCATTGGACGATCCCGTTGAAGGCGGCTGTGCGTATGAAGCTTTCGCCCTCGCGGCGGCCGCACCCTCGTCGGTTTCCGTCACCCGCGGGCGACGGCGACGGCGACGGTTCGCTGGCGCGCCCAGCGGCCGTGCCCGGAAACTCGGGCGCCGTCCCGTTGCGACGCCAGCGACGGCGTGATTTATCGTCGCGGGTTAACTCGAAATGAATTAGCGGCGAAAGAGTGAAGGCGCTCGCGCGTCGCACGCATTTCTCCCGCGTCCTCGTCCGCCGCCCCCACCCACATCAAACACCACGCAATAACCTGCTTAGAAAAGGACAGTAATGCTCTATGCTTGCCCTGTCTGGATCAATGCAGCAAAAACTAATATACATAAAATACAGGTCATACAGAACAAATTCCTACGAACAATAACCAAAGCACCCTGGTTCATTTCAAACAAACAACTTCATAAAGAAATTCAAATAAAACCTATCATACACCACATCACAAAATTATCCCATAATTTTTACAATAATATGGCAACAATTACACAAATATCTCAATACAATCTAGGCAAAGCACCCATAAACACCACCAGAATAAAAAATAGATTTCCCAAACACGTTTTTACATCCATTACATCCATTTGCTGATTTAGATGATCCTTTGTGAGGTGCCTAGTGGGTTTCCTCTCCCTCAAGTAATAGATGTAAAGTAATAATAGTTTAGTTTTTTAAAACAGATCATAAGCATCAAAAACATGTGAAAAAGTTTGTATTGTAAAACTGAACCATGTATACCATTCAAGATAATAAAATGATTTAAAAAAAAAAGAAAAGGACAGGGCGAAAAATCATTCTCTCTCGCCTACGCTCAAATTGAGTACGGTACTTCTCAATCAATGAGTTATTATTACAGCCCGGAAGTTCAAGCATTTATTTTAATTAAAATAGGCAGGCAAAAAGGCATTTATTTGACCTAAAATAGGCAGGCAAAAGGCATTTATTTTTACTAAAATATGCATGCAAAAAAGGCAGATATTCTCGCCACAGTAGGGGGTAAAATGACAGGACACATGAAAAAATCACCCTTTAAAAGTAATTATTGTAAAGATATAACTACGTCCCTTTTGAATCTTCAAATGGTGTCGGGAAAAACGGAAATGTATATTTCATTCTTCACACATGTGTAATTGCCAGAAGCGAAGAGAGAACAAGAAGGAACTGTGAAGGGTATATCATGTACACACAGCTCTGTACTCAAAAAGGATCAGAGGCAATACACAAACATAGGATAAGATTTCGCGTGGGCGAAAAAGTCTGTGAGCATGAACGAAAATATCAAAACTCTTCCAATCTCTTTTAGATTTTTAACACAACTTGACACTGGAGCCTCCGCGTCCACAGAAAGACAATACACGAGCGTGCCTTTACGTTGTCGAGGTTTGCAGGTATGTTTCCAGCTTAATAGAGATCGGTGCCGAGAAGGGGAAAGGGAAAGTTATGATGAAAAAGGCAGAAAAAGCACAAATAAGGCATTGAAAGGGGTCAAGACTGCATTACGATACTTAATGCAGCCTTGTCCTCTGTCCAGGACGTACCCTCTCCCTCAGAAAAAATGTCGTTCAAAATTCTATCTTCCACACCGCGCCGACAAACTTGGACAGCCCTCGGCCTGGGGGAGGGCAGGGGGAGGGACGCGTTGACCAATCGCTAGCAGGTAGAACCACAGTTGTCTGTGATTGGTGCAACATCCCAAGGGGCAGAAAGAACACTGTCTCAGGGGGAGGGGGCTAGTTCGTTTACGTACGAGGCGGAAATATCGTCATATTTCCCTGCCGAAGGAGATAGTTTGCCTGCGCGTACGCCACGACGAAGAAAATATTTCTAAGCGGGGATTTCCGTCCAGAATGATTTTCTATAGACCAGTAAATATTTATCATTTTAGCAACAATTATGCTAACTTTTAGTAATCGATTTGTAACTCCTGACAAACTGCTATTTTGAGATATTCATTTCAGGCACAATTTGCGGAGCCTTCCCGGCCGTTCTAACGCATATTTCTAATTTGTTTATAAAATTATAAATTGTTGCAAAATTGTTAATTCGCTGTTTTTGGTTCTGGGACATCAGGAGACTCTCCCCACTTTAGATTTGCAAAATTTGGAAATTGTTTATAAATTTGCAATTGTTGCAATTTTTTTATTGTCTAATCTGAATGGCGTTTAAATGTGATGCAAAATTCCGGAATCCGTTCGGTGCTATTATATCTCGTTCTCGAGATATATGTAATTGTTTATAAGAAATTAACATCTTAGTAGACCCCATTTGTTTGCGCTTAATTCATTTGCGCTAGCAGAATAGCGTGTGATGGGCATACTGAAAAAACACTTCTCCAATGCCGCGCTTTTGCATACCTAATACGCTTAAAATGCACTTGCTTGTAAACAAATTCTGTGGCCAATTTAATTATGCTAAATTTGTATTTTTACGGTGAGTATGAGCATAACTTTTATTTGGTTTTATATTCTCTTTTAAGTCCTACAATTTGCAAGTCGATATATTTATCAAATATGAAAGAAATTGATTAGAAAAAAAAATTTTTCAAGGTGCATTACGCCCAAACAATTGTTTCTGTTTTTCTATCAAAGGGATGTTGAGCAACCGAATAACTGTATTATTAATTTTTTAAGTCCCCTGTTAACACCGAGAGTCAGAAACTATTTGTTCCTCTTGTTCAACCATTACCATTAAAAAATAGGGAAACATATTGCTTAGCTGTTTGCTATAAACTGCACTGGATTGGATGAATGTAGTGTTAAGATTTTCAAATACAGAAATATTCATTTTTGTGTTTTGAAAGATCACATGAGTAGAATCACACATCACAATATTTACACAAGTATAGAAATTTCTAAATAAACGTATATTAAGTTAATATTTTCAATTCAATTTATCATTCCTTTCTAAAACTGTTAATTTGATGATTTCATTGTATAATATTCAAATCAGAGCTTTATGTGCTAAATTTACGCATTGTTAATACATATTTTTAAACAACATTAATATATTTAATATACATTTAAAGGGTTTTTAGATTGGCGAACGTTTCAATGAAATTTCATGAATTCCTAAATGCTTGAAAATAAATACTTGTAAAATTAAATTATTGTAGCGTGTAAAAATATAACAAACTCACGTATTTGGTAAAACGAGTTTATATTACTAAAAGAAAGCAAAACAGATGTTATAACAATTCAAGGAGATTTAGCTTTTGTTTACAGTTTAGTAAATATCAATGCTCTAGCATTTCCCAGTGAAAATACATAGAACGAACTTGGTGGTCAAGTGATATGACCTTCCCAACACAGACTACATTTCAGTATCGTCAGAGTTCGAAGATGGTTTGTTGGCCGCCATTCTACGAATCTATCA